>JADHKT010000190.1:0-41824 GCA_019925285.1 Graphium sp. VPRI43844 | reverse complement strand
CCCGTGTAGAACTGGAAGGCAGGTTCGGTGCTGAGGACCTCAAGGTGTAGTCCCGAGGCGGGGTGCTCGGCAGCCACGTTGAGGGATAGGGGGCTGGAGCGTGTGTCAAGGAATCACATGCCTCTTATCCATACAGCATCGAGAACGAAAGTAGCAATTTGGTACTTGCTGCAATCGGCAACTCACGTGGCCATGGCGGAAGTAATGAATTCGTAAGTGTTGGTGACCTGGCGAGCGCAGTCGTCACCGTGACACTCGGTACGACCCTCGAGGGCCATGGCGAAGGCGAGGCCGGCGAAGGCGAGAATGGAAGTAAACTTCATTTTGATATGGTCTTCTTTCTTTTACGAGAAAATAAGGATCGGACGATGGTCTTGTTTCGGTAGGCCGCCGAACGAAGAAAGACTATCAATGGACTTGGCGGAGGGAACGAAAGGCTGCGCAACAACGAAAGTGAAGTCTAGGGGTGAAGAAGGAGGGAAGAGGTGAGGGGTTGGATGGGAGGCTCCGGATTGCTGTCTCGTGGGCTCGGCTCGGTTTATATTGAGTCCAGTTAACCATCACGGGATGGGATCGCCATTCTTCCTCACAGTTGATTCGACGCTTTGGGGTTAGCAGGAGGATACACTGGTTTCCAGGGTCAGCGAGCAAGCAGGATCGAGGAGCCACCTAAACGTTGACTGTCCATGATCCCACAATGCCAACAAGGATGAGTCCCCATTTAGGTGATTCTATCAGACCAGATACTAATCGTCTTTTCTCTCGTCTTTCTCTCATGCCCTAAACGTGGCGATAACTCATCGTCCCCAAACAATGTCGGTGTCGCTGTCGGAGCATTGGCTTGTCTCGCCTAGAGGAGCTAGAGGAGGCTGGGAAGATTATTGATTCGAACAAACAATTATCATGTGGGTGATGTAGCATAGACATGAGACTGGATTAGTAGCTATGATATCAACAAATATCCATCCGGCAATACCGATATTCTTCTTGTTCATAGACATCTCAGTGTGTGAGCGTGTGCTATCTTGTCGTGGGTCACCGCAATATCGCAATATGTCACAGATCCGGAGAATTTCTCGCGTCCGTAGACTGACAGTAAATAGATTGAATCGTACAGACAAACAGAAGACGCAAAGGTGGAACTACGAAAATGTCGATAGAGGTTCAAACGAATGACACTTGGAGGAGAAGCTGGAATATCCTTATCGTGATGTGGAGGGAGTCTTATCGAAATGATAAGATAAGATAGCGATAACTTTTTTTTTTTTTTGAGAACCAACCCAAAGCAAAAGAAAAAAAAAGAGGCTGTCCCTCCACCCCACCCGCCAACATTGCAGTTCTCATACCGCAATATCGACAATTTCTCTGTCTCAAGATGGTCAAGAGAAAGGTCGCGGCGCTCGAAAAGATCGATGCGGATTTGTATGTTCGATTTCCCACAATCCTTACGAGCGACGCTAACTAGACACAGAGTGAATCTGCAGTACAAGATCCGTAGAGATCCTAGGTAAGCTTCCTCCTTCATGTGAAAACGAAACCGAGCAAGAATGCCCAAGAAGCGAATCGTGAGATGATTTCGCCAATAAAATATCAATCGCTAACCTCTAAACTTTCCCCACACATTAGGTCCTACAAAGAAGAATTCCTTAAGCAATGGGAACAGTACGAATCCCAGCGTGAAATCTTCCTCATCTCCCCCTCCACCGCCACTCCCGACTCGATCGAATCCTTCCACAACATCCTTGACTTCATTGCCCATGTCGCCGAATGCTATCCTGAAGATACCCGCACATTTCCCGAAGATCTCAAGTCGATCCTCTCCCAACATCATGCCATCCTTCACCCGGAACTCCGAGACAAAATTGCTGGCAGCCTCGTCCTCCTGCGCCGCAAGGACGTAATCGACTCGTCGTTTTTGCTCACTACGCTGTTTCCCATCCTGGTTTCCTCGCCAAGCAAGTCTCTCCGCGCCATCATCTTCCAAAAGATTGTTAGCGACCTGCGCAACTCCAACTCCAAGACAACCAACCACCCGCTCAACCGGACGATCCAGGCTGTCCTCTTCAACCTCGTTACGAGTGACCGGTCCTCTCCCAAGGCGATCTGGGCCGTTAAAGTGACACGAGAGTTATGGAAGCGCCAGGTGTGGACCGACTCGAGGCCGGTTGAGGTTATGAAGGAGGCGTGTTTGTCCGACAACGAAAAGGTCGTCGTGGGCGCCACACGTTTCTTCCTGGGAGGCGATAAGGAGCGCGAGGAGGTCGAAGACGACAGCAGCGACGAGGAGACGGTCGACATCAAGAAGTTGAAGCACCAGTCCATCATCAACAAGAAGACTCGCAAGAAGGCCAAAGCATACGATCGAGCCCTCGAGAAGGTCAAGCGTATTGAGAAGAAGAGGAACAAGCCTCATCCGCTCAACTTTTCGGCGTTCCATCTGCTACACGACCCGCAGGGATTCGCCGAGAATCTTTTTGAGAAGCATTTGCAGAACACCAAGGCCAAACTCTCGCTCGAAAGCCGCATCCTCGTCCTTCAACTCGTCACCCGTCTCGTGGGTCTACATAAACTCACTGTCGTCTCGCTCTACTCGTGGTTCATCAAGTACCTCACACCCCGCCAACACTCCGTCACTTCTTTCCTCGCTTCCCTGGCCCAGGCAACTCACAACTTTGTACCTCCTGATGTCCTCGAACCGCTCATCGGGAAGATTGCAAACGAGTTCGTCTCCGAGGCATCAGCTGCTGAGGTCGCCGCCGCCGGTCTCAATGCCATCCGAGAAATCTGTCTGCGTCAGCCGCTCGCTATGAACGAAACACTGCTGCAGGATCTTGTGCAATACCGCAAGAGTAAAGACAAGGGCGTGGTGATGGCAGCGCGAGGCCTCTTGTCTCTGTACCGTGAAGTCGGTGCCGAAATGTTGCGGAAGAGGGATCGTGGCAAGGATGCTACGATGGGACTGCGGTCGGGTGAGCTTAAACACAAACAGTTCGGTGCCGAGGAAACCGGAGGCATCGAGGGTATCGAGCTACTCGAGAAGTGGAAAGCGGAGCAAAAGGCACTCAAGAAAGCAGATCGCGATGCCAAGAAGCACGAGAGAGGTGAAAAGGTTGGCGAAGATAGTGATAGCGACAGCGATGATGACGGTTTCAACTCGGATGATTGGGAGGAGGGCTCCATTAGTAGCGAAGACTCTGGGGGATGGATCGACGTTAGCGATGGAGAAGAAGCACCAGCGCTCAAGAAACGAAAGACAAAGGGCGGTGCCGATGAGGAGAAGGACGATGACGAAGATGACGACGATGACAAGGAAAACACTGATGCTGATGGACAACACATTTCCAAACTTGCCACCACCTCGATTCTTACACCTGCAGACTTGGCAAAACTCCAAGAACTACGCATGGAAGCCAATCTCCAAAAAGCACTCGGCCACAACGCCAAGCGCCAAAAGGAAATTGATCGCCATATTGATGACGGTCTCACGGCGGAGCAAATCGAGGCACCCGCCAAATTGCGCAAGACCACCAAGGAGGAGCGTGTAGCCATGGCTAAGGAAGGAAAGCCCGGGCGCGAAGAGCACAAGTCGACCAAGGCGATCCGACGAAGCAAGAAGGATGCCGAGGGCAAGAGTTCAACGAACAAGGAGAAATCCAAGAAGAAGAACTTTATGATGACGCTGGGGAAGGCTAAGTCAAAGCAAAAGAGGAGTCTGGTACACACGAGGAAGGTTTTGACGGGACATATTGAGAGGTCCAAGAGGGGAGGTAGGAGATCGAACGGCTCTTAGAGATGCGCAAAAGTTTGTCTGGGGATGGGATTGATACTCTATACTATAGACCTCGTTTTACTGTCATTTTTTTTGGTTACGAATATGCTTTCATGCTCTTGACTCTCTCTCTGTCTCTGTGCCTCTCTGTGCCTCTCTGTGCCTCTCTGTGCCTCTCTGTGCCTCTCTCTCTCTCTCTCTCGGCAACTGTGATTCGCATGATGATAGTCGAGGAGAATCCCACCTATTTACTCATTTATGATCTCAGCCAACACCATCAAAGTGAATGTATCCGACCACTACCCTCGAAAACCAAAATCCCAGTTCGCACTATCGCAAAACACCAGCAACATACTACTATCCACACAGCTTCCCAAACTTTGAAAACGAAGCCCTCCCGTCCTCACCAACAACCCCCATCATATCCCCATAAACCAGCCATCGAAAATGGCCCAAACCAACAGCAACCCAATATGGCCCTCGCCATCCACGCCTCAATCTCAATTCCACATACCAACCCCCCAACACCCCGAGTCCAAAACCAAAGCAGAACAAGCAACAATGTGCAACGGATGCAACAAAAAACAACCAAACTGCCAATTCCGAAACATTACCCAAAAAGGCCAAATGCGCTGCCAAAAATGCCGTCTCGGAAGAAGACAAAGACAAAAGTCTACACCCGTAAGCAGACCTCCTCACGAATCTCACGAATAGAGGAAATCCAAAGTAACGAGAATAAGAAAACCCCTCCAGAGAAACCAAACCCGCCACCGCAAAGGGTAGACCCAACATCGATACCAACGTCTCTCCGCTACGCACTCTTATCGGCAGAAACGTCCTTTGAAGTCGGAAGGCAGAAATGTCCCGTGCTCTCGGTCTTGTCTCCGGATACGGCGCACAAACTTCGTCTTCAGCGGCGGTTGGACGTTATAGAGGATTGTGGGTATGGACGGCCTGGGGGGAAGAAGATCGTTCGTGGTGTTGAGCTTCCGGGATGGGGGGACGAGTATCCTGATTCCCATATTGCTTTGCTTCGGGGTGACTAGTTCACTTGAATTGCCGGATTTACCTTTCGTCTGCATGGGGAGAGTCGGCCCTGGATAGTTGGCATCGACACGACATGTACACCTTTAGTTGATAGATGAATGCATTTACTTGATGAATGGGGGTCTTTCGATAGCTGAGTTACACCATTGGAAAGAAAAGCATGCCGATGAAAATACATGTATGCAGTGCACGTGAACCAGAGAGAATGGTAATTTTTCAAGATTTCATTTCATTTATTGAAGTGGGCTGAAAACCTCTATACAAATCTTGTTGCGCCTATTTGCGGCTGAACCCTTCCCTCATCGTAATCTCATCAGAAAAGGACAAAAAAAAAGAACAAGGTGACATGGAAAAAGAAGTGTGGCGAGGGTTTCAGAACACATAGCCTGCAAGTCCCCCGAGTAAAAATAGAACAAGATGTGGTAGTAGGTCTACCCGACGCTCTTGCAAGGAAACGGAGATAGAAGACCAATGAAACGCCGAAATTTGTGAAAAAGCCTTTTTGACCGCAGTCTGAAACAAAAACCGCCTGTGCCCTTCTGGGTAATATGAACAGGTGAAAGGGGTAGAAGAAAAAGGGACATACGCCCTCAAAGTTAAAAGAAGTGATGGAGTGGAGGAGCAAAGATGAAAAGATCTAGACGTCGGACGTGAGGCGCTCAAGTCGTTCCCTAACCTCCTCTAAGCGATCGCTCATACGCTGGAAGCGAGCCATTGCTAGTACCGAGGTGCGTTCCTCTTCCGAGGCATCGAGGAGTTCGTACCGCGCCAACACCTTCTCCGAATCAATGCCACCAAAGATGTCCACTTGCGTGAAGCTGTCCGTGTCAAGCTCGGTGCGGGAAGGTTGAGATTCGGCCTCGTCCGAAGCTGACGAGTGATATAGGGCAAACTCGGGGTTCGCCTCGAACTCGTCGTCAAGAGGAGGCTCTTCAGCCCGAGGAGCGGGTATCATTGTCTTCTCAGCAGGTCGTCCGAGGGTAGGGACCTCGACCTTCTCATTGTCCTCATCGAACTGCTCGCCGACAAAGTTGGAGGTCTTGCCCGAGAGCATGCTCGTCTCAATGGAAGCGGGAACCTCGGGGGTCTCGAGGACGGCAAACACTTGGGGCTGGAAGCTAAACGAGTCGTTCTCGAGGCTCAACATGGAGAAGTCCATTGTGTGCTCGGGAATCATGGCCATGCCAATCTGCTGCTGCTGGATGTTCTGGCCGGCGGCGTAAGGGTTGACATCCTTGGGAAGCTGACGACGATCGGGCTGGGCGGCGGGCTCCTGTTTAATCTGAACCGGGGGCGCGGACTGAGCAACGGGGTTCGCGTTGGAACTGAGATGGTCAAGGAAGTTGGAGAAGGATGGCGAAGAGAGAAGCATGCGGGTGAGATCGGAGAGGCGCTTGTTCTCCTCCATGAGAGCACGGTTTTGTGCCCGAAGGTCACCATTCTCGTTGACCTTGCCTGCGATTTCGGACTCGAGCTGCGAAATGTATTCTATGGGTACCAGTTAGAAAAAAACCTTGTACGAGAGAATCAACTATGCAAGAAGAAAAAAGGACTTACCCTTGCGTCGGGACCGGAAAGCACGAGCCGAAACCTTGTTGCGGAGTTGACGGCGTTCCTTGCTACTAAGCTTCTTGCCCTCCTCACTGGCCAATAGTCTCTCGTCCTCATCCATATCCTCCTCGTCCTTCCTGCTACGGGGAAGGTTGATGGCGGGAGCAGGCGATTTGGAGCCCGACTCGGAGCTGGATGACTTGGCACGCATGGAGTTGAGGAGCTGCGTGATTTTCTGCTCGACGAGAGGGTCGGAGGGTTGATTGCTCTTGGTGCGGGGCTTGGACGACGAGGCCTGTGCATTCTGGCGTTGCTGCTGCTGCTGCTGCTGCTGGATCAACTGCTGCTGCTGACGTTGGGCTTGGGCCTGGGTCTGAGCCTTGGCAAGCGCAGCCTGCTGCGAGTGCATACCGGGCCAGGCACGGGTTGGAACGCCCAGTGTGGGCGGCGAAGCCATGCTTGCATCTTGACCGCCAAGGGATGTGGGGTTGACAGTGTTCATGGTGCTGACAGCCGAGTCAAAGAAGAAATCGGTGTTCGAGGAATCGAAGTCCATCTCAAGGTCATTGTTCAAAGTGGTTTGTGAAGGGGCCGAGTTGAAGTCGAACAAGTCGTCACTCGGTGACATGTTTACGTAGTTCATGTCCATGTATCCCATTGACTGCTGGCTGACGGCGAGGGTGCTTGCAATAGCGCCGGGAACGATGCCCGTCTGCTGCTTGTAGAGGTCGTACTGGTGACTGGGGCCTGTCAAGGGCTGGTTTGTGGAAGAAATGATGGGCGTCGAGACGGCGCTCACAGGAGGTCGGGTGCTGACGAAGCCAGCGTTCTTGCTGGCAGTGTGAGGTGAGAGGGAAGGCGATTGGTATCCGGTCCCATTATCGTATTCGGAGAAGTCGAGCAGACCGTCGAGTTCGACGTTCTGGTTTGAGGACGTCATCTGGAAAGAGGCAGGTTGAGCGAGAGCGGTGCTAAAAGAATGGTGGTGCTTTTGGTGGCGAGTGAATTCGCGCGGGCTTGCCGTGGGGAAGTTCTAATGGTACGATGTTGCTATCTATGTACGAAACCGCGAAGTCGTAGAGTTGATGAGTTATCGAGAATTGATAAAGAGCGAAAGGTGTGAAGGGGTAGTTTTTCTTGAGATCTTAAAAGGAGAAGGAAAAAAAAAAACAAACGGAACGGGATCGATGGTGGAAGGGGGAAGGGGGGTAGGTTAGATATGGGATGCAGAGAGCACGGCGCCACGGCGGCATATGGGCTTACTTAGGCTTAGGGGGGGGGTGTGGGGTGCGACAAGGTGCAAAATGTAGATGCCTAGGGGAGACACTGCGACTAGTTTACGAAGTACTAGTGCGTTGAACAAGAGTGTACGAGGTACGAGGAATCAATAGGAACGGCCGAGGGGGCCGGGAAGGGGGCAGGGTAAATTTTGAGGGTCTCGCTCTTTGGGGGCAGACTAAGTACCAGATTCCTCTCTTGATTAGGGAATAAGACTGCATACAGCGTGTAGTTTAGATACACTGTAAGTAGGGGATGGGGGTACCAGAGCCAGAAGTTTGACTGGCCCTAAAACTGAAGGGAGTACTAAAAAGAGTCCACGGAGTACTTGTACAGTGCCAAAGTGATATTCCCCATTGAAAAAGGGTGTATGGTGGAAATATGAGAGGGTGTGGGCAGAGAGGGGGGGAAAGGAGAGGACGCGTAAGCCCTTCACAAATCAGGCAAAGACCACGGACAGGTACTTGGTACAACTTATCGCTTGTATTTTTTGCAGAGACTACTCCGTACAGCACAGTCTAATATAGCCTCCAAGTATCAGTACCAACATATTCCTTCCGCTGCTGACCGACCTGGCATTCTTCGCAACACTGGTAATACTACAGAGTACGGAGTACTTCATACATTCGATACTCCGTACAACTTGAGCAGGGAACCTTCGATGATCAAGGCCACACAGTACGGAGTATTGAATACTACTTGTGCAATCTCTCATCATCAAAACCGCTACACAAGCACAAGCGGTGCAGCACCGACAAAGTTGCTTCTTTTATCCGCCCCTTTGTGCATATACTGGAAGATTTGGGCAAATTCAAAGTACGGAGTAGAATTGAAGATTTCCTGGTACCAGGAGAAATCGGGGTGCCTAAACTCTCGCGTTCGTAGTCCCTCCAATCAGTCACCACAATGGAGGCACTGCAATAATACTGTGGTCCGTCTGGTTCGTCTTGGGTGGTGCGTGGTGTGTCGTGGTGTGTGTGGTCGAATGATTGACAGGAAGGAGAAGAAATATGGGGCGAATAGCGCTTTGCACTGCCGCACTATGGAGCACTATGTCTCGACCAGTCAGTACTCCGTACATAGTGTCAAAACACAAACACAGAATGAAAAAGAAATGAGAAGAGTAAACAGCAGCTAACCTACGGAGTACAAGATGCACAGTAAATGAATCACTTTTTTTTTTTTTTCTTTTTTTTTTCGGGTGATTTATACTACTTGTAGCAATACTCGGTAGAAAAAAAAAGAGAGAGAAAGAGGCTCCGAGGACCTGCACTCGGACACGACAGATGACCGACCATATCCAAGTACTCCGTAATAGACAACTAAAAGTGACCTCTCGAGATAAGATCACATCGTAATACTCCGTAGAACAAGCTCATAATGGCCCATTTCTCGTAACTGCGAACTGCGGCGCTGGGGATTACGACGCCGACTACCTCTTTTGGGCTGTCCTCTGGCCTGTCAACCCGCAAAGCCCACCGCATCGTGACGCGGTTTTATTAGCAAGAAACCCACCCAACTAAAGTTTACCCAATGCTCTCGTACTTGGATGACTTTTGGGCAGTTTCAGCCTTTACATCATGGCCCGCTTGCATGGCTATTCTTGCAAGTTTTAGGTTGGTTGTACGGAGTATAATAGTAGTTTAGCAAAAAACCTCGTAACCGCCGACCTGCTGACGCTGACGATAACAGAGGGGAATAGCGGCCGGGGGGGGGGGCGTGCACCACTGTGCTCTGCACGGGACACGCTGTACTAAACTAACGGGCGTCCTGCTAAGTGCTCTATTCCCCTATTTTCCCCTGTCTCCGCTGTTCTGCGCAAATACTTGTAGACTAGTTTACTTGCTCATGGGCATACTTGTACTACTCCGTAGGCTGAGGCTGCTGTTGCATCTGGCGCCATTGCATCGCTACTCCGTACGGATTCATTTGGCTCTGAGTTAATAGCTGCACCACAAACAAAGCACCTGCTCTTGTGTCCTTTCTCTAACGGTAATTTACTCCGTATGCTCCTCTAAACCAGAACGGGCGTCGGCCATGCAAAAAGAACAACTTGAGTTGACGTCAATCCAAAATCCGTCGTCTCTAAAGGGAACCCACGATTCCCAATCTGGCTCTCCGAGCCTACTCTTTCCCCATAAAGGATCCATTTATGACGGAAGGAGATGCTCTCTTTTGTTTCAACAGCCTGGAGAATTGTTTCTACCACCATCGGTGATACAAACGAGGTTACTCGTCCGAGTGTGAAAGAGGGGGGACCATAACCAGGCAAAATGGCTATTACTTCCCGCGTTCCCTCGAAGGCATTGAATTTAGAAAAAAAATCCATCCTGCTGCTAGGAAAATACTCCGTAATGGAAAAAGGATACTGCAATTAGGACGCAAACCTTGTCTACGTACACGTACGTGTACCAAGCCGCCAACCAGTTTTCCCCTTTTTTTCTGCCCATGGAAATGATGAAAAGGGCAATGCGCCTCGGGTATCGATCGGGTTTCATTCCAATGAAGCCCGACCGCGGAGGTTTAAAAGAGACGGGGTTTGGGATGAAAATAGAGTCTTTTTGCCACTGGTTGAGAACCGGTGGTTTTTCATGACTTTTTTTTCGACGATTCGACGGAATTTGCCGGCGAGGAGGGGGTGGGATGGGTGTGTTTCCCCAGATCCCGCCTATTTTTTTTTCCACACACCTCCGCAGATCTCCCAAACACTAGCAAGGAGAGTGCGAAAAAGGAGTTCATACTTGTAGTAGGATACGTTCTATTATTATGACGAAAGAGACGAGCCTTCTCGCTGTCCAGAAACACGTTGTCCTAAAGACGCACAGAAGTCAAGCAACACCACGGGTCTCGTTCTCGGAACCCCGAACGAGACCACTTTGACACGTTTTTGGAAGGAGAATATTTCCACCTTGGAAGATTGTCCGGATAATAGACACTGAGAGAGCCCATTGCCTGAGCCCATTGGTCTCATCACAATCTGCAATCTATGACGGATCCCAATTTCGACAGCCATTTGGTTTTTGAGCATCAGTATTTCCCCAGCATTGTTTTCCTAATCAGGCTCGTGTGGTTCTTTTCATCCTTGAAAGGATTTCCGAATAGCTTATTTTATGCAACGGGGGGGAATCCTACACCCTATGGAAGTTGTGAATAGGGGCGCCCTCAAGGAAAAAGGAGCCCGAAATAAACGCAAGAATCGAGAGACCAACAAAAGCATAAACTACTCCGTACTTTGCATTCCCATACTTGTTGTGCTCCGTAGTCTTTTGATCTCGAACAAATGTCTCTCGTTTATTCTCTTCGCAGTGGAGAAAATTATGGAAACCAGATCTCAGTTTCGCTCCCAGTCAAACGTGCCAAAGCCCCTGATAGGGCTAACCGTACACCTACTCCGTAGCACCACACCTTACGGAGCACTGAGTACTCCGTAAACAGTATCCATTTTGCCATTGTAAACTAATACTTGGACGGAGTACTCCGTAAACTACTCCGTACAGTGCGCATTCTTTCCCTCACGCCGACTAGTAAATGGGGTCTTGGGAAATTCACAGTCCCTTGAGAGCGACAACCAAACGCGAAGAGAAATTTAATTACGCACGCACAAGTTGACTTGTAAACTAATACTCTGCACAGCCTCAACACCACTCAGCACAAGAGCACGCTTTGGGCGACGTAAACTTTTGTGGCTAGGCTTGTCAGACTAATTTAATACGGACAAGAGCAAGCATGTCTCCTCGCGAAATTCATTTCATTGGCTGGGGAACAGCTTGTGTCTGGTTCGATTGCCATGCCATTTCGTCATAGTATTTGTTCCATGATGGCGAGGCGCCTCGTATCGGGGACCCAGCGAATTGCCCGTTCTCGCCTCCCTTTTTCATCGCAAAGCCCAAGCCCTGTGGACGGACAAAGGAACCTGTTTGGGAAGCTTGATGAGTAACATGGTAAGAATACGCGCCCATGCAAGAATTTTGTTGTTCGTCGTTTCAGAGATGGGGGTTTAAAGCCCGAATGATGAATGCACTGTATCTATCTAGTTTATTTTCTCTATTACACAGTATTTTACACAGTACGGAGTAGTTTACACGGTGGGGAGCCTTTCGCAGTGCTGCATGGTGCAATGCACTGAGCATGGGTGTACGTGTACTAAAGTTATGAAACTTGGCATCACGCTCCGTCTGGGGGGGGGTGTGGTGTACTTCGTGTAGTACTATGAGGGTTGCGGTTTTGGCATATTTACTACAGTGGTGCCCCTTGCTGTAAAAGCTTGTTCGTGGACGCTAACATGTTGCCGCCCTGAACATTCCAGGGAGTCGGAGGGGGGCTCTTCATCTCGATTACCGCCCCAACACAGGGATTCATGGCGTTTCAATCCCTGACGAGCCCTGTACAAGTTGCCACTTTGGCGGTTGTGCCTTGCCAGTAGGCAAGGCTTATTAGCAAACAATCTCCCGATCATTTTGTTTCTACGGAGTGTTTCGATATTTTCGATCCTACCCAATCAATTGACAATGGGGAATAGGGGAAGGGGTTCAGATGGGGTCATGTTTTGTTTTGGAAGCCTTGGAATATTCCACAGATGGTTCTTCTGTACCGACGACTTGGCGGGACAGCGGGACAGTGGGACAGCGGGAGCCCGGGAGCCAGGGAGAGAGACGGAATCGAGAAATCGAGAAATCGAGAATTTGCAGTCGCTTCGTTTGAACTGCTTTAGCAATGCTGCCGATTTTCTCAATTTTCTAGTTTACATCTCTTTTATCTTTTTTTTTTGGGAATCATTTATTTGTCAATCCTTTGCTGCAGTCGTCTTACATGTATCTCGAAAAGGAAGAGTGGATTGGTCAGATCGGCTATTGCGGATTCAAGAAACGCCTACGCCTCAACAGATGAGAAGAATCCCATATCCAACGGCTGACGAGAAAGACTTGAGAAAGACTAACGTCGCTTCCCACGGAGTCCCTTTCTCTCAGCCTCCAATAATACTTGTCTTGTATTAACCATAATGATTTGTATTTGAGGGTGTGAATCTTCAATATGGAATAGCACGGGAAGACGATGATTCGCTCCTGCGGCCTTTTCAACCATGCCTTTTTCCCCAAAAGCCACAAGTCCAAGTCCGAAAACCCCATCACTACCAAAACTCGCCGGAAAAAAAAACCGGGCACAGTGCGGCAACCATCAACACGGACCCGGAACTTCATCGATAGCCAAGGGAACTAATCACGTGAACAGAGATCTTTTATTCACGTGACCTTCTTTAATCTTCAATCTTCAGGAACACACTGACTCGTTGCCTGAAACGACGATGTCTTGCGCTGTTGTGCTAAAATAAGCAAAAGTACGGGATTGAAAAAAAAAGTTAGCCTATTCTTTTCCTAGTTACTATTGCTCCTTTTGGGACACATTACGTCGTTTCGCCCTTTTACATACAACCCCATTTCGGCCTTACCGTGAATCCTCCATCATTGAAAAACACGGTCGTTTTTCCGCATCTCCATGGAACTACTCCGTACACTTCCATCAACGATTAGATATTCTTTGGAACAAAAAAAAATTGTTATTGAAAATATCTCAAAGTAAATGAAGTCTCTTTCCGTGAGGCAAGTCGGGGGCAAGTCGGGGATCGGTAACGGAATCCCCGACGACAGGCGGGATTGGTGACTTTTCTGGCTTCCGTACGCTCCCGAAGTGACCGAGTGAATCCCCGTTGAGCCTAGTTGTTAGGCAATTCTTAAAAAAATATTTCGTATCAGTGTAGAAGACGTCATTTACGTTCCCCGACTTCCAAAATTATATACTTGTACATATATTCTTGAGTATATATATAGTTTTGGCGATATCCGAGGTATTATCATCTCGTCTGTCGCTCAACCAACCTTCTTTGACGGCACACACTATTCAATTGACTAAAGTAGAGGGGGGCTGAAAAGGCTCGAAGCCGGTGCAGGGCGTGTCCGGCTTATGCATGCACCCTTTGGGAAACGCGACAGCTGAAGCTGTGGTGACGCTTAGTTTGGTGAAGCTTAGTTTGGAACTCTAAATTTTGGGGCTCTCTTTTTTGCAGATGGTCGTGTGCTTCGTCAAGGGGTGGCTTTTTTTTCTCGGGGAGAGGAGGTTGAGGTATTATGCTTGGTTGTGAGTCAGGGAGATTCATTAAAATATCAATCTTCTCTTTGATGTGAACACACCTTGGCATTATGGTGGTTCGACGAGACGCGCCCTTGCCTTGCACTGTGAACCTCTAGCTTTGCTTCAAAAAACAGCTGCACATTACATATTGATATCCTTTTAGACTTTCAAGTATCATTTGTACCGTTTGGTTCAAGATGACTGGCACTGGCTTCTAGTCGCGTTTCGTCCAAGAGTTTGATGTAAACTTCATGTAAAAATATATAGACATTAAGATGGTTCTTCGTCGACATTATCCTAATCATGGTGCATCCATATAACTCCCAACAGGCAATATAATCATCGAGTTCTATCTCCGTATAAAATACGCCTACCATTCCTTTCTTCTGGTCACGACTTGCAACTCACCACCCCATCCTCCACCTTCCATCCTCCTCCTCGTCCGATATGCTCGGATATACTCCAGCACATCGATCGTAGGCTTGCCAGTTTCCCTCCTCCAATCATTGGGTCCTAGGGAGATCATAGAGTCCCAAGCATCGGCAAATATTAGACTACCCACTGGCACGCCGGCTGCGACGTGCGCCGGCGAAGCAACCGCAATGGATTCTCGCAAACCAACATCGGCTTCTACACGGCGTGCGTATTCCTTGACGGCAGGCGAGGTATCCTCGGGTAGTGGATAGGGTGGTCCGATCCAGATATGGGATTTGAGGGCGACCTTGTTGTAAGTGTATGTGTGGGTGACAAAGGTCCCTCCCGGTGTTACGATGGGGATCCAGGATGGATCTGGAGGGGTAGGTGTGCTTCTCGCAGACGAAGCTTTGCTTCTTGTTTCGACCGAGGAATTGGTGCTGGCCCTTGAAGGTTTTGGTAACCTGAGAAGCGTGCCATGTTTCTCCCTTTCATCTTCAAAAAAGCTGAATCCTTCGCTCTCACTTGCATCAATCTCTCCGGATAGTATGACTTCCTCTTCTTCAAACGGGTCGCTGTCTATTTCTAGCCGTAGTTGACGTAGTCCAGCAACGTAAGCTGGGCCCTTTCTACGGCATTCGTTCCTTGCCTTAATAATCGAGCGCTCCTGTTTCTCCAAAAGGGATAGAAATTCAACGATTCGTTTTGCAATGGGCCCGATGGACCGTCTCGGTATACCTGTCAGCACAAGTGTGTTGATTCTTGGATTGGAATCAGGAGTCCAGGCCAGAGAACTGGGAAAAGCTTCCTCGATGGCCGCGAGAAGACGTCTTTCTGCAATTGCGAGACGTGAGAGGATCTTCATGCCCTCCGCATGGAGAGCGGGCACTTTAGTAATCAGGGAATGATGGGCACGGAGTCCCCGAAGATCCGGCGAGCATGCCGGGCGGAAGATGTGTATCGTTGATGGAAGAAAGCCATTTATTACGATGTTCTGGGGCCAAGGTTTTGGGAATAGACGGGGTGGCACGAATCGTACGTCTGCACAGTCGAGGTACTGAAGGCGTCCCGGCCCTGCTCGTAAAAGCCGCTCGAGTCCCCGAGTGGTCAGGTAATTTGCTGAAAGGTGAAGGTGCGTGAGGGTGACTTGTGGACTGGGAACAGCACAAGCCACGCGGACGGCGTCGACTTGTGATGGCGAGAGAGTCTCAATGAAGGCGCGGTGGAGTGAGTCTGTAGAGTCTGGTATTATAGGTAGACGGCCATCTGTACGCGAGGACGGAGGACTGGAGGGTTCGGAGTGGTTATAGTTTGGCGCGTCAGCAATGTAACGGTCTGGGTGTGTGAAGGATGCACTCCGTGCCGATTCCTGGATATATAGAAAAGGCCCATAGCCTTTGCTGCCACCTTGCTGCGTACTGGTGAGTCTTCCCTCTACTTCAAAGTGTTGATTAGGAGAACGCAAGTCAGACCCCCGCAACATCATACGGCGGATGATATGATCAACAGACACATCCGTTAGTTTGTTTTCACCAAGATCAAGACTCCAAAGCCGCCCACCTAGGGCGGCAAGGAGTTCGGAAACATCTTGGTCCGTCACCTCTCGTCTTCTCGCCTTCAAAATCCTCAAGTTTGGTAGATCCTGTGCCAGGATGGCGCGTAAAGACCCAGGCATGCCCGAGACATCTAAACAGATGACATGCCGAAGCCGTGGTGCACTGAAAAACTTGGGCGAAAGAAGCACGCGGCAATTAGCCAAGCTTAGTAGTTCAAGACCAGGAAGCCCAGAGTCATTTGGCTGTGTGGCGACGAGGAAAGAAGGGTCAAAGTCGGCATGGCCGTCAAGGAGTACGTTCCGTAGGTTCGGAAAGAGTTTGTGAAGGAGGGAAAAACTGGCAGGAATGGGATGGTTGGAGGAAGCGAAGTGGTAGGCATCATGGGCAAAGTATCGAAAGTCGAGGGAAATGACGCGAGCCCGAGTGACTGGGCGGAAGAAAGCGGCACGTTTGATGAAACGGGCGTACCAGGTAAGATCTAGTGCGAATAGCTGTTAATAGCTGGGCAAGGTTTGATCCGAGGGCTACTATTTCTTGGCAGGCTGTTTGGGCGAGAGGGTGTAACTCGGAACGAACCCCTTGCCTCTCCCTCTCCGGATAATCTGTACCGGCGATGGGCCCCACCCTTCCGGATCAGAATCGAATTTGATACAAGGATGCGGAGGAGGTGGAAGCGAGTAGCACTCCGTAGTAGACACCATATCCTTCATCCAAGCGCAGTCCGACAACTAATACATCAAGGGAATGGAAACACACTTGCCATCGCTTGCATCAAGACCCATCCATCGTGCAGCCACCAATGGATCCCGCCACAGACGCGGCGCAAACACAGACTCGCATGGGCGGCTCACGGCGCACAGTGCGGGGTAGTCCCGAAAGGCAACATACTGCGCAGCAAGGACGAGCCAGTCATGGCGGGGTTCGTCGAGGGCATCCTGATAAGATGGCGGAGGGCAGGCCATTTCTCCACGACTGGCGGTCGCTTTCCAGAGTGTCGTAAGACCTCTAGCAAAGGACTAGAGGGAAGTATCGCTTATCGCTCAGGATGGTGACGGGCTTCACTGGACTAGTAGTTATTATGTTTAGGGGGCTTTTTTTGGCGGTGCTGCGATCTTGGTGGCATATGACGTTGGCTTGTGGCGGCACCTCGTGCCCCAGAGTGCACTGCCACTTGGGGGCGGTTTAGGGGTCTTGGGATGGACCTGTGAGGCTGGCTCCAGTGGCTGGCTACAGTGGCTGTGCGCACTCTACGAAGATCCTCAAAGCACGACACCGTTTCAATTTCAATATTGTTTGCCCATCAAATGGGAAAGAATGGGAGCCTAACTTATTCGTATACGGTTGCTCATAGATTTTGATAGAAAGTACTCGGTATCTCGCCAAGTCTCTCTAACTCCCCTCTAATTACCCGCTTGAGGCCATTGCTCAAGTCTTTGACGGCTGGCTGGCCATGATGCGGCTGCTGTTCTTGTTGCCGACGAACTCAAACTCAAGAGGAACATGGCGATTGGTGAACAAGTTGAGAAGCTTGAAGATGCGGAAGATGAGAAGGTGGAGGGTAAGAAGCACAATGCCGTCTAACTTGCACCTCGCAAGAAAATAACATAGCCTATAGTTTGTATCTCTCCCAACTCGTAGAATAGTTAATGAAGGCTTGTAATAAATACACTTACACTACCCATGTGCGGCAAAGTATCAACCTTGATCGTCATCTTGCTTGAAGAACTTGCATCGTTTCTTTCTAGTTTGCGCTCCGGTTAAAGTATTGGGCTACAAGTAATATCATTAATCATTAGCAGACGGCTTAAAGTTAATACGGCGACCATTAGAGCCAAGAATGCTGTTGTCGTTTTCAGTATGAGTAGAATGTCAGCCAGCTGACTTAAGAGACCATCCGCTTTTGCCAACTTTGATCAACTACATGATCGTACCAGAGAGTTTGCCAACTACTCCAAATACTGCAAGCCTTATGCCGCCGACAACCGGGGGCTAAAGGCGAACGGAGTAATCAACAGTTCATGAAAGCTCTTATATGTGCGAGGTTAATTCCTCTTAGCTCCAATCTGGGCAATGTCAACGGGACCTGAGTGTGATGAAATGAGGAGACATCGTAAGCCCTTTGGACTATAAAGACTGCTTACACTGCCTTTGAGATAGGAGACTCTCCTTTAGGTGTCCGGGAGGCAGACTTGCCAACATTTTCCCCGCGGGCATCGCGACTGGCGCCAGCTTCGTTAAAAAAGAGGATCCAAAAACGCGGTTTCTTCATGGCTGAAGAATTCCATGCAAAGGACATCAATATTACTCTCTCGTTAGCCCCAACCCATGCCCGAGTTTTCCAAAGCAGTGAACCAACTAACGCAATGGTCAACGTGTCATAGCCCCGTCGCTGGCCCAATCGGACGTTCTGCACTTGGTGGCCGTAACTGGGAGGGCTTCGGTTGCCAACCCGTATCTAGTTGGAGTTGCAGTTAAGCAGACCATCACAGTATTTAATAAGCACGGTGTACAGTCCAGACTTGGGTCTTGACTGGAACGGAACCGCCGTGATCGAGACGGTCACCCAGCACTGTCCTAATACCATTGCAGTAGCTCACAGTGGTGGCCCCAATGTCATGTCTCGGGCAGACAACCCAAACGTGACGGTCATCGTCGCAGCACACTTGCCCGGCCAAGAAATTGGGAACGCCATTGTCGATATCCTCCGGGCTGCTGTGAATCCTAGTGGAAGGCTCCCTTACACCATTGCCTACCGCGAATCCGACTACACTGCGCCAATTGTGAACCTTACTGATTCCACTGGCAAGAGCGCCTGGCAAGCAGACTTTGAAGAAGGACTAGGCAAGATATGAATTCGGATTTGGTCTCAGTTACTCAACCTTTGAACTAGAGCTCGGTTCCGTCCAAAAAAACTGGTTCGAGATGCACCCTCAACGCCACCTCCGCAGAGAATTGCTTCTGGTGGAAAGCCGGCTCTTTTCGAGCCCTTTGTCAAGTTAACAGTAACAATCTCTAATAATACTGGTCGTTACACTAGTGCAACTGTGCCCAGCTGTATCTATCCATGCCGGATTCCGCGCCGTCGAGCACTCCGCTGAGGGTTCTTCGTGGATTTGAGGAGACTGAGACTATTGCGCCTGGCTCAGGTCAGGTGGTCGAGTTCATCCTTTCGAGGAAGGACTTGAGTTTCTGGGATGTTGTTGCGCAGGAGCGGCGCATTCCCTCGGGAGAGTTTACTGTTCGTCTTGGATTTTCTAGCCGTAAGCTCGTTGCGAAGGATACTATGGCGTTTTAATAGTGCAGCATAAGCGAAAAAATTATGTGAATTTATTGTTTTAGGTAGTCCTCGCAAGCATGACTCTCTTTAGAGAATGGCTGGCATATGGGACATCTTTGTAATCCATTCGTTATCTTGACAACATTTTTCTTTTCGTATCATCTTCTACAAAAGACAGTAGCTAAACTTGGCTTGGGGCATCCCTCCCTGTGATGGACCGAGCATACCGTCGCTTGTGACGAGGCCAAGGCTATCGAGAGAATGGATGTAGGGCAACCAGGGACTCTGTAGGGAGCAGTCTGGGGGTTAGGGGCTTGTAAGGGACAAGCCATGTATTCTGAAGACAAAAGCATATCTTGTTCACTCACTTTGTTAGGAGACAGCCACTTGAGACGTTTGGCGAAAGTGTAACTAAAAGGGCACTAGACAGACAGCTGTCGACAATCCCTTGCTTCGAAAAAATAGCCATCCTGCTAACAAGTTTGATAAGCTGATAGACATATAACGAAACCCTGTAGCCACTTATGCAATTGGCCCGGGTAATGCAGCTTTAAAAAAACTGGCTTGTAGTCAAAACACCCGCCCATGCGATGGAATAATAGTAGGCGGACTCACGCCGGCGCATTGCACCTCTGGCAACTTTCGCTGTCCTAGAGCCCGCTAAGGGGAAGTCCCGTCATTCGTTCCGTCAGATCATCGATTGGACTCTTCGACGGCGTGTCTCTCAGAAGCCAAGGCCAACATCCACGTGTGGGGGGGGGAGAGGCAAGGAGACAAGTGTAGGGGCGATCCCTCTGGCGAAAGAGGCATGTGTCTGTCTCGTGGCTAAAAGGCACTACGAGAACGAACAGGTTCAGTCGACGAAGGGTTTAGCGGACTGGCTAGAATCTACTTGTAGACTTTTCACTCTTCTGTGTCACAATGGCGATCTGCAGTGCGGAGAAGGATTCTTCTTCGTTCGTCGTATAGAAATAGAAATGATTAGCCTCTGACCGGACAAACTTCGTCTCTGTCCAAGAGGAGAGGCCATACACAAACAAGGCAACGGGCAATGATATCACAAGATGAATACAGTCTCGAATCTAGCAAAGTATTCCTTGTGTTCCTTGTGGACACTGTTTGAGAGTCTGGCGCCACCGGCCTGGATAATCACGGACCTACGGAGTACTTATAAACTACATGTGCCCATTGGCGCCAATCAACAGCTCGTATTTCTCCCATCACATGCTATATGCTAGTTTTAAAACTCCATACACAGCTTCAGCCAAGCCAACCAGCTTCGTTGACGAAACCATTCTCGATGCGCTAGGCGTAGTCAAGAGAAGGGACCGTCTAGATTCTCCACACATCTCGAAGGAAGAACAAAAAGAAAAGCCAACGCCACCCCCCAGGCTATACGCAAGCACACAGCCATTAGCAAGACTGAAAGGGGCGTATGCTCATGATATAAACCGAGCTAAACTAGTATAGGGCGTTCGCGGGCGGCGGGCAAAAGACGGTATTCCTTACCCTGTCTGTGTCTAGGGCGTGGTCGTCATTGGCTCTCGACACTTGGCCCCTCGCTTACAAGCTACGCTAAATCGAGATGAAGGGCAAATCATGCAAGATTTTGTCTCTTTGTCTTAGAGAAGCCTCGTGCGGTTGTAACCAATGGGGTTGTCAGGATGGAGATGGCTGTCAAACCCCGTGATGTGATGTTCGGGGAGAGGGTGTGGTCGCGAGACTCTTGAAAGCGCCAATGTCATGGTCATGCCAAGGCTCTGCTTTGCACTGTTCACCAACCTCAATGGCTCGCTCACCGCAATAGTAACGATGAAGGCTGTGGGGGAGGTAATATATCGACGCTAGCTAGGAGTTGGACTCTTCTCGCTGCACTCCTACTTTATTTTGTTCGTCACGATAAGGGGAGGGCTGAGAAGGGGTCAACATGGAGCGAAGCATGGAATCCCTCTCATTCCTCGTCCCCGCCCATCACTTTACACGTAGACAATTACGACTCGGGTTAGACTCTGTCAAGGGACTATATCTTTTATGGTTAGCAGTTCCCACACGCCACGCACATTGAGAGTCTTGAATACAAGTACGAGCCACGGGAAGCCATTGCTTTGACAACATGCTTGGAGAACGTGACTTGGAGAACGTGACTTGTGGCCCCCATCAGTCATTCTTTCACTACGTGTGTATAAGACGAATTCGATTCGAACACAGCCTAACTCAGGTGCTCTAGACTATCGATAGGTTAGATAGAATACTCTAGAATAACGGATGGATTAGTGCGTCTGACTCCTTTGACGATCGGTCGAGAAAGAGGAGCAACAGCAACGTACTTGTAACACACGGCCGACAAGAGCAGCACTAATTCCTCCGTACAAGTAGGCCGAGGGAACTAGTTTAAACTAGGACAAGAACCCCATAAGCTTAAAACGTATATCAAGATACACAGACCACTGCGCACGGGCGTCTCTCGAAATGACAACTTGAATCGAGACCCTCACGTAGTTGTACTCACGGACTCCCACGGCTCGCCACGCACACCCTGCCCAATGCACGCAAAAGACCAAAAGGTACGGAGTAAAAAAGGCCAAGTCTGAGACCAAATAAGACATATTTGTCAACAAGGAGCCTATGATCCTTAGACTGAATCAGGACCTAAATAGTATACCAAGTGGTGTCTTGTGTCTTCGAGGGGATAGTACAGAATAGCAAAAGACTAAAGGGCTAGCAACCGGGACTAAGTTGACTTGAGCACTAGTTTACTTGCATTAATTAACCTGAGAGTCTAAATTGGCTGACCACTTGGTTCGAAATAGTTGTACTCACTACCCCAGCGAGCTCGGCTTCTTTGCACCCTGTCAGCTCGGTGCTCAGCCAGACGAGACGAACTCGTAGTTGTTTCTTCTTTTAAGCTCCAGAGTCTGGACTCGAGCATGTCTTGTCGGCATACTTTTGTAGCCGAGATGACGGATGGTCGAACAGTCGAACGGTCGAACGGTCTTTCCATCCTTAACCGCGATAACCACCCGGCCCTAAGTTTCCATTTTATGACTTTTTTTTTTCGCCGTCCGTTAAAAGGTGATAATGTTGTAAATTAGCGAAAGGTGATGATGCTATGGTTTTGAACCACCGAGTCAAACTTGACAAGTTGCATGCACTTTCTCCTGTCATCAGACAGATTGTCATGATATACATTCCAAGTATACGTTCCCGATTGCGAACCCGAGCACCAATCTTGTGAAACTGGTCATCTTTGAAAAAAGAAAAGAAAACTAAGAGACACTTATCTCCGCGAGGAGTGTTTCAATTGTACCCTCAAGACACCGCACCCAAAAAAGAAGAAAGAAAAAGAAAAAGAAAAAAGAAATTGTAGAAACTAGAGAATTCCCCGAGACCATGGAAGTGTAAAGTACAAGTGCTCCGTTGAACCCAAAGAACATAGCGATAGGGACAGTATTAGAATTAGGAGAGAGGTATCAGTCGTAATAGAAAGAATCAAAGACAAACCCCCCCCCCCCCCAAAGTTCGAGACTAAAACGCCGTGTCAGATAGCCAGCCAGCCCAACAATAGCACCGGAAATGACAGTAGATATGAAATTGAAAGATGAGAGTGAAAAAAAGAAGAAAAAAAAATCAAGTCTTCCTCCGTGCCTTGTTCCTCTTCTCGGAACTCCTCCTCATTTGCGCCTTCATGGCTTCAAGCGCTGGTCCAGCTCTGGGATCAAACCGCACGCGAGCTTGGCCGCCAGATCGGTCCTCGCCGTGAAGCTTGACATGCTGTCTGAAATTGTCCAGACGGCTGAAGATCTTCTCGTCAGGGCAGAAGGGACATATCACATGTGTTTTTGAGCCGTGTTTTCTATTAGAACTTGTGTGTGAGATTTGAAGTAGATTCAGTGGTTTTTTGGGGGGGGTGAGAGTTGGCTTACGTTTCTTTGTGACGTTTCAAGTGTTCGCTTCGTCGATAGACTCGTCCGCAACCAGGCTCGCTGCATCTATTCTTGGCAGCTGCAATCTTTTGCACGGACATGTCCCGTCGGGTGTCTTGTTTGTCGACTGTTGCACCAGGTCCTGCGCCCCCTACTGCGCGACGCAGTCTATCCGAGGCGTTGCGAGTTTGTTGATGCTTGCGCGTTGAATTGCGTGGTTGTAGTTGTGGTTGTGGTTGTGGTTGTGGTTGTTGTTCTGGTTGCTGGAGGTGGTGGTGGTGGTGATATTGTGATGCTTCACACGGGAGAAGGGGTGGTGTGTCTGACACTGGACTTTCGAGGCCAAAATGAGGGTCGATATATGTGTCTGATAGCGAGATTGTCATCTTCTCGTCGAAAAGAGGCTGGTTATTATTGGTTACTACGTTTTGAGTGGTGTAGTTGGACATTGGACTGTAGGCCTCGCTGATGGATTCTGGCGTAATGGGACCATAGGACATGTTCATTCCCGAAACGTCGTACGAGAAGCTCATTCTATCCTGTGTCTGGGGCGGAAATCCGTAGTCTGAGAATCCGCAGTTCAAGAGCTGGTTCTGCTGGAGATGTTGCAGGTTGGCGGAGCCGATGTGGTGCGGGACATGTTGGAAATAGCACTCGTCTGCTAGAGGCGGAGGTGTGGCATATGCTGACACCGAGGAGAGAGTTTGCTGCTGGGGCATTGAAGAACAGAGAAGGAGACTCGGCGGCGTCGAGCGGCCGGACGAGGGCGTGAAAGAGTCTTCGAGGGGCAGGGCTGAATATCGCTCGTAGGGGGAGAGGGGCACAATTGAACTGAGGTTACCACTGCTGCCGCTTCTCTTCATGGGGCTGTCGCTGTCGTCGTATTCCATCTTACAAACCATGTCTGTGGACTGGAGGAATTCGTATGCGTTGGTGGGAGGTAGAGGCTCTTCTAACTCTTGATATGATGACAACCGCATCATGAAGCTGCCTTTTTTTTTTTTCTTTTTTTTCTTTTTTTCTTTTCGTTTCTTCACTTTCTTTGTCCTCCTTTTTGGTGGGGGGGGTTTTGTTTTCTTTTTACGAGTTTGGGTAGAAGAAGGGATAAGTGCTGGTTGGAATGCTTATATAGATGAGGAGGAGGAATGTTGTTCTCTTTAAGTTTGAGGGTATGAGTATGAGAGGACAAAAGTGAATAATGTCAAAAGGTGATGAGATAATTGGCCTTATCGGTAACTGTTAATAACTGTTGGAGAAGGATTGTCTGAGGAATCTCTGTCACAACCGATGATTGAGGATGAGATGCTCTTTGAAGTCCGGGATAGAAGATGCATATAAATATTCGCGTCTATTATCGCTTGTCACGACGACCGTGCTCTGATCTCTGATCCTGGCGGCTGAGGGAGGGGGGTGTAGGGTAGATCAACTCGGCTAGCAGCAAAGGGGGAAGAGGGAAGAGAGGGGGGAGGAGGGAAAGACACACACCACCGCCAGAGGCACGCACTTTCATACACTGGACTGGACGCTATTGGCAAAGTAGAACAGTAAACTAGATGGACCTCAAGACAAGCCCTATCCCTTTCCTAGATATGGCTAACTTTGGGGGCCCTCCAGATAGAGTGGCATATCAGCCAGATTACTCCAGGACTGGTTAGCACGATTTCCAAAAAGGATAGAGGAACATGCCGTACGCGGCCTGCTGTAGTGACAATAAAAGTAGTAGAGGCCTTAAAGTAGCTCAGGGTCGGGAACCAGTTAAGCCGGGGGGGGGGGGGTGCGGACAGACTTGCGAGGCGTCTGGTGGTGGAGTTTGGCTTCTCAGTGTTAGTGGTTGTACGGAGTATACGCAGTGTTAGTAGTGACAGGAGGGGAAGGGGGGGGGAGGGGGGGGGGGGGAAGATGCTAAGAGCGAGAGAAGGGCGGCGGCAGGAATGAAAAGCGCTAAGGCGACATGTAGCGTGCGAAGCCCGCCATGATGTAGAGTAATGTAACTGAAGTGAGAATAAGGGTTATGTTGTGGAGGGCTGGCCGGGGGGGGAAGGGGAGGGGGCGGGGGATGGGCGTGTTCGTTGTCCAGTAGAGTGAGTGTCAGTGATGGCGTTTGGAAGAAGATTGAAGCAGGCGGGGCACAGGGCAAAGGGGGTTAGGATAGATGGAGGCTCTAGCCATGCCGAGTATGGTTTTCGGGCCAGATGCGTTGGTCCATGTTCTGTGTTGAGATGAGCCTCCGCTAGGGACGGAGTAGGGGAGAGGGGGCGGTGATGCGTGTATTCTTTTTATAACTTGGATGTTAAAATAGACCTGTCTGCTGGCGGGCGAGTACGTACAAGTAAAGGGCATCTAACACGTCATTGGGGCTTCTACATTCTTTACAATATCGATCATACTTATGACATAAAATGAACACACAGAGAAGCTTCAGGGAATAATATCCAAGATGAAAGATGGCCAGGGGGAGTAAGAAGAGAAGAGAGAGAGCTTCTACAAGTAGCCTCTCGGTCGATTCAACAATTGGCTCATCAATTGGCCGTTGAACAGTGAGAAATGCCCATCCTTGCAAAGCTCAGGAAGCATCTAAGCTCGTACTCGTAAACAAGAAACGCCCATGAATCAGATCTAATAACCTAATAACCACCAACAAAACATTCGGAGTACACATAACATGGCCTTACTCCGTACAGGGACGATTCCCCCACCATGTGTCGACAATCCATTTAAACATGGCACTACCGTGTTTAGCGCGAGACAAGATGGACAAGTAATGGAGCCCTGTTCGCATGGTTTCTCTCGATCTGAGAAGAGGAGGCGGGGGGGGGGGAGGGGGGGGAGCAGAACAGGGTAGGGTAGGATAGGATAGGATAGGATAGGATAGGATAGGGCCGGGGGGTGTGTAGAAGAGGCTAGAAGGGGTGGGGATGGGCGAGAGAGATAGTAGAGAGGGAGAGATGGAAGTGCATCAGAGTATGTGGGGAAGTTTGAGAGACACTCACCGGGGGATGTGATGAGATTTCCGCTAGGGGCATGTTCCTCTGTGCCTCTGTGCCTCTGTGTGTGTGTGTGTGGGTGGGTGGGTAAGAGTGTGAGGGTAAGAGTGTGAGGGTTAGTGGACAGAGAGATAGTACAAACGAGTTTCGTCTTGAACGTTATTCGGTGCAATCATTACACTCTGAACCTGCTTTTTGTCGGGCTTGTGTGACGGAGTGAAAAGAGGGTTGGGCGCTGAGGCTCTCACTCTGCTGGTTACCGTCTCATTTCTCATTCGAGTCGTGTATACGAGGAGTGCAAATTGAAGAATCAGAAGAGGCCCTCCTTATAGTCTGTAGTTTACGAGTAAACTACTCCGTACACGTACGTACTCCATACGGAGTACAAGAAAATGAAAATGAATGGCATCATCATGGCTGTCTGTCTGTCTGTCTGTCTGTCTGTCTGTCCAAAGTGGCCAGGCCAGGCCAGGCCAGGCCTAACACTATCGGGTTTTAGGGTTAGCGTAGAGTAGTTTAAACAAGTCGTACGGAGTGGTTTCTTGGCTGTGCTGGTGCTGTGCGTCTAGTTTACGGAGTAGTAGTTTAGTACACGTAGCTTAACTAGTGACTAGCCTAACGGGTTGGTCGTCAGATAAAAAATGTCAAAGTCTATGTCAAAGTCTATGGGGGATACGGGGGGATACTTTTTATAGTTTACAGACTCAACCCTGCTCACAACCCTGCTCACAAAAGAAGAGTTTAGTTTACAAGGACAAAGTAGTACGGAGTACATACTATTACAAGGTATTATTAGCCTGTGAAGTCAATGGAGTTTAAACTACTCCGTAGTTGACTAGTGACTTTAGCGGGGGAGCGAGACTTTGACCACATGGAAAGCAGGTCACACGAAATTTAAAAAATGACAATCGAAGGATTACGGAGTACATAGTATTACGACGTAGTTTACTTGTAGTGGTGGATCTGCCAATAGGCCTCTTTGTTGCTCTTGACACTCACTGCTCGGCAGTTTACGATTCCGGATTGTTGAACTCGTTAGTTGAACCGATGGCCGTTTTCTATCGAGAGTTTAGAGAAGCAGGTCGGTCGAGGCAAAACGAGAAGTTGGTCTCCCTTTTTTACTTTTGAGTTCCATGTACTGCGTATACTCCGTATACTCCGTATACTCCGTAGACATACAAAGGGCCTGGCCTGGCCTTACTGCTCAGTGCAGTGACTTGACCTCGCTCGCAGCCTGTCGCTAAATAGTAGTACTTGTCCCCCCCCACCGACTGTAGCACAACCCTAAGATACCCTAAGATACCCTAAGATACCCCAAGATACGGAGTAAACTAGTAACTACAAGTAGTTTAGTTGCTGGCTGTGGATAGTTGTGGATAGTTGTGGATAGTACTACGTACTAGACATGGATCGGACAGGCCACAAGAACCCCTAAATCGATGCTGTTTTTGCAGGGATCCCTGCACACTTATTGCCTACCCATGTTCCCATGTTCCCCGGCACGCCCACGCCCACGCCTACAAGTACTCCGTGCACGCCTAAACTAGTAGTTTAGTAGTTTACACGCCTGTCCTGTCGTCTGTGCACCGCCCAAGATAATAATAATAGACCCAACAACCACCGCTTCCGGACATCCAAGATATCTTCGTGGTCTCGGCCTCTCCCCCTTGCCCTCGTGGAAAAGAAACCATGTCTCCAGCCAACAGAATAGACGAACATAGACGCGAGAGGTAACGAGCTTCCCCATTCGGCCAGAAAGTGAAAGTGAAAGTGAAAAGAAAAAAGAAAAAAGCCACGAGTTCCGAAGACGAACAAGGAGGGGAGTGGGAAGAGAGAAAAAAAAAAGAAAGAAGAGGGGCGTGTGTACTCCGTATGTGTGTGCACATTATTACTCTCTGTGCATACATTCAGCTAAATTTCCCATTGTGTCTCTCTTGGCCAAAAGGTGTCTCGTCGAAACCAAACAAGCCAAGTCGATTGCAACCTCCGGTTGAGCTCGTTTCCAAATTTCCGGGTTCAAGAAAAGAGAGAAAGAGAGGAGAGAGAAGGAGAGCTGAGCCAAAACCCATGGTCTACGGAGTACTTGTATCAGTCTTCCTTCGTCTCATGATGTGATGGGCAACTTGCAACTTGCAACTTGGGCTGGCTGGCCCTTCCCCTCCATCATCTCTCTCTATGCCCTGTCTTGTTTGTCCTGTCCAATCACATTTTCCAATCCGGAAAAGTCACACATCGGAAAAAAGCAACATGAACATGGCCATTTAGTACGGAGTACTAAACTAGTTTAAATATGCGTCTTTGATTAGGTTAGGGTCTAGCTTTTGAAATACTCCGTAATTGTCTGTGCCTCTGTGCCACCACTGGACGTCTTTTGCAGCCCAGGGTTCTTTTTTTCTTTTCTTTTTTTTCTTTTTTTTCTAGTGACTCCTTTACAAGTCTCAAAAGCATGTTGTTCCTAGAGTCTAGACTGTGAGCAGATGATCTGGCCAGTCTGGCAGGTGACCAAACAGACAAAGGGGAAGCGTCCATGGTTAGTTATCAGCATCATCAACACGCAACCCTCTCTCAGCTGCAATGCACCAAAGAAAAGAAAAAAAAAAAAAAGCCAAGGTCCTATGTCCTCGTATCCCCATTCGTTCCCTTTCAGGACTGGAAGAAGAAGAAAGAGGGGAAGAGAGACATTGACCAGGTTTGGCAAAGTACAAGTAGCAAGGTCACGAACAAGGTCCAAGGTCACGCCAAAAAGAAAAAAGAAGAGTCTATTAGTGTTAGACAGATAACACTAGCGTTCCGTCCCGTCGGGTCCTTGACGCGGCGTCGCCGGTGCCTACCTTGTTGCCTCCCCCCCTTGCCTGAGGTTCTCATCTGATCTCTTCCCCTCTTCCCCTCTTCCCCTCTTGCTCCCATTTCCACTTCTTCTCCCTTTCTTTCTTCTATTCTTCTTCTTCGTCGTGACAAATACCATCTTTGCCACGATGCTTTAAAAAAAAAGAGGAAAAGAGGCACAAAACTTGTTTAGATCCAGCCTCGCTTCCATGCTGTCGGTATAAGAAAGAAGAAAGCTGCTGACTTGATCTCTCTCGAGTTGTTTTCTTCCTCCGTACCTACCATGAAGGTACGGAGTACAAATACCTGTACTCCGTACATGACGCGTTCGACAGACTGAAGGCACCGAGTACTTGCAATTAGACGAAAACAGTCTCGCAGTGTTGGTTGAGGACCAGGGTGTATTACTCCGTATCTCCGTATGGATGGCTTCAAATGCTTGTCTTACGTTGCATGGACAGTCCATGAACCCCTGTTTAGCTCTTCAGCCCCAAGCCATGACTGCCCTTCTCGTCACTGCCTTGTCTTTTTCTTGGCCTTTCTGTTTGAACAAAACAGAGAGAAAAGAGTGAGAAAACGGGCTTACGTACGAAAAACGTCGTCGTGTTGGGCCTCCCCCCCCCCCCCCCCCCCGCCCCCTCTTTGTCAAATGAAGTGGTTGCACGGAACGACGGAGAGCATAACCTCCGATGTTCTCATGTGCTTGTAGGTTGGGCCTTTTATTTACTCGACGTGAGAAATAGCACTACTAGTCGATCTCAAGAAGAGAGAAGAGGGGGTGAAGAACGTTGAGATGGTGTGGATGGTGGGATAGTGGGATGAGTTGGAGGGGGTGGCCCTGGATTGGGTATGGCGAAGAAATCAAAAGGAGGGGTGGAATTGGAAGCAGCACGGTACGTGTACGGAGTAATTTCTCACAGATTCCACGACAATCATAGCCTCAATCCTCCTCTATCATCGTACTTGTATTCTTGGCTGGCCTTCTGCTCCCCCCTAGAACTTCCATCGCCAGTATGCTACCCCCCATGCAGCCCAGCGCACAACTGGAAAAAAAGTAGGAGAGCAGGATTCACGGAGTAGTAAGTGGCCCCTCCCTCCTTCTATATCGTCGCCTTGACAGTTAAATCGCTCTGATGTCCAACTTCTTGTAGCAATGGAGTCGCCCCCTCATTGTTCTCCTGTCCTGCAGATCATTCTCCGTATGACAAGTAACCCTCCGTCTTGGCCTGAGAAACCGCATAGTCTAGCTGAGGCTGGAGCTGCAGTGCGCTAGGGTCGGTAGATACGGAGTAAGGCCTGGCCAGGCAATAGGGCGACGCGATACGCATGTCAAGTAAAGTTCCGGGCCTTAAACAACTAACTCTATTGCCCCTTTAGCATTTACTTGTACGGAGTAGGTCCGTTAAGCTTAGAGAGAGCACTAAATACTCCGTACTCCGTACCGAGCCTAGCCATGCCCTCCCTTTCTCTGTCGTACGGAGTAGTACATTCTGTGGACAAGGGGGGGGGAGGGGGCGCGAGGGGGGTCGAATGGATTGTAGGAAGACTGTACGCGTTTGGGTTAGTCTAAAATTAATCTTAACGAGAGGGGGGAAACTAAATTATGCTAGTTCCAATGTTAGCAAGGGTAAAAGGGGACAAGAGTAGCACAGAGAGAGAGAGAGAAAGAGAGATGCATAGGCTTAGAGACTCTCAGCTCCTACTTGTACATCTCTCTCATGTTTCTTGTCCTTGGATAATGGCCTTGCTCTACTCCGTATATGGCTATGCTAAGAAAACGTGACCAAACCTTCATGCACGACGTGTCTCATGTTGGGGCCCTTTCCTGACATCTGCGTGAGCTAAGTCTTGTTCCTTTTTCAAGCGACACTTGGCTAAAGGTGAGAAATGACCAAATCAGAGCACCTACGGAGTTACACGATATCCTCTTTGCAAAAATGAAGGGATTACGAAGACGGAAAGATTGATCATCTTGTTCCGTTTTAGGGATCGTGGCCAAGACAGGAGGGGGGTTGGTTCAAGGTAGAGGGGTAGAAGGGTAGAGGGGGAGGGGGGGGGGGCGTGCACATGTGCACATGTTGGTGATTGTGACGATTTGCAAGTAGTTTACAAGCGAGACTCTCACCACGGCGCGTATTTGGCATCGAGATTGCCAATCACCTACGTGTACGGAGTACAGAGTAGATATTGTCTAGAGTGTATGTCTGTTATGTCTGCTCCTCTCCGATCGGAGATGGAAGGATTCAAGAAGACTAAAGAAGAACACACCGTCTTCACATATTTTATCCACCCCTTTTTACCTTGTTCGTGTCTCTTCTTTCCAAAATCCTACTTTTTTCCATTCCTCGATGTAAGGGCTAGTGAACATGGCTGTGGGGGGGTTGGTTGCCATCCTTCGAGCATGCAATGGAATGGTGGCCCTGAGAGCACATGGCCATGGGCAGTTGGGTCTCGATGCAAGCCAGGAGGAAGACGGCCGAGGGGCCGGGGGGGAGACGCGAAAGAGGAGAAGGGAAGTGTCAGTATATCACAGCTGAGTCGGCACAGGTAACGGCAGATTCATGCCCATGTGTCAATTCATACTAACTTCAAGATCCCCATCCCCCCTCTCCAGTCTCCCTCTCAGCTAGTACTACAACTACAAGTACAGAAAAGTAGGTCTAGACCCTATGATTCTCGCCATATTACTCCGAAGCTTGCTTAATCTATGGGAAATAAACAGGCGAATCAACTACCTACTTGTAGAGCCACCTCAAATCTCAAATTGATTGTGTTGACCATCTGGCATAGACAACCTGATTAATCGCTTGAGCTAAATAGATCAACAGAACCGTTTTCCTTCTTTGCCTTACTTGTACAATCCTTCCGCGCTAAGGAAAGGGAAAGCGAAAAGGAAAAGGAAAAGCCTTGGTCATCGTGCTAAGAAGCGGACAGCGGGCAGCGGGCAGCGGACAGCAAACTACCGGGTGGCCTAAGCTAACCCTCATCTTCCCTTCCTCCGTCTTTCTTTCCTTTCTTTCCTTTCCTTTCTCAGTCAAGCCCTTTATACCGGCGCCCATAACAGTGATAACAGTGCGATGTCGTCTTCCCTTCTATGGCTGGCCGTTATCTACTCACAAGCTGGTTTTCAGGTTTTCATTTCTCAATGTCCCCAACATCCAGATGAGAACTGAGCTGTATAAGCCTAAACATAGGGCAAGCTGACTGTAATCAATTAGACTTTTTGCCTCTCGCGTATTATTTCGTTATCTTTTACTCAAAATAGAAGGAATCATGTCTCTCAACCCGTTTCTTTGCCCCAATACGTAGTTCCTCCGGACCAACAACCGACAGATACACACACCCCCCTATCCCTAATAGGTTGCAACGAAAAGAACAAAGTAAGTGAAAGAAAACTGATACTCGAATCCTAGTTGGTCAGAATACGAGAAAAAAGAAGCCCGGGGCCGAAAAAAAAAGCAGGCGGTCTTGCCGAGCCCGTCAAGGCTGCGCCTTCATTCCAGTCTCTCCTCCACCAACGACCCTGCATATCTCGCCCCCCCCCCCCTTCCTCTGTCACTTTTTTAGAAACCCGCACATCTTGATTTACAATTTACAGCCCTGTAGTTTGCGTCCACGCCCCTGTTCCTTGTTCCTATTATGAAGCAACTGTGGAGGGGCACGCCGAGAATCTGAGAATAGATCATCCTTCCATGCCTCCATTCGGATGTTCTAGAGCAATGCCCCTTTTTACCGTTGCCATTGTGTGACCTGTTTGCCCCGCAGAATGAAGAATAGACTGGAATAATCACGAATTAAGTGGAAATATGTGGGAAACTGACTCGTTTGGATTATCAATATACAGGTTGAACCTTCAGCAAGCCCCCCCCCCCTTCCCCTATCGTTACTACTTCAAGGAAACAGAGCAATTAGAAGAAGGGTTAATACAAGGATAGAAGGATACTATCGTGTCTGTACCCATGTCGGTGAAACCAGTCGCCGGTCTTCCGCTTCCGGAACCCCTGCCAACTTGGCCTAACACATTTTCCGAACCAACTACGGAGTAGATGCCACACACACACACACACACACTCGCTCACACACACACCCACAGACATTCGACTCCCTGATAAACGCCCACACACACACACTTTGTATCTGGAAACGGCACCTTGCAGACGCGGAGGCGGGGGAACAGCCAGGGTCTCAAACGAGCATTCTTTCCTTGTTGGCCGAGGGGGTGTGTTCCGGTGTGCTCTTGAGAAAGAGAGAAATCAAATAGGAAAAAAAGTGTGTGTGGATTCAGCACACCTCGTCCTTTTCCGTCGCTCTTGTGACCAATAATTGCCCAACTCTCGTCCGTTGCGATGCCATTCCCAACCACCCACTTCCCCCTCCTCTTCGACTCCTCCGGTTGCTTTGGAAAGTCTTTGGAAGTTGTTTTGTTGTCTCGGCCCCGTCGGAAGGAGGATGAGTGGAAATGCAGGATGTCGCGACCTTCTGAGGGGGAGGGGGAGGGCGAGGGCGAGGGGGAGGGGGGTTGTCCTATACTCAAATGGCGCTGGCATATTGGCAAGTTATCGATTATCGAGACGGGATGAAAGGTGTCATTTGTGAGTAGCATTGGAGAAAAACAAAGTTATGTTGTAGAAATGGAAACATAGATCTCAAGATACGACCTTGATACACTTTCGAAGCGGAACTAACCGCTCTTTGTAGATTTATGGTATATGGGCTGAAAGTGCGACCGGAGATGCTCCAAGTTTCACTCATAGTAACGATCAAAAGTTTAACTCCTATATCTCGTACTGTTGTCTCTGCTCAGTCATGTCAATTGCTTATTTTCCAACCCTTAAACGCCGTAAACACATCCTTTTCTTTAGGTTCGTGAAAATAAAACGGTAGAAGAAAAAGATCTGTGACGGACCAATACACAGAATATGACACAAAGGGCAATACGAAAGAAAAGCAGATCGAGAATGAAATGCCCATGGGCTAACACCAGACGGCATTATAGGCCACTGCTGCATTTGATTCAGACAATTCTCGGGCTTTACGCCTCGTCTTCCGTAAGCAATGCCACCTCATCGTCCATAAGCTCCTGCATTTCCTCCTCTGTAGCCTCGAGCCCTTCGGAGCTCATGAGTCGTTCGTCCTTCAAATCGCCTGGCGGGTGACTCACGTTAGTAGAGAAAAACCAGATAATGGCGAGGAGAAGAAGAACCAGAAAGGGAGCAGAAATGACTTACTGCGAGGCTCGACAAGCAGGTTCTCTTGAACCTCGCAACCTGTAAGAGTTGATCCGTCGCCAATGACACACTTCTTTCCAAGGATGCACCTGGTCAGCTTGCAGTTCTTTCCGACAACTGCACCATCCATCAGCACGCACTGAAGCAGCTTGGCTCCTTCATTAACCTGGCAGTTGGCGCCCACTACGGACTCCTTGATTGATGTCTTTTCCTGAACAGAGACGTTATCGCCGACGAGGCTGTCTGCCTTGGTGATCGTCGTGCGTGCCATAACACCCTCGGGATAGGCAACCTTTCGCGCGTGTGCTAGGGGAGACGCCTCCTCTGGGCCGACTTCCTCAATCGATGGAAGCTTGGCGAGCTGGAGGGAAACATTGAGGAGGAGTTGGGCCGTATCGACTCGTCGGATAATGCCCGCCTCGGGCTTCTTCGGGTGAATGTAGGCAAGGATGGGAGGAACCCAATTTTGCGGAGGCGCTGGCTCTTCAGTCAGGTCGATTGGGTCGGACGACTCAACAGCTAGACACTCGGAAATACCAAGAGCATCCGAGAGCCCCTTTTGCCAGCCAGCCTTGGCCCAAGAGCCGATAATGTCTTCGCCGATACTCTCGAGGTGTTCGTTCTTCTCCACGAAATCCAGGATCCAGCGGGGGAATATGTAGATGTGAGCGTCTCGTTGCGTCGATAGAACTCGGGCACGTGGGTGGGCTTCTGCAAGCCCGTACCGCAATGAAAGGCCGCCCCGCTCGTCCATGAGGTCCTTGATGGAATCAGTAGGTGATGAGTAGACGAGGCGCCCTAGGCAGGAAAAGATGGAATCCTTGGGTGGAGGAATCGACTTTCTCGACAGAGGCTCGACTGCGATGAAGTCTGTCTCTTCGTTCTTGACCCGTTGTTCCGTCCTGGTCTCGTACCACACACCCAAGCCGCTTTTTGGCGCGCCCGAATCCTCTAACGCATCCGTGGGTTTTCGGCCAGCAACCATCCATGCCTGCACAAGCTTCTCACCAGAGAAATCGCAAATCAAGTCGCACGGCAAAACGATAAAGTCTTGCTTGATGACCTCCCTAACCTCGGGCAGCCGAAGGATTTCGGCCGTTCCCGTGTTCTGGTCCAGTCCTTGAGGCGCAAGAACATCCGGGCCTCTATGCGGCAGGCCCGTCAACACGGGATTGGTGTTGAATGCCGAAGTGATGGCTGGCGCCGCAGAAGGCGGGCATATTAATGTGACATCTTCCACCAATAGTCAGCGCTGCGAGTTCTCAAGGGTGCCCATTTGATCATCTGATCAAAGTGCGCAACGAGCGTGGCCACACAAATAGGTCAATTCATAGAAGCAAATCTTCACGGACTGGGGCCTTCTTACCGCTTATGCCCATCCGGTAACAGAAATCAAGAGCATACCAGACCATAGGCCTATTTGCCACTGGCAGCAGAGCCTTTGGGTTCTCATCAGGGTTGGATGTGAAGGTGGGAAATGATGAGCCGGGGCCACAGAAGATCAAGGCCTGAAGCCCCGGAACGGCTTCAATGCTCGCGTGGGGCATTTCGAATGCGATTTCGTTTACTCTCCAGATACAGTTCTGCTGATGAATTTTTCTGCTGCAATTTGTAGGCGACGACTCGAGGCTCTAATTCTTTCAGAGGGCAATCGATATCGATGCACGATGAGGCAAGTTAGTCATACTACAAGTACGGAGTAGGGGTACAATGCATAGCAAAAAAGCATAGTGGGGCAGAACAAGTCGCCACAAAACCAACCCACCGTACTCCCACTTCCACCAGCCACACTACGCTTTGGCATGAGCCACACTTGCAATCAAAAACATTGACCGCATTGTTGTGATGAATTAAGCATGGTAGATTGATTGATTGTGTCCTTCTACAAGTACTTCTCCGGTACAAACTAGAATTTTTTTTTTTGGCTCAGAGTTACCAAGTAAGAGTCTCATTCGCTGTTATATGTTATCAGCTTTCGAAACATAACACATCACTCATATCACCACCACCCAACCTTATTCAACCCATCACGATGTCGTCAATCACTGTAATCCGATCACGAAGCGACTGGAAGGCCTGGTCCAACAAAATCAAGAGATAGGCCTCTACCCGCAACTTCTGACGATACATCGACCCCCAGAGCAGTGACGAATTGCCCATTCTCCCACCGGAGCCAACCTATGCCTCCTTCCTACATTCCGAGGAGGGACAGGCCCGGTTAGAGAAAAACCGGGAGACCCCATACGGCACACGGAGCCATCCCAAGGGCTCTCTGCTACCCTCCCGGATTTGGATACCATTACTGAAACGGAAGCCTACCCATACATATTAAGGCACCCCGACCTTAGGGTGGAATTCGACAGAGTAATGGCCGATTTTCGGGCCAAACAAAAGGAAGCCTTCCACAATGAACGACGCTTGAACGACCTCACAAACATATTCGAGAAGACAACAACAGTCGAGGCCCAGGCCAGCTGCCTTCGAGCTGGACAAACCCTTCGACAATGGGGTATCTCAACGTCAAGAGGTTTTTACAGTGTCACTGAAGACACAGTAAGGTCTGACTTGCACGACGAATACCTCCAGGTCATCATCCACCACCAAAGACCATAGCATCTGCTATGAAGTGGCTGAACAACTGGGTCCTGAGCCTGGAAAGAATGGAAGAAGCGGGGATGCTTACATTTGGCAACCAGCCCTTCTAAAGTGCCAGCAGCAAGTGGCACCTGGATGGATGGGAGGCGGCGAAAAGGCATTTGTTCCGACAGAAAGAAAGAGAAGGGAAACAGATAACGTTCCGAGAGATGGCTGACTCCTTTAGAGAAAGCCACTCGCATCTATCAACAAGCACGAAATCGAAATACAAAGTAGCTTAAGGCCTCGACAAATCAAGCTGTTAAACGTGGCCTGTTGTCCTACTCTTTTCACCAATAGAGTCTCTTTTCGGCGACTCTTGAGGCGTGGAATCACCTAGGACACAACCACAGCACCGACGAGACTCCGGAACGCATTCGGCACTCCAATCGGAATCCTGGCAGACAAGTACGACCAATTCATCATCGAAAAAGCGGTTAAGGACGAGCCTGCCAATAGCGAATTGAGAAATTACTCAACCTTTACGACATGACAACCACTACAATTTCGACGAGGGAAAGGAAGCGCCCAGCTGTGGCATCATCGACTTGGCCACCCGAGCGAGGCAGCCCTTCAAAGGGTAGTCAACGTCTCTGAAGCAGTGGTGATCACTGAACGCACATCAGCAGGCTGGAGACCAGGGGAGAAATGCGAAAGCTGCGTGCAGAACCACCTGACAAGACAACCGAATCTTTACCCTCGATGGATCATAGAGGGTCCGGGAAAACGACTGTCGATTGACTTCCATGACTCTGAGGCAAGCTACAAGTACGAAGGAGCCTACCGCTGCCTCGTGATCGTTGCAGGATGCTAAAAACGCGCAACGACGCCATCCTCGAGGTGTTGCCGCTCAAGAACATCCACCCCGACTTCCGCAATCTCCACCCGGACTTCCGCGACCTCGACCTCAAGAAGAGGCCGTATCAACCACGCCAACTTACGAGGACAACAAATCCACTGCCCCACCCCGCGAAACCACAGCACCACTCTCGAACCACGGTCTCCGCAAGCAGTCGACCACTCGGGACCCTTACCCCGCCGGGATGCCTGCCCAAGAACCGCAAGAGCAGACGGGAGAGGTTCCCAAGGAATCCATGGCTGCCAGCGACATCAGGGACCGCCCAAGCGGTTCAAGTTCGTCAGGAGCAAGCTTTGGTAGTGTTGGCGGAATACGTACATCGTCCTCCCCCGACTTCATTGCCCACGACCAGGGCACCAACTCGATGGCCCAGGATTTCAAGGACAACGCGGCGCTGATGGGCTCCAAGGTGAAGCCCGTGCCAACTCACCACAGCGTCGACAAGGTCGAGCGCTATTGTGGCGTCGTGGAGCGGTCCTACCACATCATTATGCGAGAAGCCCCGAAGAAGCAGCCTCATTAGATCGTTGTATACCCCCCTAGAAAACATAGGAGGACGTACAGGATCCAGAGGCAGCTCAACCGTTATCATACCAATAAATACAAGTGTGTCTTCCCACACTGATCAGTGTGAGTAGACCCAAAATTATCGACAGGTGAAAGCCAAAGGTGGCCGACTGATTTTCTTTCCCTGCCGTTTTGTCTTGAATTGGACTTTCCACTCGTTTTGTCTTTTCTTCATGTTTTGTCCCCTGGCCTTCAATTCAGGCTTTTGGTTTAGTTTAGTCTATGTCTCTTCGCCCTATCCGGCTCCTTCACACCCCCTCAGTCACCCCCTTCCCTTTCCCAACTGCCTTTCTCTTTTCTCAGTTAATGAGAGCACGAATTGGCTCTGATCGTTACATAAGGCTAAGAAACAAAGAATAACTCAACTTCTCTACTCCCCCATCTGCTATAGAAATGCTCATGTCCCTCAAGTCTTGTCTGGACCAAGACATCTCCAACTACGCAAACATACGCACGGCACAGGCCTTGTCCCAGCCAGATAAGAAACACATTCTAGGTCACTGGAAGAGATGTATCGACCACTACTAAGATGTTCACAGAAACAAGGTTTCCCCCCTTGCCATTTTGTGTTCCCTCGGACGTGACCTGAAGACTACAAAGGGACGTAATAAAATAAGAAACATAAGAGTGAAGAAAAGAAAAGGAAAATAAAACAAAATAAAAAGAGCCATTTGGCAAAAACGAAACCCGCAAGAAACCGTTATGCTCCTTGCCAACCAATAGTCTATTTCGCGAGTAAGGGCGCCGACATGCCCGGCCCTGGCTGTCTTCCTTTTTTAGTAGCACACCGCGCATTTCCAACCTCCCCCCGAGTCATCTTTTTAAAACGCAAGAAAGGAAAAAAAGGGGAGAAAAATAGAAAACCACAAGCCCCTCTCGGCGATATAAAGGACGGAAAGGTTTCAATGCAATTCATGCCGTGGATTTTTTTTCGTCGTTCAAAGAGAGAGGAGAGGGTAAATATGGTCGTCACTCCCTTGCCGTATCACTGCGTTAACGTTTGCATCCTCCCCTGCCCCTCCTCACTCATAATACGCGTATCCCATTCCCAAAAACGAATCAGATACCATCTAGTCATCATTATCGGTACGCTCCCTTTGCTGCTTTTGCTGGTGGTGGTGTCCGCGGCGTTGGCCCTGGGGTCCGTTGGAGTTGCCCTGTGTGATCTTGCGCTCCATTTCTTGGGCCTCACGCTCTTGCTGGAGCTTAAGCTCCTCTCGGCCACGCAAGAGGTTCTCAAGCACATTGCTCAATGTCGTCTTCCATTGGTCCACTCGGGTAGAGAGTTCCCGCCATTGCTTCTGGCCGAAGACTCGGTACGTGACCTTGTGGACGAGGAAGACTTTTTGTTTCTGGGAAAGCTTGCCCTCGACGAGGCCGGCCCGGATGGCGTCGATGGTCCACATCTCGACCTCCTCTTCGGGCACCTGTAGAGCCTTGACGATGCTGCTGTAGGGGATTTCCCGGCTGGGCGTGGCGGCGGCAAGGCTGGCGAATGTAAGGAGACGCATCTTTCGGTAGAGCTTCTCGTGATCCAAACCCTCCTTCTCCAAGAATCCCTTATGCTCCTCGTTGAAGTCGTTGTAGTCCTCAAGATCTTGCTCGGCGAAGATGTCCAAGAGCTGTGCGTACGTTGGGTGGGAGTCATTGAGAGCCTGGACGGTGGGAATGGCTCGAAGATCTTGGAAGAGGTAGCGTGTGTTGGAGAGGAGTGCTGTGCGGATGGCCTTGATGGAAAGCTTCTGAGCCTCTTCCGCCTCGTCCGAGTCATCGGCATCGAATGTTCGAAGAGCCTTCAAGATGTATTGGTAAGACTCCCTAGTCGGGTGAAGAAAAACAGGTTAGTCAACATGGTTATGGCTGGAAGGAGAAGATTAAAAGAGAAAAGAAAGAAAAAAAGAAAGAAACCAAGACCGAGCTCCGTGTCTTCAAATGTATATGCAGGGGGTAGGCTCACTCGCCGTGGCCCGAATCGCTTGCAAGGCTAGCAATATCCTCATATAACCGCCTCTGGAGGGACTCCTCGAGTCCCCAGGACTCGCTCCATTCGTCGATACTGGCAAGATACTGGCGGAAGCTGTCATACATGCCATGCTGCTTGAGAAACTTGATAATCTCAAACAGAACGCGGAATCGGATGGGGTTCTCGGGAGGGAGGAGGTTGAAGATTGTCGTGAGGGCGTTGAGCGACAGACCGACACCGTTGACGGGTGCCGACGGGACGGGCTTTGAGAAGGTATTGCACAGCGTCGGCAGGTGCTTCTTAGGATCCTGCGAGTGGAGCACAAGGTAAATCATCAAGTTGGAGGCCGCTGTGAATTCTCGTTCGGGAACCGAGTTAAGGGCGGTGGACGACTGGACGAGCTTGGAGAGGACCTCCTCGTTTTTTTGCTTCTCGACTAGGGACTGGATCTCATCGGCGATGTGGAGATACTGGGCCATTTCGAGGGCGAGCTCTTCGAAAGAGCCCTCCACGAAGACCAGCTGCGGCTGCGACTTCGATTGGAGTTGGGAGATCGCCATGATTGCGGTCGTTCGGGAGCGGTATTAGTTTCTCCTTCTTTTATGGGTTTTGCAAAATTCGGGTATCGAGATGCCGGTGGAGGTGAGACGGGGGATCGAGGGATGTGTCAAGAAGGGAGAAATGACACTATCGGGCGAATGAGAGGGGGGTTGTCACTCTTCCAGGGCGGTCGAGGCACAAAATAACACAAAAAAATTATCTACATTTTGCACCAGGGTGAGGGGCGGTGGATTGTGGGGTTGTGAATGAGCGAGGTAGGGTGAAGTGGGGTGTTAACGGCTATACTTCGGGTAAGAAGGACGACTCATCCTTGCCCCCCCCCGTGACCAAGAAACCCATGATACTACTCCGTTCTCTCCATGCACAGGAACCAAGTGCCGAGCCACTTCATAGCAGATGCTATGGTTTTCGGGGGGTGGCTAATGACCTGGATGTATTCCTTGTGTAGGTCAGACTTGACTGTGTCTTCGGTGACACTGTAGAAACCTCTGACATCAAGGTACCATTGGCGAAGGGTTTGTCTGGCTCGAAGACAGTTGGCGTGGACTTCGACTGTTGTTGTAGGCCAGCTGTCTTCGACCTCGACAAACCCTTCGCCAGTGGTACCTCAACGTCAGAGGTTTATACAGTGTCGCCTACGACACAGCAAGCTACTCACATCGATCCACGACAATAAGTTCAAAATACAAGGTGGCCTTTGCGGCAAACACGGAGGAGGCAGAGACCGACGAAGAAGGCGAAGATGAAGCCAGAACCCCTTACGATCGCCAAACCGCCCGTCTCCAGCTCTACGCTTCCGAACGAGCCTCAACGAACAATCCCAACAGGACCAGCTTCTGACCGCCAGCCACGGAACCACTCTCGACCTCGAAAGCCAGTATTCGCAAATGTGAAGCCTGAAATGATAACTGGCCCGTGTAACAGTGCAATCACATAAGACCCTGTACGTCCGCAAGTGGGTGTCCTGCAGTATAATGGTCTAATTCGTGATGCTTCTGTCCTCCTCTAAAATCTATCTACGGAGTAGGTGGTGACAATTGCAGAGGTCTGTCCGATGAGAGTACGTACACCACGTCCTCTGATTGGTCAGTCCTGCGCACGTGATCGTGCTGCGTTGCGTTGCGTTGCGTTGCTGTCTTGCTGCTATCCTCACCCACAGTTCTCTTCGTTCCCCGCTCTGCGTACAATTCTCTTCCCCAACGGAGGCCCCGGCCAGAGGGCACCTTCTAGGCAATGTGAACCAAGATTTTACGATAGGTTT
>JADHKT010000019.1:185677-313247 GCA_019925285.1 Graphium sp. VPRI43844 | reverse complement strand
GATCAATTCTTCCCCTACTTATGATGTATATAAAAACCTCGTGAAATCCACCAGAACAGAAGTAGAGAGACACAGAACAGAATAACAAGAACATTTTTTGTCTTACAATTAGGTATACGGAGCAGGGAGTACTATTGGCTATTGGCTGGCCAATATCTGGCCAGATAATAGCCAGGCCAGCCAACTTGAGAACTAGTCCCGCTTACTTGACCAGCGGGAGTTGTCATATCTCCGTAACCTCTATGGTTGGGCCAGGCCAGCCAGCCAGCTCTTTCAACTCTCAAGAGATGGCCGATAACCTTCTTCAACCTCTCTGGGATCCTAGAAAGCGTCGCCTGAGGCCTGCTTCCGATGATTTTCAATTCGGAGGAATTCTATCGAAAACCCCCAAAACCCGAGTAAATTTTTCTTTTCTTTCTTATGCTGGGCGTCACTGTCTTGTTCCTCCTTACCACTGCTTGGTGTACGCTCGAGTAATACGACACGGCCAATGGCCATTGCAGATGTCTAATGAATGGTGACCGGCCGGGGAGAACAATGGGCGGCATGTGCACGGGCAAGAGAGAAAAAGACACGGTACGCCGCCCAGCTCCGAATGGAACAAGGCCTGAGGCCTGAGATGCAGCGGCGAGATATTTTCCCCAGCAGTCAAGACTTGGCGTTTGGACCCGTCCTCTCTCCTGTTCATATATATGTATGTATGTATGTGTACAAGTAGGAAAGTTTGTCGATCGATCCTTCACCGGGCCACACTTTTATCTCCATCCCGATATGCCATTGGTTTCACGAAAACCAGCACACATGCAGCAGAGCCGCCGATTTTTTTTATTTTTATTTTTATTTTTTTTGGCAAGGATACAACATCCGCTGATTCCGTAATTCCAATTAAGCTCATCGTCATCTTTCAGTAAGCAGGGCACCCCATCTACAAGTAAATTGACTAGATTCCACTGTATTTTTAGTTCTTCAGCGGCCTGTCTCACGACTTCGTATCATTCCCTAGCGTCTTTCCAAGGCCAGTGGTCGACAGGGGAGAGGAAGTCATTGACGTATTAACCCTCTTGATCTCGGAGCATTGCTTTAGTGCTGGTGGGGTGTCAAATACTAGTACGGAGTATTAATACGTAAGGAAAAATCAGCAGCGGTCAGGCTGTGGCCAACCTCCCCCCCCCGAATCCTGCATACACGTACGGAGTACTCCGTAGAGGACAAGGAAGAAAAAGGGACGGCGCCATCCCTCAAATCTCCTTTGATGCGTGCCTGTGCTTAGACCTCGACAAACCCTTGCTTACGGAGCTTGGTGCAACTGCACTGCTCAATTGAGTCGGGGTTTTTACCAAACCCTAACTGAGAAATTTCTTCCTTGGCTGGAGCCGTACGGATAACTCCATTGACCACATCTCACACACCCCCACGTATTGGCTTTTTTCCCCTTGGCTGGATTGCATCCAGACTGCATATATTCGGAAACTTGCGGCGGCCACTCCGGGTCACAGGGTTGGTGCATCCGATTCCACTAGACGGAGCTAATAAAGCCCCTTCTTAGGCTGGGCTGACCAAGGTTCGTGTCTTCAGTCACTTCTCTACAAGCTGTGTTCCATTGAAAATTGGCAGCCACCACACCTATGAACGTGTGCTTGGGTGCATACAGACATATGCGGGGACCCTGTAGCCTATTTCGCTTCTCACTATGCTGCTGTAATGTTCAGGAGGTTGGTCCAGGCTGCAACACGAGGGCCTTTGGGTTGTCTCCTAAAACCTTGAGCGAGACCCTTGCAGGTGCCTCTTGCCATGCTCCGTGATATTCTGCCGGTTTTATATTGTTGCGAAGAGGCAGTCTAGACTAAGCTTGTCTACTGTTAAAGTCGACATTGGGCGGCCAACGGTTTGCCAACTATCAGAAGAGACGGCTTCGCGATAGCATCCCGAGATTCAGCTCGCTTCTTGCAATGGTGACGTGATGTGGGGGGGCACTGCCCTAACATAATACTCGGCACAGTCAGGGGTAAATTCGATGGCTCACTTTTTGGAATTCCAGATTCGAGTATGGAAGGACGACTAACTCTGAAATCTGAGTTAACCTCATTCAAACTAAGAAACCTCTTAAACTATGCCTCCGTAGTAAGACATCACTTACCGAGTATCGGAATCATTGTCCTCGGATCCGGTGTGGATGATGTTTGATGGTAACTTTACAGAGTAGATATCAGTAAAGGAGTGTTCTGTATGTCTTTAGCAGCGAAAGGTTCCCTGCCTGTTGGGAGGTGGGCACACCCCCCCCCCCCCGGCGCCAGCTGGGGTAGGAATCAGCCCTAGCAGCCGTGACGTGGTGCCCCTGTCTGAGCATGATTTTCTTTTGAAGAAAGACGAAACAATTACAATTTCCCGCGTTTTCATATATTAGAGGCTGGTCCTAGTATCAGGGACTTGTGTGCTCTCATCATGGGCTTGACTTGTCTCTTGGATCATGCTGTTCACATGCCGAATGCCGTTGAAAGAAAGGAAAGAAAGGTACTCCGTACTTGTATGGTAAGAGGCTAAAAAAAAATTGAATCAGCGGATCTGTGGATCTGTGGGCTAAAAGGCACCAGGAACCCAGGAACACCAACCATGACTAACCTTAAAGGGGCATGTATTAGTTGGACAATGTCGCTTCTGATTCGTTGACTATTTCGAGCTCCCCATAATACGGGAAGTTGTCCTGTCCGTTGTGTGGACCTACGAGTTCGAGCTGTGGGGAAAGCTTTCGCCGAGTTCTCAGAACTCTCTCTTCATAGAAATACCGAGTAAACTACTGAAAATACTCCGGTCCGCTGCGTATCCCTATGGGGCCTCGAATCGAGTTCATCCGTTATTACAATCCAAACATTCGCACTTGTACAGCCGTGGAATCTGGAAAGAGAAATCACGGCAAGAATTTCGGCAAGAATTCCGACACCTCGTCATCACATATTTCACGAGATGCGTCGGCCCCCTGACTTTGTTCAAGCTTCATCCCCCAAGATCCCAAGATGGGCCATGCCCCAAAAGCTTACGGAGTAGAATACTGCGGCGTCGCCATTACCTGCTAGACCGAACCATCATTTTTCATAGTTATCCGACAGACACATGGAGAACATATTATGTGAGAGACATTGCCATTAGTCGGCACCCGGCCCACTCGCGCTGTTCATGATCGTGAAAGGATTGACGAGTTTTTCGTCCCATTTCCTCGTGTCCCATCTGGGGTCAGATAGGCGGTCAGGTTGTGGAGAGCCCCCGACGTCTGGCTAATGCAGGTGGAACGAGACGTCCACCATGTGGCCTGTGCTGGTTGGACAGGATAATAGCACATCACAGTTGGGGACATATTATCGAAAGGAGATATTACTACTCCATAGGCCCGGGGCACCCTTGTTGCTGATCTTGTCGTGCCCAGTGCAAAGTTTCGGACGGAGCGTAAGAGATGAATCGACCGACTGTGACACGAATCGAAATGTTAAAATGGATGGGGTCGACGGTCGACAACAGAGTTTAATACTAGTGAAGAACAATAATCATCAGTTGGCCGGTTTGTGGTTTTGATTGGCTGATGGGCTGCCGTCAATATCTACGGAGTATTGAGCGTGGCATGAGGGAGAAAGAGAGGCCTGGCCCATAAGAAACATTATCGGCTGGCGAACCTGGAAAGCCATGAGACGTTTGAATATGGACCGAACTCAGCAGGGTTTATTCGCTGTACCTCGTAATTACCACGATGCCCTAAGGGTCGGTTGAAGCTTGGGAGAGAATGACTGGGCGGTCTTCTAGTTTAATTCCAACTGGACTACTCGACTCGTGCCATACATGTGTCCATGTCTGTCCGTCCATCCCCTTGCCAAAAAGAGCCATTACAAATAAGAGCAAATGAGAAGGAGCAGAAGCTGCACTTGACACTGCCAGGTGGCACGATCAACTATCTGACAAAGGCAAAACACAACTTATTCCACAATCTCTTCTTTTTCAATGTTCCAATATTCGTCCGGTTTTCTTTATCGACTCGCCCAGACACAGAGTCGAAGAGTCGAATTGGTTGGTCGAGTACTCCGTACTTGTAGACGTCGCCCCATGTTTCGACCTTTTGCCCCTGCAGTGCAACACACTAGCAGTCCAGAGACTGCCAACCAATAGTTCTCGGCCCATCCTATCCATCTGTACCCGAGCGCTAACATTGCCAGAACGAGAAGAGCGTCTTTCTCAATTTAGAAGCAACTTGTGACCTTACAGCCGAATACGTCCCGTGTAGGAATCCTCTGTCGTACAACTGGTAAGAGAAAGCAAAAATATTGAGACAAGGCACAAGGCTGGCCTGGCCAGGCCAAAGGAAGTCGAGTATGCTCCGTATACGAGTACAAGCCTGGGAACACTGCGGGGAGGAGAGTTGTGAAACGAGAACACGGCTTGGGGAACAGGCTTGGGGGCTCTATTAGGAATTTCCAGCTACTAATTTGGGATTCACGCAAAGATGCTCGGCAGGTTTCAATGGTATCATTGACCTACCGAGTGTAAATCCTTTGATCCCCTGTGCTGGGCCGTTTCTCATGGAAAGGATAACATGTCCTTTGGCGTTCATCATTGAACCAACCGCCCGACGCATGTTCCAGGCGGTCAAGGCACTGCCTCTTGGATGCAATGCCCTGCCGACCCTAATGCACAGTGCTATTACTCCGTAGTGAGCCCCCCAAAACCCAAAATGGGGGTGGACGGGTTAGCTTGGTTTAGTGGACCCTCCCCCCTTTTCTACTAACGAAACCTGAAGACGGGGCTCCCATCCAATATCTGATATCACTAGGCGGCTTAGGGCCAATTCTGTTCCATCCATGGCTGGCGCGTGGCCAACGAATGGTCGGGGTTGAGCCGTTCCTGAATCAGAAAAATCATTGTCTCTTGACCGACCCGATCACGTATTTGGATAGGGAAATAGTTGGTGGATCGCCTTAAAGACCCCGAGCAAGCCGTAGCCGGACTTTGGGCTGGCTGGCCCTCGTCCAGCCCCTATCTGCTGGTGGCCAGCCTTCTCCTGAAGAGGAACATGGACAGTGAAGACACTGTAATTCTGGGCACACAAGCATTATCACACTGCATGAGCAGTAGTTGGTACCGGAGGAAGTGTTACGGCTCTGCACGGAGCTATCGACCTGCTACCCTACCCTGAAAAGCATACACATACGTATTGGCACAGCACGCCCCCCGTCTCGCATTCACGCACCCCCCCCCACGGCCAGTTCTGGCAAGTTGGCTCCCCCAAGACCGGCAAAGGCCTTCATCTGTGCTGAACTGATCTGAACATGGTCCTGGTCGGGGTCCCACTGGTCGGAGCAAGAGGTGCATAGATGACTATTATTACTTGTGAAGCTTGACACTCAAATACTTTATCTCGTCTTTTAATCCCGTGGCCGCCCCTTTGCCATTGTTGGGACTCGGGAGGTCTCGCTCCTCCGTTATTCTCTTCTCTCCCCACTGTCATCCTCTCGTTGGCATCCTCTCGTTGATTCTTCCAGCTTCATTCGAAATGCCGCCGGTTTCTCTCTAATTGACACATTGACACGGGCGGATCACAAAGTCGCCCGCGCCAGCGAGAAGAAAATCCGACGAAACTAACGAACACCTTTTGGGGCGGTACTCGCGCGCGCGCGCGCCACTTCTTCTTCCCAATTGGAAACATTGTATGATTCATTGTCTTACGACTCCCTCTTTCGACTCCCCTTCTTAGATCTTAAACAAAGCGGGTTCACTGCCTATTAAACTTTGTTGTGTTCAGGTGAGTCCACTAGGTGTACCTAGCTCTTCTTCACTCGTTCCCTTATAGGCTTCCGTATGGAGAACATGTCTCGATCCATGCGAGGCCAACATTATACATTGGCCAGACATTGGCATAATGCCTGGCAGATCCTCGGCTTCGTCTCCCCTGCTCGAGTCGTGCATCTATATATCTCCCCCGTCAGCCCCCTCCCCTGCCGAGCACTATCGTTGCCCACGATATTCACGTCGAGCTAGCCGGTCTGCGTGTTTCCTGATATCCCACCACCTCGCCTCGTCGCGTGCCACTCTTTTCTTCCCACAGGGCCCCTCACCAACAAGGCATACACCCGTTGCATACACGCCGCATCAGTGAACGATAGAACTGTTTCTGACCCTTCTAGCCGGAATTGTGGACATTTTATACAGATTTGTTCTTGTTCTTGATAGTGTTTAATCTTTTGACGACTTTGACGACGCCGACTTGCACCAGATCATACTACGGATACGCATATACCCATCTAGAACATAGCGAATTCGAGTGAATTATTCTCGAGAATCGGAAGAAGAAAAAAAGACTCCTCGTCACACACGCACACTCTCTCGTCCTTAGTTACCTTCTTTCAGCATCCATATAATCACCACTCCACGAAGTCGGACCTGCACCCACTGGGACTTTGGACAAAGAACAGACACAAGAACATTTTGGAACCGAGCACTACGTTACCTGCTCAATCAGATTGTGAGAAACTTGGTCTTGGAAGTTTGCTCGGATAATTTTCTCGACTTAGAATTCTGTGATGCCGAATGCGAGGTAGATTGGGTCGTGTGCTATAGCAGACTGGAGAGCTGCTAATACGGAGGATGGGCTTCGGGGAACCACTAACCACCAGGCAAGTACTCCGTACGGAACAGCTAAACGCTAGACCATTACCCTTGCATCTGTCCCCTCCTCCCACCCCCCTGTCCGCCCGTGCTTTTTAAAAAAAAACCTTGCCCTTTTCCCCTCTCATATTTTTCCTTCCTTCAACCGGATTCCTGTCAGACTCAGACAGGCTGGACTTGGGGTTGGAAGTGAAAAAAAAAAAAAAGGGAAAAAATAAAAAGACCAGAGGAAAACAATACAGAAGGAAGACGGAGAGAAAAGAGAGAGAGACCCCTGTCTGCTATAGCCAGCCATTTGTTTCTCATCCTCCTTTCCCACCTTCCTCTTCTCTCCCACACTCTTATCCCCTCCTCTTGCAGACTCCCCCCTCCCCCCTGCAAATATTCGGAGTGGACTTTTTTGAGCTGACCTCTTTCCACCCCTGTTCGGTTTTCCCCTCGCACAGTTTTGGTGACCAGAACATCAAATCTGCCACTGCTATCCAAACGCCACCATCCGATGTCACAAGCCCCGACTTCACCTTCGAGACCCCGAATGTCGATTTGCATCCTCTAGACGACCGGTCTTCCTCTCTATCCCGATTCGGCCAGGAAAATCCGCACTACACATTCGGCTCTACACCTCCCGTCCATCGCTTGTCCGGTGCTTCTCCCTTGTTGTTCGCCGTAGGCGCTTCCCACTACTACCCCGCCCCTCCCAACCATCGCAACTTCAACCGACCTCTCTCCGCCGAGGGTCTCGCTGCAGAGATCGCGACTCATGTCAACCACTTCTCGCCGAATCCTTCTCTCCCATTACCTCCCGTGGAGCCCTCGAAACGGCTGTCTTCGACGCCACTGCTCTTGACGAACCCCGAGGCCTCGTCAGTGCCCTCCCACCCCGACGAACCATCGGCCAAGAGACCCCGGACTGCTGCTGCGACACCAACCGCCGCACTAGCCCCGCCTACAGTGACGCCACCTCCGTCTATACACAAACCAGACCGGCGGCTTGTGCCCAGATCGCAAGTCAGAAACATGCAAGATGACCAGTCTTTCGCCCATGACTTCATGGGCACCCACCAGCAGCAGAACGATGTAGCTAGCTTCGTCGCTTCGTCGCAGGCCTTGTTCGACTATCCCCTTTCGGCCCCTGTCGACGCTCCTTCCTTTTGGGACCCTGCCATGATGTCAACGATGGATCTCGAATTCGCCGTAGCCGCTGCCGATGCTGGTCACTTCTCCTTCCAGGCTCAGTCACACGGTGCCATGACTATGGACCCGTTAGATTGGACCAACAACCCTGGATTGTTTCAGGATTCGACCAACGGCCCATCAACCATGGTGGCTCAGAGTGTACACATGCAAATGCACGGCCAAGATAATATTCCCTCGCACTCGCTATCGGTCCATGCCCATAAGAACGGTCTGCCCGATCAGGACGTGTCGGGCGGCCCGCAGAGTACGGCTCCCCCTCCGCCCTTGGCATTCAACAATACTCTGGAAAGCCAGTATATGGTGAGCCCAGGTGCTGTTGTCAGTCCGGGCCTTCTCTACAGCAGCGGCCCGCCTTCTTCGAGCATACCCGCGAACCCTCCCTTTTCCCCTCTCGCCCCTGCAGCGCCGCAGGTCGTCTCACAAAATAACTCGGCACCGCCAGCCACCCATCCCAAGGTCTCAGGAAACGGTACTGTGCGGCGCTCGACCAGTGTGAGAGCTACCGGAGAGCAGAAGGCCCCGGCTGTCATCTCGCCCACTAAGAGTTCAGCCTCACGACCGGGGCTCCAACGCAGCTTCAGCGAGAACCGTGGCAAGCGTGGGGTGGGCCGAAGCACTACTTTGCCCTTGCTAGCACCTGCCATCAAGCCCGCTGCACCCCAAGTGGCCACAAGCGGATCTGGTGTCCCGGATGTCAGGCTGACCAACGGCCGACGACCATCTGGACGGGCATCGCCGCTGAAGAAACATCATCCTCGCATTCCTAGCCTGACCGCCATCCCCGAAACGTTACCACCGCGGACCAGGACATCGTTGAAGCTCTTAGTCGACTCGCAGGGTCGAGCCCACGTAGAAGAGACTGTCGTTACGGATGGTCCTGGCCCCGGGAGCAGACGACGTCCCTCGCGAGACTCGCCGAGGAAAGATGTAGATAATGACGACGATTCGGACCCGCAGTCGCTCACTGACGAGGAACCTATCATTCTCCCCAGTCGTAACTCGTCGTTTGCACTTCACGACCCTATAAAGCCTGTCGGTTCCATCTTCTTCCCACCACGAAACGCCAAGCGACCTTCCAGTTCGCAGCGTGACGCTGATAGCGATACGGAAATGCCCAGTCACGAGCCGGAGAAGGGTGGGGACGCCGCAGATGAGCTTCGTAGGATGATTGAAGAGCGACAAAGGATGCAAGCCCTGGCAAACGGCGGCAATGGGCAACAGAAGTATGCCTCGCGCTCTTCTCGAGACGGCGGCATCTCGCCTAGCACCCTTACCGAAAACAGTCTTCCGACACCGGGGTCGGACACTCTAGGACAGCGGATACGCTGTGTCTGTCACCGCAACACTCATGAGAGCACTCGCGGCTGTGTTATGATTCAATGGTAAGCACCTTCCATGCTCGAACTGGTGGGAATCATATATGCTAACGAAACGCAGCGAGTCGTGTGAAATGCTCTTGCACAGCCAGTGTATCAACATGCGGTCTCAACCCCACATGTATATCTGTGCCTTCTGCATCAACACCCCCAGGCGAAACAGTCGGCTGGGAGGAGCATCGGGTCCAGAAGCGGCCATTTCGCCACTCGCCCGAAAGTCCTCCCATGTCCTTCGTTGAGATAAAGAAGCAAACCCCCACCGGTCCCGAACAATTATGACTGCCTTTCTACTGGTTTTCGAACAAGCGCGCCTTCTGCCTTCGATTTATTATATGGCTTCTTCCCATATTCGGATTTGGTCTTCAAATTTTTTTATTTTTTATTTGATGACGATTTTCCTTTGTTCATATGAATGTATCTGAAATATACCGGCGCTTGTTGGTTGGGCCGAGGCGACTCGGCTGCGCTGTCTTTCGGACGAGGAGAGAAATTACGAAACTTTTGGTATTCCATTTTTTCCCTATTCTTTCTTAGGTCTGCGGAAAAGGACACTGTGTTACGAATGGATAATGAAGAGATATAAAAAAGGTTCTATGACTGATAAAAAACTGTTTGGCAATAATTCGTGATTTAGTTCTGAAAGCTGCGTTCAAGGCTTAGTCGGATATGAGATGAAGTGTTTGCTTTACGCGAAACCGTGACTTGACTAGGACCATGGTCCACGATGGCATCTTCTATGTTTATTTTCAAGACACTTATAGACACTTGTGTTAGGTTTGTTAGGCAACATTCCCTCGTATTAACAATAAACTGCAATTGTATTTGTGTTTTCAATACAAGACGAGAATTTACAAACTAGAGCTTGAAAATGAAAGGCAGGAAGGAATCAGGGGGGCCAAGGGCTGGATTGTCCAAGAGGCGGGTAAAATAAGTCATTGGATCCTGGGTTCCATGGCACACTCGGTGGGTTTCGTAGGGCAGTTCGATATCCAAGTGCGAGCAAAGTTTGGGAATCATAGTGTTGCCTCTAGATTCTCGCACTCGGCGAGATCCACCTGTCAAAACCTGCTCTATAGCAGGCCGACTACGGCACCAAGGACTCCCAGTGCAAAAGCGGCGCGTGGGAGGACTGTCGCTGCTGGAACACCTCCCGTCACGGCCACTCTCGACGACTCGGTCGTGATACCCGATGTCCTCGTCCTTGGCACCACCACTGTGAGATGTTCGGGGGTACCAAAGTTGGTGACCACCTCATTCTCAGTCGCCGTGATTGTGACGGCTTCGATCTCTTCCGTCACTGTGGTGGGGTTGGGAATGGTGATGGTCTGCGTTCCGGTATGTGTGATCCTATAGCCCGTTCGCGTTAGACATGCGTGTTCTCCATACACTTCTAATCACAAGGTGCGGGTCGCCTGTCTTTGCTTACAGTACCTCTCTTCCTTCAATCACTGTGGTTAGGATCGTCACAGGGTGCGTCACAGTGGTAAAAACGTCCTCTGATATAGTTCGTGTCGAGAGCTGATCTATAACGGTCGTGATGATGACGGTATTTGTAAATGTAACTGTATGCGTTCTCCCGTTAACCACAGCAGTTTCGGTAATAGGGCAATACGAAGTGAATGTTGTGTACACAACGTCGCTCTGCGTGCGCGTCACATCGGCTCCCCTCTGCGTCTCAGTAATAGTGACGGGTGCATACGAAATGACAGTGCCTGTGACAACGTAGGTGACGGTTTGCGTCTGGCCATTGGCCACTTGTGTTTCGCTGAATGGAACGATAATGGTCAGTTGAATTCGTCTCAGAGAAGAGAGAACGAAACCAAAACAGATATCTTACGTAACAGTCATCTCCTGGGTGCTGGTGACATAATGATATGAGTTCTGCGTGAGCGTGACGCCCTGTCTGGTGGAATGTTCGGTTATTGTGACGGGTGCCTGTGCGACAACCGTCGAGGTGATGGCATATGTTACGGTCTCCGTCTCGCCGTTGACCACATGAGTCTCCCTATATGTTTTGGAAAAATGTTAGTCGGAATCCTCCTCCCCACCAATACGCGCAGCTGCTACCTGCGCATCTTGGAAAACGTACGTTACTGGAATCAACTCGGTGACAGTGATATAGTCGACATCGCTTTCGGTCCGTGTCACATCGGGTCCTTGGTACGTCTCCGTAATGACTGTTGGAACTGCGGTGACGATGGTCGATGTGGCAGTCCTAGTGATAGAGACGGTATCACCTTCAATGACAGTGATTTCGCTAGAACAATCCCCAATTAGAGCTGTCTTTCTCTTTGTCTCGTCTCGAACCTTCATAACTTCTAAAGGTCCAAGCACATCGGAGAACAAAAGCCGAATCAAGGTGGTACAAGTGAAGATGGTAACAACTCACGTTACAGGATAGCGTGTTGTGATGGTAGTGTATTCAACATCATGCTGGGTCAGGGTAAGGCCCGCCCCCGATACAGTCTGTGTGGTGACGCTTGGAACGGCTGTAATGATGGTGAGCGTCTGGGTAGATGTAATGGTGACTGTTTCGCCCTCGACCACGGTATATTGTCTGGGAAAAGGCTTGTTAGTATACCCAATTATCAAGATGGCCGAGAATGAGACGAGTAATAAGACAGAAAACGGATCAAGGGCCCTACGTTATAGGAATGCGCGTTGTGATGGTGGTGTAATCCACGGCATTGTCGGTAATTGTGACATCTGGCTGGACCTCAGTGCGGGTGATATATGTCGGGACGACCTCAAGGGCAGTCAGAGTCTGCGTGTAAGTATACGTCTGGGTGTCACCCTCAATCACAGTTACTCGTCTATGCATGTGTTAGATGGGGCGCTTATTCTTTGCCAACTATGGGAAGCCGTGGTTCTTACGTAACAGGGTATAGGGTGGTGATGGTTTGGTAATCGAGTTCACCCTCGTAGGTCGTGGTATCAGGCCTCGTTTCTGTTCTTGTGGTGAAAGACGGAACAGCGGTAACAAAGGTGGAAGTTCGGGTGGACGTGAGGGTGCGGGTCTGGCCGCCGATAACCTGTGTGCGTGTAACGGGGTATAAGGAAGTGATGGTAGTGAGTGCGACTGCACCGACAATCTCGGTGACGCCAGGTCCAGTTTCCGTTGCCACGAGAGTTGTAGGGACCGAAGTCACAATGGTTGAAGTTCGGACTCTCGTTACAGTGAAAGTTACGCCCTCGACACTCGACGTGATCCTAACCCATCATCTGGCGTTTAGCACATGTACGCTTGGATGGAAATACGACCAGAGTGGATCATGGCCTCTAATTGTACTCACGTCACTGGGTAGGTAGTAGTGTAGGTGGTAAGGTGGACCCTCGAAGTTGTGCGAGTAACATCCGGCTGCCTGACAGTCGTCCGGATGGTGGAGGGCGCATATGTAATAATTGTGTAGGTTCGGGTGTACGTAGCAGTGATGGTCGTGCCGCCGATGACCTCAGTTTCGCTGGATGTCCGGCCCGGTTAGCTATCACAGGGAGAGAAGTTAGGGGACGCGGAGACGTACGTTACGGGGCATAATGAAGTCAGGGTTGTGTAACGGATATCATTTGTGACCCTTGTCACGTCAGGCCGCCTCTCAGTCTCAACAACCCGCGTCGGTGCATAGGTGATGACTGTTCTCGTCTGAAGAGAGGTGATTGTGCGTGTCAACCCGTTAATCACGATCGTCTCACTATTTTAAAATTGCCGAGTCAGCACCTGTTAATGCAGTGCATTCAAGGGCACATGGAGGAAAAGCAGTGGCTCATACGTTACAGGGCACAAAGATGTCAGGGTGGTGTATCGAGTACGAGATTGAACCTGGGTGACATCGGGTCTTCGCTGTGTCTCTGTAATGACTGTAGGCACGGTGGCAACAAGAGTCGACAGTGTTGTACGTGTGATGGTACGCGTGCTTCCGCCGACGACCGTGGTTTCTCTAATTTTGCTTGTTAGCACAATATCTCAAAATCCAAGCCATCGGCTCTTTGTAAAAAGAATCAAGGCACGCACGTAACCGCACATGCCGACGTGATAGTCGTATATCGCACGTGCTGTGTAACTTGGGTGACATCTGGCACCTTCTTCGTCTTAACAATGGTTGTAGGCGCATAAGTGACAACAGTCGCCAGGGCCGTGTAGGTGTGGGTAATCGTTGAGCCTCCCACAACGGTTGTTTGTCTGGATCGCGCGGTGGGTTGGCATTAGTATAGACCCATCTTCTCCTTGTACAAGTCGGAGGAGAAACTCACTGAATGGCGCAAAGAGAAGTGATGGTCGTTAAGCGCAGAGTACTCTCAGTCTTCGTCACGTCAGGGCGAACATTAGTCACGAGATACGTGGTCGGTTTGTAAGTGATGACTGTGTTGGTAGCTGTCGAGGTTGTTGTAGTGAGGCGCCCGTCGATGGTCACAGTCTCCGTTACAGGGCATTCGCTGGTGTAGGTAACCTCCACCGTCTTCGTGACAGTCTTGATGCCACCGTAATAATAGTCTTGATAGTTGTAGACAAAAGGATTGCCAAGTACCACCTTGGCGGCTAAGACGCAGAGTCCCCAGTTGAGCTTCATGCTGCGAGGCTTGCCCTTGAAACTAGCTCGGAAATTTCCTTTCGTATTATTGGGTACAAAATCGAAGAGAACAAGGTGTGAACACTCGAAAATAAGAATGGGTTTTAGCCACGAACTGACAAAAGGCTTGAACCTAAGGATAAAGGAAAAGACGAGGTAGACGAAGTAGACGAGCGAAGCGCCAAAATAACTGGCCATAAAGCAGAGCTTATATGGTGCCTGGCCTGGTGCCACCTGTGAGTAGCTCGAAAGCATGCACCGGAATGCGTTTATGGTTTTTCGTCCGGAGTAGAGCCATAATGCAGCTATCTCCAGCCGGTGTAAGGACCTCGGCGGTAAAGCAAGCCAAGTTTCCTTCCCTACCAGGGCTTCGTTCCAACTCAATTTGATAACCTAAGGCGCAATCCAGGCCATCGTGGAGAAAAATCTCTTTCACTTGTGGGACTAGTTGGTTAAGATCGCGCCGGCCTGTTCGTTCAAGCTGTCTTGATAGGGAACTCCCAGGCCTAGGCCGACTTAAAATCGATGTGAACTATTTTCAAGCGTAAACTTAGGCGCACGAACTTTTCGACCGAAGAGATGTAGGACCGTGATTGAAAAAAAAGTTGGGATGTATGAAAACGGCCCGATCGTTGAACGATCAAGTTTCAATCTGGAATGTAGGTGTTGCGGTTCTTGAAGAGAGGCTTTCCCCTGGCAGGTTGAAGAGCATGCAGGGGATTTATCGCCGCCTTCGAGAGCGGTCGCGATCGCTTGCATAAGCGCCATGCCATTAGACATGAGAGGCTGGCACCATTGCCATCTCAACAATTTTGAACCACTGGCCTTTCTGATAGCTGATAAACTTTTAGAGCCTCATTGTGAGAATAGGAAGAGCAGTTCTTCCCGCCATCCGTTTGGTGCTTAGTTCAAAGTTAAAGAAAAGAGGGATCAAGAGACAAACAAAGAAGAAATCAAGGTTGGGACGTCTCCTAAATGAGGTCCGAAACCAACCCAGCCCAGTGCAGTCCTAGGAGATGGAAACGGCCCTGGTTTCCGGAACTTTAAGTAAGAATTACACAACGCAGTAAAGTGACAGTAGCTAATAGAGAGAAATAGTATTTCATCAGTTTTCAAAAAATTAAGGGAAAAAGGAAAAGGGCCGGGGGCACACAAAAAAACGGGGGTGGCCTCGAATAGACTGGCTAGGGGGCTGTCTTGGTTTTAGCCCCCAAATCACTGTGTCCATGGTGACCTAGTAAGAACATGTCGAGCTTTTGCACTTCCTCGGAATCCGTGACTGGATCTACGACACGGTTCAGCAGACCATCATCGAACGCAATGCCGTGCCAGAGAAGGATGCCGAGAATCCCAGCTTGCTTCACTGTTGCGAGGAGCCCTTCGGTCTCAAGATTGGGTATTTGACCTAGAAGTTCAGACCAGAATGCATCACGCAGTGCTGCACTGTCGCAGAAGTATTGAAAGCCTTGACCAGGAAGGGACTCGCCCAGCAGCTCTTCCAGTCCATATAAGAAGACACCAAAGGGAAGCATTTCGGATTCAGTCCAGTCAATGAGACTTGTGATTCTGTCACCGTTTTCACTCACCAGCATGTTGGAGGGTGTTAAGTCGCCATGGGTAAAGACCCATGGAAGGGTTTCGATTTGATCCAGGAAAGACAGTGTCGATTGAACAACGGGGAAGAACCTGGAGGGAAGGTTTTCCAGCATCAAGCTTAAACGCCATCGAAGAGTCGAGCCCACCCGATGACGGGGGATATGGCAAGTGACAGGATCATTTCGGCCCCGCCAAGCCAAAGCAGCGACGTGCGCAAATGAGCGCACCAATGACTCTTTTGATTGCCCATCTTGCCCCTCCAATATAGCTCCCGTTGACCCTCTTGCCCGAAAGTCCGCCAAGTTGATGCCCGGCATACGACTTAACGAGTAGACATGGATTACAGGGGGCGGCGCATCAATCAAAGCGGGAGGAGCCATCTTGATCGGGCAAGAACCAAAGGGGTCGATGATTCCAAGGTGCTTGACATCTGGCGCAAAATCGCCATAGACAGCCCGGGCAGATTCATAGAGGGTTGCATGTAAGTAAAACCGAGCAGGCCGAAATTGGACCACACAGTCTTCGTCGAGGAGCAGAGTAAATGAACAGTAACCCTGACATGGTGCTGGCCGTAATCGTGCATGTGATCGAAGTGACGAAGCGAAGCGGTAACAGAGCTGCTCGGTCGTATCTGGAAACCCGTTGCGGGAGAACACGCTGGAAGCTGGACTTGCAAATGCTTCTGCTTCCCAGATGTTCGATCTTATCTCGGCAACATCAAAGGTGGGTACAGGTGTGCAGTGAAACGCTTTGGTATCAGCCATAGCCATGGTCATCGATCCGATTGGTATAAACAGTCTTTAAAAGAATGTGACTCGTCAGAACTGAAAGCCTGTGAACTTTGGAACGGAGTAAGTGTAAGTGTGTATCATGGGTTGGAGCTGAAATGTGAGTAAAGCCTGAGGGGTACCAATAGATGTGGTGTCCTGGACCCCTTTGCCGGTTTCCTCTGAGGAGGGATCACCCGCCAACCCGCCAAGGATTTGAAGAGGTGGCATGGAAGCGAGAGGACGTCATTGGAGGGGATGGCTGGTGGGTGAGATCTGGTTGGTCATGTGGAGAGTGCATCTCAGGTTGCATGCCAAGGGTGTTTCCAACCCCCGCTAACTTGGCTTCAGATGTTGGACAAGAACGAGAATTGGCTGGCCAAACAGCCCCATAGCTTCACCACTAATGAAGTTGAACTACTTCTTAACAAGATATCGGCCAGGTTGCATCTCCATCCTTTTGAAATGATCGAATGGCTAATAAACGAGGGTGGGGATGGATAGATGGTTCGTGATGTGCCCTCTGTTCGTGATGTGCCCTCTGTTCGTAGGGCTAGCTAGTTATTCGAGTTGATGGACGGGACGGCAAGCGACAACCCGGAACCACGCACACGCAAGGTAGCCCTGCTCCTCGGAGCTCTCAGCTTTGAGTTTTGCCCTTGAACAAAACACTATCATAGTGAAGTTGTTTGTGCACGCGATACGCGCGCGTAGCCGAAATTGGAAGTTGGCATAATAATTCCCCCCCCTTGTACATAAGTTGCTGGTGGTCGAAATTTCCGTTTTCTGCCGAGAAAGGCATCATAACAGAGAAGGAAACGGTGTTTTGAGGAGACGAATCAAGTGAAAAAAAGAAGATAAATAGATGAATAGAACCCTCCTGCCTCTCTAAAGGAGAATTAAGAAGCAGTGAGTGGTGGTTTCCTAATTGGAACCTTTCAGCACTTTCAGGGTAAGCTCGACCCACGCTCCCTTAACCCCACCACGCGATCCTTCCTTCTTTGTGTATCCCCTTAAAGGCAAGTGGCAGGACATTCCCGCCAACACGTCTTCCCAGCATTTCGTGGATATATTTGCTACATACCACAAAGTGCATACTGCATACTACGGGCCATCGTCCTCGCACCAGCTCTTTGTAGATAAATGCCCCGACTGCTCTTCTTTTGATAGCATACAAAGCCAACCTGTTTAATTATCTTGCATCCTTGTCAAACTCTCTCCCCTCTGTTCATCTCTCTCTCATGCCGTCTTTTCAATACCCACTAAGACAAAACGACGACCACGACTCTCTTTGAATCAGTCAACAGAGCTCGTTCACTCTCTCGCACCCTTCATCACGCCCAGACACACTCGCAACAGAGGTATCACATTATAAAAGAAATTGCCGGGCGAGTAAATAGCAAAGTCCTGCTAAATGGAGGAGCGACCAACGTCTTACTCTCGGAAGCGCTTGATTGTGTGTTGCGACGGGACCTGGCAGAACTCAGACGATGGGCATGAAGAGCGGTCATTATTCAACAAGAAAAGCGGTCTGCAGATACCGACAAACGTGACCAGGATATCGAGGTGCTTCAAACGTAAATGCAGCGATGGTGCCGTCCAGGTCATCTCGTACGAGTCTGGCGTGGGGTCCGGGTACAGCACTGTCGACCGTGTCCTAGGTGGTGTCTTCGGTGCCGGTCTGTCCGAGGTACGTTCATAGATGTGTCGTATTCTTTCCTTTGCTCATCCTCGAAGCAACTGGCCAGTAAACGTCTCTGTTCCTTCGTATTACATTTCCGAGGACGAGAGCCGACTAACGATATTTCACCTTTACCCGCAGCGCGTCCGTGAAGCCTACTCTTTCATCTGCTCCAATTATAGCGCTGGTGACGAGATTATTCTGATCGGATTCTCCCGCGGCGCCTATACCGTGCGGTCTGTTGCCGGCATGGTTGCTGATCTCGGGCTCCTAACTCGCGAAGGATCTGAACACTTTTACCCTATCTTCAAGGACATGGAGAACTGGATGCGGGCCGAGTATGAAGACGAATTCCCCAATGTACCTTTTCCTAACAAACCCAAAGGCCCTCAGGCTTCGGAGATCTACAGGGAACGGCTAGAAAAGGTATGTAGGGCCTTTGCCACACGCCAATGGCCAGCCATCTAGCGCCCTCCGCAGCAAATGCATTGTCTAGAATAGACTGACAACTGTCCAGATGGGATACACTCGTGTCCGAGAAAGAGGCGAGCTTATTCGCATCCAAGCCATCGCTGTTTGGGACACAGTTGGCAGTCTCGGCATTCCGAGAACTCAATGGCTGGACAAGTTGGGAATCCAACCGTCCAACAAGGAATAAGTCCCCCTTTCCCCCCAACGTCTCTGTCCTTATCTGTTAGTTGCTAACATGAAATGCTCGCTATCTCCACGTACCAATTTTGGGATACTAGCCTGTCAGATCGTGTTGCGCATGCCTTTCAAGCTCTTGCTCTTGATGAGACACGCCCTCCCTTTAGTCCAGCCGTATGGGAGAGACGTCCATCCGAGAGACACACCACAGACTTGCGACAGGTGTGGTTTGCCGGAAATCATGGTAACTGTGGCGGCGGCTGGCCCGACCAGGGACCGGCCGATCTCTCTCTTGCCTGTAAGGATACAATCTCGGCCTGGTTTGTGGTGTAACTTATGTGTTGACTAACACACTATAGGGATGATGGACCAACTCGCATCTATTGGCTGCGAGTTTCAGCCTGACGCAGTGAGACACGTCTTCAAATGTTCGAGGGCCTGGTATGAAGACAGGGGTGAGAACGGAGACGAGGATCTCAAGATTCCCTGGGCGGTAGACAGTATATTCCAAAGATATAATCCCATCCGTCCCTGGGGTCTCGGGGCCATTCGAGAATCGACTGGGCTTCTGAGCTTCTTTTCGGGCCAGTCAATTCGAACGCCCGGCCGATACAAACAGACCGATCCCACCACCGGACGACAGACAAATACCTTTCTTCATGACACGAATGAGAGCATCCATAGTTCTGTGAGGGTGAGGCTAGCGCTCCGGGGACTCGGCCCAGAGGACGAGGAGCAGTGGATGTGCCCTGCTCTTAGGGGCTGGCAGCTCCGCAGGGCACGTAAGGACCCAAACGTAGGCCCTGGGTGGCAATGGGTTTGGGAATTTATTGGCCCGGAAGCAGAAGCACCCCCCACGCGCACCATGCCCGAGGCACCGTTGGGCTATTTCGAGTGCATGTATCTGGAGTACGCGGGGGGTTCGCCTAATGTGCTCGAGGCGGCGGAGCAGGCGCTTTCGCAGACTTCAAGCTAGGAGCCTCCGCCCGTCAAGGGGAAGAGACGTTTGCTGGGGATTTGCTGCTGAGAGGCTTCTCTTTTTGGATCCTGTTCACGGCTGAGACGCCTGAGTGGTTCATCGAATTACTACACTGCCAATTGTAGGAGGGACTTGCATCCTTTACACTGGTTGGTTTCACAGTCTTAATATGTATAGTTACCATTATTTTGTAACCGTCTTTCATATTGTTAGTTCCTAGATCTAAACTTGACTTTCCAGGTAGATTCAACGTCCAGTCACAGGCCATTTACACAAATCGATATGCATGTGGCATGCAAGCCGTATTACTCCAGCCTATTTAAAAGCAATGTATAGATACTATCATAATGAATCCTTTCCTTTTTTCTTCTCCTTTTTAGAAACCGTTATCCGCCCAAGCAGCATGTTCGTTGACAGCCACAACTCGGCTGTGTGCCTGGCCAGACGTTCCATTGACGCCATTCACACTGGCAGTGACTGGTCCGTAACCACCCCCAGAGGGGCTGTCAATGACTAGTTGATCACCGGCCTTCATGCGCACCATGTTCCTCTGTCCAAGGTTGACGGCCCGCAGAGTACCATCGGGTTGCTTGCGGTTCCAAGTGTTAGAGCCTGACGCACCTGGGTTACCACCCTTGAGACCATACGGCCTTGTGGTTCGTCGCTCGGTAATGACACTGAAGCTAAGCGGGGCAAGGGCCTCGTAAATTCGGCGGATACCGTCACCACCGTTGAAGGTACCCTTACCACCGCTGCCGCGGCGGATGCTGAATTCCCGCATGAGGATGGGATACCGCTTCTCCATGAGCTCGGCATCGGTAATACGTGTGTTTGTCATGTGCGTGTGGACGGCGCTTGCTCCATGCCACGTGGGACCAGCACCGGCACCACCGCAGATGGTCTCACCAAAGGCGTACTTGAAGCCCTTTGTGCGGCCGGCATCGTCGAGGAACTCACCACCAAAAAAGCCGACGCAGTTCATGCAGCCTTGCGAGGCAGCAGCTGCCTCGAATGCTTGCAAGATTGTGTCGCAGATACGTTGCGAGGTGTGAGTGTTACCAGCGCAGACGGCGGCGTGGCCCGAGGGGTTTAGGAAGCAGCCCTCTGGGAGGATGACGTCAATGGGTGCAAGACATCCTTGGTTGAGAGGAATGTCGGAGCCAATCATGGTTCGGAGACAGAAGATGATGCCCGAGTAGGTAAGAGCACGAGGGGCATTCATGTTGCCGTGGAGCTCTGGGGTCGTGCCAGTAAAGTCGAAGGTGGCGCTGCCATCTTCGCGGATGCGGACCTCGAGATGGATTTGGGAGCTGTTGTCCATGTAGCCAATAGAGTTGAGCTTGCCGTCGGGGCGCTCCTTTCTGATCTGCTTGAGGAAGTTTCGGATCGCAATTTCAGCGTTGGACTGGATAGCAGCCATGTAGAACTGCACAGTTTCCTTTCCGTATTGTTGCATTAGCCTCTTAAGGAGCTTGGCACCCTTGTTGTTCGCAGCGGCGAAGGAGTGTAGGTCGGTGACGTTGTCACTGAAGCGCTGGGTGCTGTTACATCCGGGGCGGGTTCCTGGCTCATCGAAGAGCTTACGGAGACCTTCCTCATCAAAGCGGCCATCGCGAACGATGGTAAACGACTTGATAGCAACACCTTCTTGCCAGAGCTCTGTAGAGTTGGGAGGCATAGAGGTACCTTCCGAACCACCAATGTCGGTATGGTGACCTCGAGACGCGAGGAAGAATAGAATCTCCTTGCCTTCGTCGTCAAAAACAGGGGTGACAACTGTCAAGTCAGGAAGATGGGTTCCTCCGTTCACTAATAATAATGGTCAGTATTCGAAATGTTCTCAAACACGGAAAATCACAACACAAAGATAAAGAAACTTACTCGGATGGTTGGTAACAAAGACATCACCGGGACGCATCTCGTCACCGACGAGATCGATTTGGCCCTTGACAGCATAGCTCATACTCCCTAAGAAGACAGGCACATGAGGAGCGTTGGCTACCAAATCACCGTTAGGCCCGAAGATGGCACAAGCAAAGTCTAGTCTTTCCTTGATGTTGAGAGACACGCAGGTCTTCTGCAGGGCGCGACCCATCTGCTCAGCGATACTCATGAATCGGTGGCCGAACACGGACAATTGGACGGGGTCAACGGTCAAGGCATTGGATTGGGAGACGTGCTGGCTGTTGACGTCAATGATCAAGTGGTTGGTCAAAACGCGCACTTCATAACCGGGAGAGATGATGATCGTTTGCGTGTTGTCAATAACAACAGCAGGTCCGACAAAAGTGTTGCCGGCCGAGAGATCCTTGAGAAGGAGGACGTTGGCCTGGTGAAAGCCGCCATTCTTGAAGTAAATAGGTCGCTAAAGGATTTATAATTAGCACCAGCGGGTAATTCAACAAGGCACGGAGTGAGGAGCGAATGTATACGTACGGATTCTACAGCCAGCTTAGGGGCATCGATGGGGGCGAAAGTCGACTTCAGCTCTTTCTCAAGCTCCTCGTTATCTTTGCTGTTCTCAGAGCTGATTCCAATTGCCCGGACACGAATGTCGTCAATAAGGATTTCTCGGTCGTCAGGTAGGACAAAGGAAAATTCTCGTAGATGCTCCGCAATAAACTCTCGTCTCCAGTCCTTGTCCTCAGGTTCAAGGATCATAAGTGTAGTATCGCTTCCACGATAGCGGAGATTGAGATAAATTTCAAACTTGATAGTAGACTCAGGGTGGCCGTGCTCCACGAGGCTCTGTTTGGTGCTCTTGCAGAGGGCCTCATGACGGGCATTGATCTTGGGCATCGACTCTCCATTTAGAACCTCATTGCATGGCTCCTGGGCTTCCTCGACAACCTCGGCCAATGCCATTCCTAAACATCCACGGAGTTAGATACCATGCAAGATCAAACGAGGAAGAATTAGGAGGCACCAACCGTAGGCTGACAACAAACTTGAGTATTTGTGCATCACGACTCGGCTGATTCCGAGGTTCTCGGCAACCTCACAAGCATGCTGACCGCCCGCACCACCAAAGACAGCGAGGCTGTGGGAATCAATCTCAAAACCGCGCGCCTCTGTCAGAGACCGAATCGGTCGACACATAGTCTCGTTGGCAACTTCGATGAAGCCGAGGGCGACCTCCTCAGGTGTGACGTCACGGCCAGTATCTTTCTGGATGGTCACAGCGAGCTGTTCAAACTTTTCCCTGACAATAGCGACATCGAGGGGTTCATTTTCGCTCGGGCCAAAGATTTTGGGGAAGTACTCGGGCAGTAACCGACCAAGGAGTAGGTTGGCGTCCGTAATGGTTAGAGGGCCACCCTTGCGGTACGCGGCGGGGCCAGGATGAGCACCAGCACTGTCAGGTCCAACCCGGAAGAGGCCATTCTCCCAGAAGAGAATGCTGCCACCGCCCGCAGCGACAGTGTTGATGTCCAGCTGAGGGCTCTGGATGGTTACACCAGCAGTGGTCGTTTCGAAGACATGGTCAAAGGTGCCTCCAAATCGACTGACGTCAGTGGACGTACCACCCATGTCAAATCCGACAACGGGAGTCTCCCCATCATAGGAAGTTCGAGCAAATCCGACAAGGCCACCTATTAATTCAAGTAGTTAGTACGTTGTCCGAAGAAACTGTAAGAAGCTACAAAAGTTGAGACAGATAGAGAGCGCTTACCAGCCGGGCCACTGAGAATTCCCTTCATACCGCTGAAGCCTTTGTAGTTGACCAAGCCTCCATCGCTTTGCATAAACTCGCACTGGAGACCGTCAAGGTTACCATCCTCAAAGCCAGCCGCGAACCCAGCGATGTATTTATCCGTCTCGGGTGTTAGGTAGGCATTTGCAGACGCAGTTCCACCTCGTGAGACCATCTTAACCATGTTGGCGCCGACTGCCGATGAGATCGACACGTGCTGGAAGCCCATACTTCTAGCGAGGGCCTCAACCCTTTGCTCATGGTCGGGGAAAAGGAAGGAGTGAGCGAAGCACACGGCCACAGTTGTGTATCCGTCATCTCTTAATTTCTGTAACGCGGCAGTGGTTGTCTCCTCATTGAGCTTCTCGGTGACGCGAATCAGCTCGCCACCAATGCCTTTGACAACTTCTCCAGTTAACTCTTTCCGTGTGCCATCGACTCGGTTAGGCTCCTCATCGTAGTGTTCAAGAGTGACTCGCTCGTCAATTTCCACTACAGTTTCGTAGAGAACGGCGGCTTTCTTAATGTCGAGAGCGAAGATATTGGGACGCTGTTGAGAGCCAATCTCTAGCACATCTCTGTGGCCCTTGGTGACAAGGAAGGCATGGCGGCTGCCTTTCCGCTCCAAGAGAGCATTTGTAGCAACAGTCGTTCCCATGCGTATCGCACGGATAGGCTTTTTGGGGAGAGGCTGTGACTTGGGAATTTCGCGACCGAGGTAGTGGCTGAGCACACGGCGAACACCTAATTTTGGAGGACAATTTTTGTCAGCGGCGGGAGATTTTGGAATCGTGGGGGAAAATATGATGCTACCTACCTTCAGTCGGGGCATCTTTGTAGTGGTCTGGATCTTGTGAGAGAAGCTTGAAGACAAAATCAGGCTTGCCCTCAACTGACGACCACACGTCAGTGAAGGTACCACCACGATCAATGGCGATGAGGATGGAATCCTCAATATCCGGTGTGACTGATGCCATGTCTATGAGGGGGCAGGGCGTTAGGGGAGAAGTAAAGAGAAGTAGAGTTGCCCAAGAGAAAATTAAGAAAGGAGAGAGAAGCGAGAGAGGTTTGGTTTCGGAAGCATTGGAGAAACCTAAGCCAGAGAGTTTGTGAGCCGCGAGGATTCGACGGGTGTTTAAAGCTAGACGACTGAGGGACGGGGAGCTTCAGTCGCCGTCTGTTCCATGCAGATAAAGCCCCATGCCGCCTCGAGAGGTCGTTTCGACCTTCTCTCCTTTGGGGACGGCCACTAGAGATTGGCAAAACATAGCTTTTCTCGGCACTAAGCTGTGCTTTCAAAGTCGAATACCGGGCTTCCAACTCGTGCATCCATCCACGAGCGGCTGTCATGCCGAGTTAGAGGGGGGGTGGGGGGGGCTTATTGAAGACAATATTATGACATGATTGAATGTTATCTCTTCCCCATCGTGGAGTGTAATGGGAATGGGGATAGTAATATGGGGACAGGACAAACGGTGTTGGTGAGATGCATCAAGAGCGGTCAATGGGAATATCCACCCTAGCTCCAAGAGCCAAGACAGGGTGTGACTGGGTTAGAAAGCGCACTCCATAAGTGGAATTGCATTCTTGGGTAATAGCTTAAGCGGAGTATGTCACTAGCAATTGAATATTATGTCCTTCGGGGTTGTTTTTGAAATGAGGCCAAATTCCTAAAATTTGTGGATCTCTGTCTGCCTCTGTGCGCTCCTTCCTTCTCAGTGCAAGGAGGAAAAAAAAACCCGGTCACGGTGTTACATCTTCTCCTGGCGCATCCTTCAACAAGTGATGGGCTCCAACGGATATAACGCTAATTCGGTTGGTCGAGAGCACGATTCACTCCCAAGCTTGCATATGTTAGTTTAGTTCGTTTCGACCTTCCTCCGCCCTCGACTGCAACGTTTGTCGTCATGAAAACCCCTATTAGGCTGGTGGCCATGGCGGCGTGGGGTTGGTTAGACCCACGTCGAGATCCTTGCCACCAACAAACCGTTCCGCCGTTATCATAGGCACCTAATCTTCTCTGCGCCCCTAAACTACCAAAGTCCTCTCCTATCAACATTGTCTCCTTCAAACACCATATCCCCAAACGGCAGACGCGACCTTCCCAAAACCAACCCCCAGGCCTGGCTCCGCATTCACAGAAATCGTTTCTTTGCTTGATTCTACCAAGATACCGTACTCCGTAGAGAGCGCGCTCCTAACAATGCCCCGCCGACCCAGCAAGAAGAAGCAGGACCAGAATCCGCCTGTTGAGAAGAGAGGCAGGAATGCTTGTTGGAAATGCAGAGGTGAGACCTTGAATACCCTTCCCCTCGCCTTCTCGTTCTATTCCCCCCTCCGGCCGAGCCCTTCCTATAGTTGGAATTGCATACTCTCGGCCACTCATACAACAACTCCCTTGCCCTGCGGTGTTATGCAGACTGACGCGATAGGATTAGAGCGCCGCATCAGATGCACCTTGGAACGACCCACATGCTCCAACTGTGCTCGGTCTAAACATGCGTGCCAGTATGGCTTGAAGCTTTTGTGGAGGGAAGAAGCAATTGCCCGGGGTATCTGCTTCGGGCGGCAAGGTACGGTTAAGCTGCGGCGTTTCTTCCCTTCCCTCTAAGCCCCCGTGTTTGCTGAAGCAATTATTATTGTAGGCGTGTTTGGCCGTTCGCCCGAGGTTCTTTACACCAGCACCCCTAGTGGCATACCGACCTACAGGGGGGATTTTTACTTTTTGCATACTACTCCGCGAGACTTTCTTCCAGGCGATGACACTAGGAGTTCCAGGCCCGGGAGGGTGCGGGACACCTTTGATCTATGGACTCGCGAGAATGATGCTACGGATATGCAGCCTTATGTCCATCTACCACGTGGCAATGTGTCGATCCAACGGCAACTTTCAGTCTTTCCTTGCGAGTACACCTCCTCAAATTCTCACCTCTTTGACTTTTTTGTTACTCGAATGTGCCCCGGTTTGAGCAACTCATCAACAGAAAATCCGTATTGGGAATTCATAGTACCTCTTTCCCTCACATCTCTTCCCCTTTTCAATGCCCTCCTAAGCTGGTCGGCGAACGAGGCCTCGTTCCAAGACTCAGCCAACAAGAGGTCTTATGCAGTCTCGGCCGTTGCATTTAAAGTGCAGGCGCTAAGAGGCCTGCGCGAAGCTCTCGAGGCGGCGGAGGCGAACTGGACGGCGGCCAATTCAGCATCAATCCTAGCAACAATCATTCTACTTTCAGCAAATGACATTGTTGAGACCTGCTCATCCGCCTGGGTCGAGCACCTTCGGGCAGCAAAGGTACTCTGTGAAAGAGTATGGCCCCGTGGACAGCCACACATACCGGATAGATTTAGACGCTTCTGTCTTGTCTGGTTCGTGTCTCACGACATTATGAGTCGCACGGCCTGGATACAGCAGACCCTCTTTGAGCCCAGCGAGTGGTTCGCCGGCGATGACGAGGCAGAAATCGATCCCATCACTGCCTGTTCACGCGGACTCATTCGGCAAGTCTCTGCCATCGGTGACCTGATCGAATACTCGCGGACCACTGCGCTGGCGGCTTACAATGTTGAGGACTTTGAACGGCGTCGCAATTCCATCGAGGACGCATTGAGATACATGGATCAACGAGTATCTATCGGAAAAGAAGCCTGCCAATCAACCAACGAGCTGCTTAAGGTGGCAGAAAGCAAACGGCTCTGCTCGCTTATCTACTTGTATGCCTGCATCGATGGTGCCACTGCCACTTCACCGCCTATCCAAAATTTGACACGCAAGGTGATGGATATCCTCTCTGAAGTTTCACCCAAACCATCACTCGTCTTTCCTCTATTTGTTGTTGGCACATTGGGAGTATCAAACGAAGATGATAGACGCCTTGTCCTGGACAAATTCAACGACGTGCTCAAGATGAGGGCACTCGCTAGCATTCTCAAAGCACGGGGCGTTGTCATAGACGTTTGGCTCGATAAGGACTTGAATAAACGTGATAGATGGGAGGAGTTGGTTGAGAAGAGAGCCCGGTTGTTAAGTCTGGCATAGGCATGGGGAAATGTATGGAGACCACGCCCGTTATGAAGCATTGTAGACACGAATTTACGAAATCTATCTTGAATCCACCAACCAGCACATGCATGCATACGCACTGATGTCGAACCTGCGTCACCCAAATGCCGCAGCAGAGATGCATACTATCATGTGGCATATAGTGCCACCACTGGATGCTAAACATGAGGTATAGGTCACATGGCCTTGATTTGTCCAGTCCCACACCAAGATTCTCCTCCTAACCACGAAATAATAAGCCGTGACTAACGAGGCTTTCTGTGAAGGGCCTGCTTCGCAAGCCGGCTACTAATAGTGGATGCGTTGGGACAGAAAAGAGAAAACGACACAGTGATTGGCTGGAGGGCGGGTCTACTGGCGGTGATTGGACAGAAAGACCCCATTGCAGTTTCCGACACACGCCCCACTTTAACGTCGTCTATATAAAGATCTATACGGAGTATAAAGATATAAAGATGCTAGCCGTTTTTGCCTTTGCGAGTGAGATAATGTGTGAGACGCGGCGTCTCAGACGCCGTGATAACCAGTCGGCTGGCCCATGGATGAAAACGAAATTACGAGTCCGAAACCACCGACTCGAGCTATCTACTTCGGATGCCAGAGAAATTTGTTATGATGGACCATTCGGCTCCTGAGAGATCATATCAACCATGGCCCCCTAACATCTCTCAACCACTCCGGAGATCAACTCTAAATAATTTTTCGGAAGAAAATGAAAGAAGAAACAAGCGAACGCGCCCCGACCACATTACACTAGTCCACAAAAGGTCTGGCGTAAACCCCGACGTCCGGCAGAACTTCCCCACTATCCCATCTAGAACCCTAGTTCGACGCCTTGTGGGGATGGTCTTGGCAGAAATTGCACGCAGGAAGGTCGAAACGACCTTGCTCACAACCTCCGAGAATGGATAATAGTTTGGAAGCTTCAACTTATCGCCCCACCCCACCCAGATAAGTCGTGAATGGCGTCGTTTTTTTTCTTACCCCAGATCCCCAATCCCCAAGCTTCACCAGATGCCTCTCTTAATCCCCACGTCTCCGCCTCGGTCCCCTGTCACCGGGTAGTTCAGCCCCTTGTTATAATGGAATGATTGGTCCATCCATATCTGGGAGATACATGCAAGGTCGCTTCTTTGATAGCCATGATACCGGCACAGTTGTCGGGTCTACGGTATCTTCGAATCGACCCAGTGGTTGAGTATTAATAGTGGGCTACTGCGCAGGCATCCGTATCAATCACTTAACCTGTTTTCACCTTGCCATTCATCCCTTCTTCGCAGGAAGTTTCCGTTTATCCCTTTAGTCGAGCCTAGGTACCACTACACTCTCATCTCAAGCAATCTCCATGGCTACCCCCGACAACATAAAGGACGAGAAGACCTCGCCCATCGCCGAAGCGGACAACACCGCGGACGTCGGATCGGTCGAAGGTCAGACCAAAATCGATGCCAGAGAGGCTGATCAGGCTGCCCTCTACCTCAACAATGCCGAACGATATGAGCCGCTTACTGAAGCGGAGGCAAAGAAGGTGTTGAGAAAGACGGATTGGATCCTGTTGCCCATGGTAAGCTGAAGCCAACCACAAACCACTGACTGCCCGTCATCACAAATGACCCGGCCGAGTAAAGTCCATTGTTCACTGACGCTTGGACTTGATAGCTGTTCCTCGTCGCCACCCTCGGAGCGTGAGTAGATTCTTTCATGTGTTGTTGTGTACCGAATATGTGCAATCAATGTCTCAAAAGCTGACCTCTTCGCCTTTAGCATTGATAAGGTTGCTCTCGGTACGGCTGCTCTCTATGGACTGCGAACCGACAATAAGCTCGTTGGACAGCAGTACAGTTGGCTCGGATCCATCCTATCGCTCGGTGTAAGCTTCCATCTCCTCTCGCCCCTTTATGATGGTGTCTTGTACTAAATACGCTGCCATCGTTCTCTAGGCCCTCGCCGGCATGTTCCCATCGACTTGGTTGATCCACCGTCTTCCCAGTGCCAAATACCTGAGCGGTTGCTCTATTGGCTGGTCTGCCTGCTCGCTTCTCATGGCCTCTTGTAGCAATTTTGGAGGACTCGCGGCTCTCCGTTTCTTGATGGGTAAGAATAAACCCTTCATCCATCACACATACATCTTCCCAGCCTGTGCTGACATTTACACAAGGTTCTCTTGAGGCTATCATTGTGCCTGGCATTTCCCTCATGCTTGCTGGTTTCTACCTCAAGGAGGAGCAGCCCCCTCGCAATGCTCTTGTATTCGCCGCTGCGTCTTCTGTTGTGAACGGTTTCCTCTCTTGGGCTGTTGGACACATTCCTGACAGTGCCCCCCTCTCCATCTGGCAGTACCTGTTCTTGCTCACCGGTAAGTGACGCTCGTGGACTCTCCACAGACGTGGAACCCGTGGATTGCTAACGTAGTTGTCATTTAAATATAGGTTCCGTGTCTATGCTCTGGTCTATCATTGCCTTCATCTGGCTCCCTAGCACCCCTATGGATGCCTTCTTCCTGAACAATCGCGAAAAGTTCCACATGGTGAACCGTCTCGCCGCCAACAAGACCGGAATTGTGAACCACACCTGGAAGTGGTCTCAGGTCAAGGAAGCAGTGATTGACCCTAAGACGTGGTTTCTCTTCTTCTTCAATATCTCGATTAATATCCCCAACGGTGGTCTAACCACTTTTGGGGGTCTTATCATTCAGGGCTTAGGTTACTCTGGCGTGAACGCCTCGCTCCTCACAATGCCAACGGGTGTCATGTCTACCATTGCTGCCTTCACCTTCTCGTTGATTTCCGCAAAATGGAAGAACCGACGATGCTTGGTCACAATCATGGCCTGCGTGGTCCCCATTGTTGGTACCGCTGTCGTGTATGCCCTTCCTCGATCGAACCTTGCCGGTCAGATGGTAGGACTTTACCTTCTTTACACCTACTTTGGCCCTTACGTCGTCGGTATCGGTCTCGCACAGGCCAACACTGCAGGTCACACCAAGAAGTCGACTGTTTTCGCAATCCTGTACATTGGATACGCTGTCGGAAACCTTATCGGACCTCAGACCTTCCGTGCTAACCAGGCACCTGCCTATGTGGGAGGTACAATCTCCATGATTGTGTGCTATTGCGTTTGTATTGGTCTCATGGCTGGATACTGGACCGTCGCGGCTTGGGAGAACAGGAAGCGGGATGGAGCTGTGGCAGAGGATGACGTTACCGAATCCTTCTCGGACTTGACTGATTTCGAACAGAAGGGTTTCAAGTACACCACTTAAGTTTGAGATCAGGAATGGAATGGAAGGGTTCAAGTTTGTATATAACTGGGACAACAGTGTCAAGATAGGCTGATAGAGTACGCAAAAATCAGCTATGTATTCAATCACAGGACACCTGCGCTGCAGATTACTTTCTTCATCTCTTATACTTTTTAAGCAGCGTTTTTAATACTATAATCGTGCTCAAAGTGGCTCGCTTTCCGAATTAGGTTCCTCTATGATCATCTGCAATATTATTGAGGCGTCGGGAAAGCTTGGCACGCCTCACTTGTTCATGCTTTCAGGGCGAGTATGCAAACGACAGTGACGAATCATATTGCAGCGTAGTGCTAAGAGACAAATAGTTATTAATTACGTCTCCAGTGCGCCAGCCATCAGGTCAAGGCCGCGGGAACATGCATGTAGAGTAATCAATCGAATCCTTCGTCATATTCTGTCTTTATGGCAGCGAAGTGAGTGTGATTGAAGGATTTGAGAGCAGACTATCCATCCCGTCCCCATACAATTTAACTGACATCCAACGAATCGAGTTGCAAATTCCTCCTCATTCCAACTATAAATATATGAATAAATTGCCAAAGGATGAACAACACACAAGGGGGAAAAATCCATTTTATCAATAAAAAAGCAGATTGATGATAAACACAATGAAAAACCCCGTATTCGGTCTACAATGTGCAAACTTTTCCTTTTCAATTAGTCAGTTTTGTATTTGTAATCTTCAGTTGTGCCCGATACGGGAGATTTGGATCCCGGACTATAGGTATCTAAAAATACCTATAAATACCGAGGCAGATTACCGATGGACTGAAAGAAACAAGGTAAGGGATACTATATATATTATTTTGCAATACGGCTCTTTCTTTCGCATTCCTTTTCTACACTCTAACGAAATCTACGATCATGACACAAGAAGACATCAAAGTTGTTGCCGCGGAGGGCATTTCTTACTTCACCCCCGCCCAAGAACCGGCAGCCGGTACTCGAGTAAGCGAGGGTTCGGGGTCTAAACTTTTTACTCCTATCACCATTCGCGGCGTCACGTTCCAGAACCGACTTTGGCTCGCTCCGCTCTGCCAATATTCGTCACGAGATGGATATGTTACCGATTGGCATCTCGCTCACCTTGGCGGCATTCTCCAGCGCGGCCCCGGTTTGACTATGACGGAAGCTACCGCTGTCCAAGCTTGGGGTCGCATCACCCCCCAAGATCTGGGTATCTGGGAGGACGGACAGATCGAGGGTTTCAAACGCATCACGGAGTTTGCCCATAGCCAGAACCAGAAGATTGCTATCCAGTTAGCTCATGCCGGTCGAAAGGCCAGCGGTGTTGCGCCGTGGTTGTCCAAGATGGGTGTGTCCACGAAAGAACTTGACGGTTGGCCAGACGAACTTGTCGCCCCTTCGGCAATTCCTCTGCAAGAGGGTGTCACGCCTGTTCCGCGATCTTTGACGATTAAGGAAATCGAAGAGTTGAAAATTGCTTTCGTTGAAGCTGCTAAGAGATCCATCAAGGCTGGCTTTGATGTCATTGAGATCCATTCTGCTCATGGCTACTTGTTACACGAGTTCCTTAGCCCCGTTGCCAACAAGAGAGCTGATTCCTATGGTGGAAGCTTCGAAAACCGAACTCGGCTCCTCCTGGAAATTGTTGACGGCGTCCGGGCTACCATTCCTGATACTATGCCTCTTATCGTGCGCATCAGTGGCACGGATATGTTCGAGTTCGATCCCAAGACAAAGGAGGAGTTCCCAGAAAGCTGGACCATTGCCGACTCACAGAAACTCGCAGTGCTTTTAGCAGGCCGTGGCGTTGACCTATTGGACATCAGTTCAGGCGGCATTCATCCCAAGGGTGCTGTTGGTATCAAGCCAGGCCCAGCTTATCAAGCAGGATTCGCCCGCGACGTGAAGAAGGCGGTTGGGGACAAGATGCTCGTGTCAGCGGTGGGAGGTATCAAGACGGGCACGCTCGCCGAAGAGGTGCTTCAATCTGGCATTGATGTAGTCTTCGCTGGGCGTTGGTTCCAGGAGAACCCTGGTTTGGTCCATGCGTTTGCCAAGGACCTCGGTGAGGATGTGAAGATGGCCAACCAGATTGGCTGGGGCTTCAAGGGGCGCGGGACGAAGACTGCGGCGAAGAGCGGGAAATCGGTGTTATAACCTAGACAACCAACATGATAGAAACAAAGACTTAGGTTAGACATGCCAGGCAATTGCTTTCTTTAGAAATGAAGATATTGTAATTAGTGCATACAGCATTATACTAGAAATTTTAAATCTATATTACAGTATTCCCAATATTCGGACACTGTAACAACATCTTTAGTCAAAAAAACTTTTACACGAGGCAGGCGGGGTTAGTGGTGAGGTTTATTTTCGATCTTGGGTGCTCGATAGTTGATGCATAATGACAGGTACATTGAATGGATCGGCAGATCTAATCGTGGTTGATCGCTTATCTGCGAGAGCTTGTATATCAGCAGCATTCACTGGCGCCAACGACTTATCTGTTGCTATGGATTTCTTTAATTGATGTGCGCAATCTCATCATGAACTGTGCTGCGCCAACTCATTAACCAGGAGACGCAAGCTTATGAGGAGGGACTCGTGACTAATAAGACACTTCTTATGCTCACGGGTGTGGCGCACATGGACGGGAAAAGCCATGTGCAAGACTCGTCATTTAAAGATTTTCCATTCGCCGTACGGTCAAGATAAGAGTTAGGGGAACCCGGTTCGTGGTGGCTTTCTAGCGTGTGTGGCGTCCCCGAGCCATCTCGTCGACTTGCTTCTTGTCCTTCATTCTAGGCCGCAGGAAGTCTCTAAATCCCTCCGGAAACCAAGACCGTTGTTTACTGAAAGTCACTAAGCCCGCCATACTCCGTAGTCCTTTCCAATACGACTCGAGTGGTCTTATTTCCCCTCGATATGCCTCGCATGATAGCTGCATAAACCGTGAGGAACAGAAGCGCTCTCTCAAAGCAAAGCACAATGTCTATAAAAAAACCCTGGTTTTAGGTATTAACTTTTGTGCATTTCATCGTGCGGGGGAATAAACCTGGGATGCGATTCCCACACGCCATGCGGGAATGCAACAAACAAGGTTTTTTAGAGGGTGGCACACTGGAAGCAAAGGAGAGACAGAGGGTCTCTGGTATCGGGTACTTTTGCATTAGAGGCAAAGCTGTGATTCAAATCTTATTCGCGTCGGTTTCTGGGAGAGTGTACAAGTACGGAGTACAGATTGGGCTGACTGGCGGCGCAGCCCGCAATCGTATGCTGTCAGCTGCAGGGCAAGACGGGCTAGATGCGGTGAGGGTGTGTGGCGCATTAAATCCAAGTAAGCATACGGAGTAGTGCATCCCTCGCAGGAATTCCTGAAATGCATCCTGCACCTGCACCGAGGGCATTTTCACATGCCGCGAGTTTGTCTTGGACGGACAAGGAGACAGAAACAACTCGCTGTGCTTTATCGCTTCCCGTTGCTAGGTTTTTTTTGTTCTCTTTTTGAAAAGAAGCATACAAGGAAATAAGTTGCCCTATTGGACCCTCTATTTGCCATAGCCCATACAAGTATTCTTTCATGTCTCCCGTACTCGCTTGCTCGCTTGTAGAAAAGCGTTGAAGCGATCGAGTCAAGTTGAGACACATTGCACCCATCACACTACCACAAACCAGGAATTGTTTCCCGCCCCCTTTTGTTTCAGATGGGAAAAGCCAGTATTAATACTCCGTACAGTCGACCTAATGGAACGGATAGTTAGTAGACTGGTCTAGTTGCTCATGTCGGGCTTCGCCGTGAGAGGTTTAGTACATAACAGTTTTTCTATCACCTCATTGACCCGTCTTAAAAGGCAGCCAGGGGGTCAAGATATCATAAACGGCAAGAGGAAAAAATAATTTTCATATCATTTTCATTCTCTCCGCATGGCCACGTCCAACCAACAAAACAACAAACACCGGAGCCCCTCTAATTAGCCACCGACAGACGACAGACGATCCATTTGACCTGCCAACCAGTCTGTCACCGGATGATCACCTTCATCCGCTATTTTGTCAGAAAGACAGCGAACCCAACTAGGCCAGATAAACCCCTCTCTTTAGATGTACCCTAGTGCCTCACTACGGCCACTAAACACCAAACTAGAGACTTAAAGGGGTTTGAAGCAGGGTCACCACTCTATTCTTTCGGCCAGCTAGTGCGGCTTCCATAACCTAAATTGTCGTCGCCCAGGGCGCTGCATTTGTGCGTCTTGAGGATCGACTGTTATTTCCCGTCTTCTACATGTGGAAAAATTGGGTAAAATCTCCAAGGCGATAAATACTCCGTAGAGCAGAGCAGATTTCAAATAAAATGATAAAAAAGCCCCTTCCTCTCAAAGCCAGTTTTTTTAACCGTGAGTCTCACATTCACCGACCGCAAAGCCGCAAAGCCGCAAAGAGCAGGATAAAGGATTGCTCCCCCATAATGCTCCTCTCCTCAGACCACCCCTGTCCCTAGTCAGGTAGCGCAAACGGCTGGTGCGGTGCTTTAAAATATCAAGGCATTTTCAAGCCATCCTGCAGTGTTCCCGAAGAGGTTACATTGCCCACCACCCATCACTTGAGTGCGGGGTGTGAGCAGAGCTTAAGGTCAAGCCCATCCTCTCTCTTCTACACGAGACAGGGCCGATCTGGTTCTTGTCTTGAACATTTTCCTGTCAGTTTGTTTGCATTCATAACCTGGGATTTTCACAAGCTGCATATATTGCACAATTCTCTTTTTTCCTCCAATTATTCCCTCTTGCCGTTTATGATATCTTGCCCCTGGCTGCCTATTCCTCTAAAGCCCCGCCCATTTAACAAACCCCCGCCTTCCCTCTTGAGCTCTCCCACAAGACAAAGCAACCTCATGAGCCAATCCCACAAAGAATAATTATCGCCTCTTCTCACTTCAACCCTAGAAGGCCACACAAGAAGAGAGTCCGAAAACATACACAAAGCAGGCACCAGGGCAATCTAAAGCAGCACTCTCTCGGTACCACGGGAACACCCCCAACGAGCCGGATATTCTGTGTCCACCCGAAACTTAATACTTCATGCTAAGCCTCTCCCACCCGGCGTCCTCACAGCATACTCTCGACACCACACAAACGTCGCACAACCACACAACCTGACTACCTGGTCCCCTACTCCGTATTCATTGGACGCTGGGCCAGGAACGGTTCCAACAAAGTACTCCAACAAAGTACTCCGTACACTTATCAAGCGGATCGCCCTTCCGTCAGACACCTTACTACACAACCGGACTTCATCCGTCTATTTTCCACTTCAAACTCTTCTCTCTCGCTGTCTTGACACGGGAGCGTTTGAGAAAAAACAAAAGTTGAAATTGTCGTATTGTTCGCCATTCTTTTCCAATTACGAATACCAGAACAAGTTTCTTTGGTGTGATCGACTCTGCAGCAATACCACATACTTTGCAGAAGCGAGGCCGAGCATTCAGTGCGTTGTACTTCGTGTACACACGTGTATTCCCCTCCCAATCGACCATCCTTGTCCAAGATCTCGCACATCATCGTCACACGTCGCTTCCTTCCTTTTTCCACTCTATATTCTGGATTGAGTGATTCAAAATCGACATCTCCAAATTCAGAGCAACTCTGTTCTCAGAATTCGCACCTTCCTTTGAAATTGGATCTGCACAAACACAACATTGTCGCTCCCAAGCACCCATACTTGGGCTTTAGTACTACCCGAGGTCTTACTACATTCGGGACCTCGGCCATTGCACAGCGTCGACACCGAGCTTCTGTGTGCCCACACCCATTAGCTTGGGGACCTCCACTAGCATGGTCCTGACGGGGGATTCGGGGACCAAGAGATCGTCCGACATAACGATAAGTGATCGATTGTCTGGATGGTGGGCTTCCTCACCCAATGCGGACAGCAGTTCTTCGACTGCTAACTCACGTTCGAGAGCACAATCTTCTGCTCACCCCAACACTCCTACTAAACTTCGGAAGAGTTTGACTGTCGGCGATGACATTGCCGGTGCCGGCCGGCAGGCAGTATCGGGGGCATCTCGTTTCTCTTTCTTTTCTTCTCCAATGTCAGCGATTACTCGTCGTTCACAGCAGAGCGCTGCCAGCCAGGTCACCACAGACGATGGCTTGTGTGACCTCGACATTGAAGCCGCTTTATGCGTGAACATCCCCACCGAGGGGCAAACAAACGCCAACTCTGTAGAGACGTTGAAATCTCTCCAGCAGACAGCCATGGACATGCTCGCCAGATTCCAAGATGCATATCGCAAACAGGCCATCTTGATTCGTGATCTGCGCGCCGAGCGCGAAGCCCAAACAGACGAGAAGGAGGAGATCGCAACACGAGCAGAACATCTCAAGCTACAACTCGAAAATATGGCTAAAAAAGCGGCTGAACAAGAAGAAGCCATGTTCGCGCTCCTCAACGATTTGACCACCGAAAAGAAACTCCGTGCAGAAGAGAAACTTGCCCGAGAAAATGGTTTGCCATACGTTCCAGGGCCTCCTGCCCCCGAAAGTGCCGTGTCTGAAGACCTTAGTGTTGACGGAGATCGGCGGCGCCGGCGATGGTCGAAGCAGGGTGAGAGGTCTGATGGCGGGTTCGAGACCGACGATGACAGCCTAGAAGCCGACAGTGTGTTTTCCAGAGCACGCAGTCCTATTCTTGGCCAACTTCCTTTCGAGGCTAGCGTTGGAGACGGCACTGGCTCTTCGTTGCAAGGGGCTAAGAGTGGAATGTCCCCTGCAGCATCGAGCCGCCTGCAACAACGACCAGCGCCGCAGGCTTCCACCTTTCAAAAACTCATCAAGGGTATCTCTGGCGAAAATTCTAAGAATTATGATGCAACTCAAGGGCCCCTGGTGTGCCGCAATTGCAAAGGGCAGGATGCTAGCGTAGCTTGGGACACTGTCAGTCTCCTCCGAGACGAGAACAAAGGCCTCAAGCAACGTGTAGGACAACTGGAGACTGCCGTTGAATGTGCATTGGATATCGTTGATGGCGTGGGCAGGTAGCCAAGATATTGGCAAGACTGATAAATACATGACGGGTTAGGATATCACAATGTTGTAGGAAGGATTCAGATCGTCTTCGACTTTCGATTTTTGGATACGGTTCGAATGTGTCGGTCTGGGTATTTATCGATATAGATAGAGAGTTTGTCTTGGGAAAATCGAAAGGCCATATCCGAAATCATTAATAGTGCCAATAATATACTAGAACTTCCGGGTGAAATGCTTTGCTATGACTCTCAAAGGGTTCAACTCTTTACTTGCCTAGCCAGCTTCAGCCCAACGATTCCGGAAATAGAGCTTGAAGAAAATGTTTGTCTATTGACTGAGACCCTGACCTAATAAAACATGATATTTTTTATCGCATGCCAATGCGTAAGATATATATATGGCTTAATCACCACTCTCGCTCGCTTCCTGACTCCGAAACCCTTTTATCTTTAGTGGTGGTCGTCGCCGTGGGCATCGCCGTGATGATGATCGTCCTGGAGGAAGAAGTGCTCGTATACGCAGTAGCCAGCGAAGGCCACAGTGGCGATGCCTAGACCGGGGAAGCCGCCCTTGAATCGATTCCATCGAGAAAATGTGCCGTGGTACCGCCATGCCTCACTATGGTACAACCGCAAGGATTAGTAAACATTCAATCCGGGCCGGGAAGAGCAGGATGGACTTGGCGAAGTAGGATTGAAACTTACGCCCGCTCCCAGGGGTCGTATCGGGGGGTGCCAGAGGCTGCCCTCATGCGAGCCATGGAGAAGCCCGTGATGTTGGGCTTCTCGCCATTGTTGTATGATCGGAGTATCCTGTAGCCCCAAGAGTCAATTGTGTTCGGTCAGTCGGAAAGCAATGAATAGGCTGTCGCAGTGAGAAGCCAGTTCTTCTCTCATACCTTGATGGATGCATTGTGAATTGGTGTTTGAAACGCTCCTCACAAAAACAGAATCGTCATGGAGAAGCCGGATTGTTCAAGAGAAGCGAATTGGAGAAACTCACCATGGTGGGTAAGCCAAAAACGAGCGACAGGATTGGTCAGTCTGGGTCTGAAAAAGCTACGGAAGTACTTCGGTTCAAGGTTGAAGCACCACCCAGCCTGCAAAGCCTGGCCTTGCGCACAGACCACCTCCGGCCTCTCCAGAGAGGTCAAGCCACCAATCCGTCCCAAAACCAGCATCGCCAGGTTGACTCTTGTCTCGCTGACTCGGAAAAAAAAGTTTCTTCCTCATCCAGCATTACTCTATTGTTACAACACTCGCATCAAGTTTTACAAGACAATATTGCCTGTATCAGCGAATTCTTTATCTCGACCATTCTGACCACGCCGACAAGAACTGAGCTCTCAATCGCCCAATTCCTTCTCCGCCCCCCAAGACCACCACTCGACTTGTTTACTATCGCGGATCCAGACTCGTTATATATCGTTATATATATATATATTTCTGTTTCCGACCCGTTTTCTTGTCGCAAGTCCTCCCACTTGTGTCTCTTTCCATAGACCAAGGGCAAATGCACCGCCCAGATCGAGGAACGCGCCGCATTTCCAACTATCAGGCATCTAGTCACGCCTTCCGCTCAAATCAGCATTACCGATCGAGGGAGCATCGCCCTCCTTACCAAAGAGATTAGTATCCATTTGGTATGCCGCCACCATTGTCTAGGTTCCCAAGCGGGCCTACCGCTATATCTGCCTACCACCAACAATTTTCTTCCCACGGTCAATCGCACCCGGGTCACCAGCCCCCACTCGGAGGCACCCCTTCCTACCTTGCCGCCAGCGCCCAAATCAATCCTTTCCCTAACCCTACAAACAATGGCCTCGTCATGTCTGGGATAAATGGAGGCTTTAACGCATCCATGGATGGCCCTAGGCTGGCCTTCCAGGGCAACTTTCCTCCACAACATAACCAGCCACAGCACATTAGTGTCGACTACCAGCCGAATGTGCGGAACCAAACAAGCAAGGGGCGGATACGAGAGGTCTGGAAACATAATCTTCACGAGGAAATGGCCGTTCTCCGGAGTATGGTTGAGAAGTATCCCTACATTGCTATGGTATGTTGACCCTTCACTGTGCCACGCGCCCCTCCTCCACCCTCTTGCTCCCTTGCTTTTTGTGTATGTGTGTTTACTAACGGACCCTTCTCACCTTACCTATAGGACACGGAGTTTCCTGGAATCGTTGCAAGACCCATGGGTATGTTCAAGGGTAAAAGCGACTACCATTACCAATGCATGCGAACCAACGTCGACATGCTCAACATCATCCAAATCGGCATCACCCTTTTCAACGAGGAGGGCGAGACTCCCCCTCCACGACCGGCCCCCGAAGACACCATAAACCTTGGCCGCAAGAATGACCGGACACCTTTGCCTTACTCGTGGCAATTCAACTTCAAGTTTTCCCTAAAGGATGAGATGTACAACGAGAAGTCGATCGAGTCGCTCCAAAGCGCCGGCATAGACTTTTCCGCACTAGAACGCGACGGAATAGACCCCCACGACTTTGCCTCACTTTTAATTCCATCAGGTCTCGTTTGTTTTGAAGACGTCCACTGGATCTCATTTCACGGCGGCTACGACTTTGGCTATCTAACCAAAGTGCTCACGTGCTCCGAGCTCCCGGGCGACGAAGAGCAATTCATTGACACTATGAGGAGGTACTTCCCGTCTATTTACGACGTGAAGCATCTCATGAAGCACGCCATCAAGACTCACAATCTCGGCATCCCAAGCTCTTCGGACCCAGCTGTTGTCGAGCTTTTCCAAAAATTCGAGCACAAAGCTGGACTTGAGAACCTCGCCGAGTCTATGCGTATCAAGCGCATAGGAGCAGCGCACCAAGCTGGCTCAGACTCGCTACTCACCGGAAAAGTGTTTTGGGTTATGAAGGACAGGGTCTTCAACGGCGAGATTCCTGCCGAGCAGGTCGGCAAAGTTTGGGGGCTCGGATATCCCGATAGCATCCTCACCGGGCACATGGCACCCGCCCAAAGCGGGGGAGATTCGGCTCAAACCACTAACGGCGTTTCGAATCAAAACGGCGGGCCAACCACTCCTAGTACCAGCACAGTCGGACTTGCTAGCACCCCGGCGGGGCAAAACCATGGCATGAATAACATGCCGATGGGTCCCATGACTCCCGGGGGAGGCGGTGGCGTTTTTGGCAACTTTGCTTTCTCCAGCACGGTCAGGTAAATCATGGCTACCCACCGTCGGTTGTTCATAGAAGGGAAATGGGGCGGGGGCGGGGGGACATGGTAGCGTCGGAGAAAGTAATCCGTCCGGCCGACTGCTAAGGTGCCTGGTGCTTATGCTTTTCGTCCTTTTTGCTTTCTCGTTTCGCACGTCTGTACTCTGTAAGGTAGTCAACATCCTTTGGTTTGTCTGGTAGACGAAGGATCAATTTTGTGTTATTATTCGGAAACTCTGTCTCCATTGCGCATCCCCTCCTTTTACACTCTGGTCTCTGTGTTCATCGTGTGCCTTTGTAAATGTTGTCGTTCTACTGCTTCCCAGTCTTTTACTTGAAAGATGGGCGTCCCTAATCGTGGCTTGTCCTGAAGCCGTGGCTTAGGACTTTTGACTTTTGACTTGCTATAAGTGAGTGGCCTTCTTGTATGGCATACTAAGTTATCACGTCTTGATCGTGACATCTGGGGACTTGAGTTAATCTTCTTATGATTTTTCTCTTTTTATATGGGATTCACCTTTCAATTTGGTGGCCAAAGTGCATGATCTGATATCTATGGAGAGTACATATCCCAGCACCTTTTCTTGGCTAGAGATTGACAAAATGAAACAAAACGCTGAGAGAAAAGAAAAAGAAAAACACCCTGAAAGACTTTCCCATTGCTCCCCAGAAACGCCGTCAAGCTTTTTAATGAAGACTGAACCCGGTGAAAGCTTAACTTTTTTTTTCCCACTAAAGAACGCCAGTTTGGAAATGATTTGAAACGCTAGGTTCGATGCAGGCTGCAAGTGATTCGAGCGTCCTAAAGAAAGATCATGTCATAAATACCTTCTTACATACGCTGATATCATGGATCTCCCCGGTTCTCAGATCCTTGACCATATGCGAGGGTAGACCGGCCTTTTTTGAATGGTCTAGAAGCTGGAGACGCGAATACACGTGATTGCTGGGGAGGAGAACGAGATCGTTAGTAACGTGGCTCTTGACGTGATGAGCGTATGGCACATTTCGAGCGAGCTTATCAAGCTCGATTGAGCAGATGGGGCAAACGGATTGCTGGCTGGTTCCCAAGGCAGAGGGAATTAGGCGGCTTTTCGACGACAGGAAATCGTCATGTTCGCATGGTTTGCATGTCGGGGTTTTGAGGGCTGGGAGACCCGAGTTGAGGGCAATGTGAATCAATGGGATTGGCGGCAGGCCGAGGAGAGTATTGTGCGCTTCAACAAATAATTTCGCTAGCATGTCCCATCGGTCTTCGTGAAAATACGGGCCGTATGCAGAGCGGGAGGGGTCCGAAAAGGCAAGCATGCCGCATGCCGCGCGGACCTCTTCAGGAAAAGCTTTCGTCTGTGGAATGAGGTACTTTTTTGCGTAATTGATGTAGGTGCGCGAGTCTGAATCCGACCGTACTAGCTCAATGTATTGCTGCAGTCGAAGTTCGAATTCTAGACGTCCCTGCGTAGGTCCAAGAGTCATTAGCAAGCTGTGCGACTAGCGAGAGGTACAATGCCCTTACATCTAATTTCCGCAGTTCCTTTTTATTCTGTGCACACCATGCAATGGCTTCGGAAACACTCTTATTCTCCAAGCTTGTTTTGATACGGTTCATCGATGTGAAGGTTTCGATGTCGACCAAGTCGGACAAGCCCTCGCCTTCAGAGAGCTTCACGGCACTCGACAGATAGCCCTGACGAAGCATGTAGTCGACGATCAGCCGATCAAGCCTCTTCAAACTCCAGGCCTCATACTTCATATCTGTGTAGGCCGGAAGTTTGTACAGGTCACCGAGGTGACTGAGCCGAGTCTTCTCTTGCTTCATCAGGCGGGACTCCTCCTCGGCACACGTCTCGAGCTTTTGCTTCAAGTTTTTGGCCTGAGCAATCATACTATCAAGGCTTCGCATCAGGTCTTCGGGCGCCGAGCGCCCATTAAGACACCCGGTAGCCGCATCCCTAAGAGTGGCTTTGATTCCAGTGCTCTCCTTTTCCACTGCAAAGTGGGCAGAACGAAAGTTGTTACGGAGGGTTTCGTAGGGGAGGCGAACGAGGGGTTGGTCGAGAAGGATGTGGTCGTTGTGTTTGATAACATCGATTTGGTGGGCCATGTCGGGCAACTGAACGAGGGAACGAGCGGGAATGTGGGAAATGTGGGAGAGAGCGGCCCAGCCAGTACGGTATGCTTGTCGACGATCGAAAGTCGGCTCAAATCGCTCCAGGGAACAAGGGATAAATAGCGTGGGTTACGGCGGAGTGTGAGCATAGAGGTATTAAAAAAAAAAATCTCGGTAATTATAATCTAGCAATGACTGGGTAATACAAATGAATGAGCATCCATCATACCGGGCCTTGGCCTCTGTTGAACTCAAGTGGAGGAGTTGCATTTGAGCACCACTGATAAAGCGTCTCTTGATGCTGCTGCCAACCTCCCATTGCCACCCCACTCCATACTGTGTACGGAGTAACTAAGTACGGAGTACAAGTACGTAGATGACTCAGCAAGGAAACACCTTCCGATTCCCCTGGCCTGCAGACTTTCACTGCAGAGCTAATATTACCAAGGGGTGATAGATTAAGAGGCACCAATCTTTCTTGACCATTCCCCTCGCGAGTCCTCTTCGTTCAGCTGGTGACACGAAGGGTACTGTTGCATGTACGGACTATTGCATGGTAGCATGCTGCATACAAGTACGAAGGATTTGCCCTCGCACTTTGTTTGCAGTTTCCTGTCCCCACTCCTCATAAGAGTGATGGTTGCTCACAGTATGAATATTCAAAGCGCCTTTGCCTCCCTCCCCTCCAGATCCCCCCTCCTCCCCCCTCCTCCCCCCTCCAGATCCCCCCCTCCAGATCCCCCCCTCCAGATCCCCCCTCCAGAGAGAGAAGGACGACACACGAACTCGTTGCCTACGTACAGTTTCAAGGTGTGCAGGTCTCATCTCGTGCCATCAAGTGACAGCTTATCATGTAGGTCTCGATCTCGAGATAAAGTCAGCTGACCCCCCTTTGTGAATCCTCAACTTGTAGTAGAAAATTACCAGATAGAGTATGTATGGGGTCAACGGACCAATACGCGCCCCTTTGTCGGCGCTCATACAAGTACTCCGTATGGCATGGAGGGGATGATTTCTCGATACAAGCAGATTCTACACGTAATACTTTGTATGTGGGCAAGCGACTAGACCAGGACTGACACCCCTGCTCGCTCTCTCTTGAAAAGAAACAAAGAAAGTCCTTGATTTTTCGGCTGAGACGCACGCACTGTGCGGGCTTGGTCCATGTGCACTGTCACAGTGGGTGGGTTGCGACCTGTGATAGGTGGATCTAATATGGGCTGCAAAAAGCTCAAGGTTCGCAGCCATGGTTCTGCCTCAGGCAGAAGTCGACCGTGTCCAGAGCCCCCCATTATTTATCTGTCACCCTCACCCACTTTGCACGTGTTCTGCTATTTCCTCTTCCGCGTGACCCAGCGCAAGTAAGCTCCATCAACGAAAGCAACGCGACGAGCACCAGAACTGGCGCCTCAAACGAGATAATTATTTGATATTATTTTCCCCTTGTTCTGCTGGCGCAGAACTCGAGGCTTTGACATCCCCCGTCTTTATTTCACCCGCCGCCTCTGTTGTTGGCCTTTGTTTCCCTTCAAACCGGGTGTCGAGACGTTCGAGATCACGAGATTCAACAAGCAGACCACGTGAACTCTGGACCCGTGATTTGCGAGACTACTGCACGCCCCCCAAGGCACATGATCTAAGAGGTATGTAAGGAAGCACCTTTTCCCTCCCCGTGCCTTTCCGCAAATTCATTGCATCTCATCGCATTGGAGCCTTGTCCCTGTTTTGCCCGTTTTCTTGAACATTTTTGTCATGTCCGTTTCTGTGAATTTCATTGAAGGACGGCTACTCGAGAACGAGGATGGAGCTTGAGCTTCTTGCTTCCCTCGAGCCGAGGCAGCGAGCTGGAAGAAAGATGGAATCGCGTGTGTTTTCGTAACGAAATTTACTCGTCACGATGTGGCCGTGATTCACTTTTTACGGCCCCCACCGGTGAAGAGCTGCAGCCTTGCCTGTCGAGTCAGGGTATGGGAGTTTCCTCGGATCTCTCTTGACCGGCCAAGCCAACTGGGCAACAGGTCCATGAATGATGTAGCGTGCAAGTTTTCAAGCGTGTTTATTATCATTGTTTTTGCCTGCTGGCATTCCTCTATTTATTGCAGTTTTCTTTTTTGCTCTTCTTCCTTTTCTCATTTCCTTTCGAGGCCGGTATTAAACCACCACCGCTCGAGTCTTCCTTTCGCCTGCATATCGCTAACGAACCACTGCAGCCTCAACACAATCTTTTGTGGACAGCAAATCGAGTCTTTTCTCCCCTATCTTTCGGGGGCACTTGTTCTTTCAAAGTCAGAACCCCTATCTCCCGACCAGGGAACCTGAGTGTTTCCCGCCTCCAAAAGAGACACAAATTCCTGTCTTGCAAGCTATGATGGCGGATCAGATCAATGACACGTCGGCTTTAAAAGTCGAACCCCCTAGCTCGCCAGGCCAGAAGCGTAAACGCGCACTGGAAGAGATGAGCCCGGATGACCGCCGAGCTAAACGGGGCGTTCCAGGCGTTGCAGCAACAGCTGCTGCAGCTATCGCAGCAACACATGACACTTCGGCTTTTGCGTATATTGAAAACGCTGTGGAAGCCGCTGCTGCCAGTGGCGTGAATGTAGATCTCAGTGCCCTTCAGCAAGCGACCAACGAAGACCACCCGTCGGAAGCGGCCGACCCAGCCAATGCCTCGAGCACTGCCGCGGCCGCTTTGGGCACCATGTACCCAACTCTTCACGTCCCGGCAAGCACAGAACAGCAGTTCGCACAGGCAGCAGGTGACCAGTCCTCACAAGACCACCAATTCGCGAGTCCGGAACTTGCACAGTCCGAGCCAGTTGGCCACGCGCCGCAAGGCATGATCCCTCCTCCCAATCAGCCGCAGCAGCTTCCCCCGGCCAATGGCACACGAATGCAGCAAGACTACCAGCAGCACCGTAAGCCACCTGTCGGATCTGACGAGTGGCATAAACTTCGCAAGAACAACCACAAAGAAGGTTCGTATCCAGATTAGTTTCTTTTCTTTTCTTTTTTTTTGCATCTTCAAATCTTCCCTTGAGTCTGCATGCTAACTTGATGCAGTGGAACGACGTCGTCGCGAGACCATCAATGAAGGCATTAATGAACTGGCCAAAATTGTCCCCGGGTGCGAGAAGAACAAGGGGTCTATTCTGCAAAAAGCAGTACAGTTCATCATTACCCTCAAACAAAACGAAACGTCCAACATCGAGAAATGGACCCTTGAGAAGCTGTTAACGGAACAAGCCATCGGGGAGCTCAGTCAGTCCAACGAGAAGCTCAAGGCGGAGTGTGAAAGACTGTACCGAGAGCTCGAAACGTACAAACGCGTTTGCCAAAGTGCAGGATTGGAGGTTCCTGGCAAGACGGACGGACAAGCTCCCCAGACCACCTCATCCTGAGCTGGCAACCCAGCATGCAGGTTCTCTCGGCGGCTTGCGGGCAAGGAGGCTCGTGTCTTCATGACGGGAACACGATGCTCTGTCTTTCACGCATCTTGTTTTATTAGCTTTTCTAGGTCGGTATCTGGACTCGGCACATGTTCTCCTGCCCTCCCCCTTTCTCTTCTTCCCCCTCCTCACACTTCTCTCCTCTCCCCGTTTTCTCTGTGGGCCGCGGCGGCGAAATAGCATTCATATATTCAAGGACCCTCGACGAAATCAGCAATGCGGAATCTCGGCGAGTTCGTCGTCGGCTGACGACAATATTTCTGCTGCCCACCCTATGAGGCTAATATACCACCTCGGCGGGTCACTATTTCTTTGTCTTTTTCTGTTTCTTTTTTTTATTTTCCTTTCTCGGATGGCACGCGGGTGGATTGGCAAGGAACGTTATGGGCGCGATAGGGCGGAATTTATTGTTCTTTGTAGGATATGGCGTTTGATTGGATGCGAATGGCACTTCGCCGCCATTCACAAGATGGCCAGCGTTACGTCGCCTATTCATGGGCGCCGTGTTGTCCTTGTAACCTTCGGTTGATTTCAGGCTTGTTAACTGGGCATCATTCTGTTTCATGCCCCTTTTCCTGTTTCTTCATTCCCCGGTGTAACTTTGTGTGTCTCTATCTTTTGCACTTGGGCCAAGGTGAAACTTTCTGTTGAATGCAAGGAGTGAAGGAGTGGGCAAGGCCTTGTCTTAATCTCTTGCGACAATTTCGTGTCTACCCAATCCCGATTGAACTTGATTATTCAAGGCTCGTCTTTCTTTTCCTGTTTGGTTCTTTTCCTTCTGGGTTAGGGGAGTGAAACCATGTTGTAAAATCAGTTACAGAAGAAGCGAGGTGTAGACTGGAGCCTTGACACATGGCCAAGATTGCCTGGACCGAGAGATGAGGCGGGTGTCACCATCGATCCTACATCTGGAGTTCCGACGGCGTACGCCCGATTGGCAGATCTGTACACGGCCTGTACCTCTTTAGGCCTGTACCTCTTCAGGAGAGAGTGACAACAGGCGGTAGGGAGTACTGAGCAGGTTTCAAGAGGTCTATTCCTTGCGGCACCTGGGCCGGTCCAGCTTTCAAGATGGGAAGAGGAAAGGGGGGAGGAGGGAGGAGGGAGGAGGCAATGTCCCCCCCTCCCCCCCCCCCGGCATAACCAGCGGCTCTTCCTTGGCTACCTTGCCGGCCAAACCCGTGTCCGCGTTCCCGCGTGACCGGGAACACAAAGAAGTTTTATGTTTCCGAGAAGAACACGAGGTGACGCAGAGCTGCCTCTGGCCAGACATGAAGTGATCTCTTCTTTCCCCCTGGTCTTTCATCATCACCCACTTTTCGTCTTGCGATTATGGGCAATGTAATATTATGGTAGGAAGGGGGAAATTGGTCTATCCTTTAGGAAACGGGGACCGAAATTTTTTTTTTTTTTTTCCCATCTACATGAGCGGCGAGGGACGAGGGACGAGGATTTGGCTATGGATCAAGATGCAAGGGGAGGAAGGGGAGGGGGTTTCTTGGTAGCATGGATTAGCATGGATGCGACATGGTGTTCGATTCACTTGTTTCGTCGTCGGCCGTATTTGTTCGTTTGCGAGGTACTTGACAGACATAAGGTGATGGCATCGGCATGGTAAATGATTCTTTGTTGTGCGGGCGCCGCGTTGGTTTTTTGTTGTGACGACGATGTGAGATTATGTAGGTGTATTGAGAGTAACTTCGATTGCATACTGTTATGCAATCTTATTATGAGGTGATGCATTGCAATACTAGCTCGGGGAGGTACTTGTATGGGCTTCGGCTTTGATGTGTGTATGTGTGCTGTGTGAGTCGATCTGCCATCGATCACTCTGCTCGAGGCGGAGAGAGAGGGAACGCAAAGTTTTCCCCTTGCTTTGTGTTACCCATCTTATGGTCTGGTGCAAGTAAAGAAGTGCGTGCTGTGCTGTGCTGTTCTTACCTACACTTCTACGCAAAGCCGCGCGGAGGAGTTGAAATCTCGCGAGTAAGTAATACTTGAACAAGTGTGAGGTTGCATCTCAGAGACGAAGCGAGCCTCCAGCTCTAACAGAAACCCAAATTGGCCATGGCAACACTCCAGCCAAGGTGCCACAACGATGATGTTAACGTGTGGAAGTACTTGTGGAAGTGCGTGTGGAAGTGCATGTGGGTGTGTGATATGTTTATTAGAAACGGCTTCATCGGCCAAACTTCATTCTTAGCCCGAACGATGTGTGGAAGATGTGCTCCCGTTACACGCAAGGGGCTACTCAATCCGTCTCGCCTCGAGACAGCACGGTGCCTGAGCTGAGTCCAGTCTTTATAACTTGATGGAGATCTCGGCTCTGCTTGGGGGCCGGAATTGATCGAGGTGTTGTCTTTCATTCTTCTCTACTCTCCTTTTCACCCTGACTTGGGACAATTAAAGCGGCCAACTAGTTACTTTCCTTTGAACTCTCTTGGCTTTTTTTACTCGCTCCTTGCTATCTATGACTTTGGGTTCAATTCCATCACTTTACTGTTTTCTATTCCAGGGGTAGGTCACTCGCTACGCCTATCCCTCATCCCCTTCCCCTTCCCCTTCCCCTCCCTACCTCTTTACGGAAAGTCACACGTTCCCTACTGGAGGGTTTCAAGAACGATGCGCTTCATAACCAGCATTTTCTTTCTCGCCGTTGGTTTCAGTCCACGTCCAGGTGCAGCATTCTTCCCTACAAAGTTTCGTCCCAACCTGGATGCCAGCCCTGGAGTGTCCCACGAAGCCATCACAGAGGTGGCTTTTGACCGGGCTCTTCGGGAACTGTTCCCTGTTAGTGACTCCTCTGGCTTGTCTAAGAAGACTTTGCAGGCGCGGACAGACGTTTCTCTGGCGAGCGCAGGAGTTGATCGTGACGAGCGGGCACATCTGCACTTTGACGGGGACGTGTTTGACGCTGCGCAGGGACTCCTGCGCCAGTTGAAGGAGGACATATCGGCAAAATTGGCTGTGAACGATGTAGCAGGCGCTCGTGCTTTCCTGGGTCAAGCTTTGCATACTGTTCAAGACTTTTATTCCCATTCGTGAGTTTGTCCTTTCGTCAAAGACGGTATGTGCCTTCTTGAGATAGTGTCAAATGCTGATATCAATTTCCAATTCCAGAAACTGGCTTGAAACTGATGCAGAGGCTCTTGCGCCTTTGGGACGACTTGAAGAACTGGGACCGGATGCTGAAAGACCTTTGCTGCGTTCAGCTGCAGAAGGAAACCCCGATACTCAGACATCCCCCGTGCAAGTTGGAATTAACAAAGACAGTCTAAACTGCGACTGGCCGCCGCACCATCCACACCATCCACACCATGCCGCAGCTGTTGAACTCGCCATATCAGGATCAGTGCAGTACATTCGGGACCTGTCGGAGAAAATCAGCCCCCAGGAGCTACGTCACTTGTTCGGCTTCAGCAACCAGGCGATTTTCATTCTTCCAGGCACTGCCACTGCCGATGGGCAGGATTCGGAAGACGAGACCATTGGGACGACAGACAAGAAGGCTATACTTGAAGACTTTGGTCTTGAAACGCTGCGAGAAACTGTACATGAGGGAATGCGGGCTTTCGTGTCTTCGTCTTCCGGGGCTCAAGCTTCCGCACTTGTTGTGACAAACTCTGCTGGCGAGGTCACATCCCACGTTGTGAAAGGAACCGCCGATATTACACAACAATTTTCTGGATTGCAAGACTCTGCCGTTTGTCGGTTGACCTCATCTCGCGCAATTTTCCATGGCCTCGAAGCAATTGAACACGGTGGGAAACTTGTCATACTGACAGAATCTCCAACATTGCTCGTTCTCGAAGGCGATAAGACACTAGAAGAGCTTTTTGGAATGGCTAGAGAAAGAGACGTCTCCGTTACAGTTTTGCATTTGGAACACTCCAATTGTGAAGCGATGGACGATAAGGAGAAAAAGAACACGTTCTCTCGTTTGGCGTCGTCAACAGAGACAAAGAGCCTCTTCTTTAGCCTTCGGCCGTCGTCGCCAACAACCCATCTCGACATCCAAAAGCTCCTTTCATTCCCTGCAGATGCCAACTTAGAGACCGTCCTCGACGTATCGGATTCCATCGTCGGAAACACAGCACTGTATAGCTTCCCAGTCGATTCGCATATCAGCGCTCTTGCGATTGAAGTCCATTGCGCCAAGTGCAATGTCGGTTACGAGGCACCAAACCTTGCGCTGCCCGCGGGATCCTTCGAGCACTTGCAAAATAACACCGATGGTGCACACTTCCATGCTGCATTACAGGAGCCGCAGTCAGGGCTATGGACTGTAAGGGTTTCCGGCACGACTGATTTCCATCTTAAGGTGTCTGTAGCGGGTGGCCTCCAACTCGCCCGCTTTCAGTTCGTCGAGGAAAGTGGTCGCGATGGCCATCGTGGATTCTTTGGAGTTGCATCTGAGCCACCCCTGAATACGCTGGTTGGAATGGTCGGTCAGTTGTATGGCGGCGGTTCAGCGGATAACGCTAGACTCTCCTTCCGGGGAGAAGGATTCGAAAAACTCGGTGATGATGTCAAGGTCGCGGCCGGGTCTGGCGAAGAGGGATATCCCGATACCGGCACGTTTTGGGCAGAGACGAAGCTTTCAGAGGGGCTTCTACGCGTTTATGTTGAAGGAACCGACGATTCCGGCCTCCCGTTCCAGCGCATGGTAGAAGATGTCTTTGTTCCCCGTATTTGGGAGGGGGAATACCAGATGGAAAGTCCAGCTTCTCACACGCTCGTCGCCCGAGACGCCCGAGACGCCCCTCAAGGCTCCGATGAAAACGGAGAATTGGACACTAGTGAGGAAGATGTACTCAATGACGTTGTCGAGGTGGATGGTGGCGTTGTGATGGTTACAGTTGTGAGAGAACTCGATGGGGTTCGACAGCCCATGTCGGTAGGCCCTCTTCAGTTCCCATGGCCCAATGCCACCGACGGCGTCAACGCTACCGGAGGAACAGCGGGCGGCACTGGAAACTCTCAACCCCCCCTCCCGACATTCAGTGAAGTGATTGGAAACGTCTCTGCTCTTCCCATTCTCGATCCAGGGTTGACCACTCAAAGTGGCAATCTCTCTGCCGTCGCAACTTCAACTCCCAGTCGCCCTACGCCGTCCTCCATTCTCAGCTCTTTAGAATCGAGTCAGAGTCCAACGAACACGGCCTTGGAGGAGGATACGTCGGCAAGCCAAAGCACATCCCACGCCTCTATCACGAGCGTTGCCCAGACATCAGCCTCTTTACTAGCCGTTCCCTTCGAATCGTTCACTATAAACATCCCGTTTCCCATTCCAATCCCGATTCCCAGCATACCAGAGATTCGCGGGACTTTGGCTACAGTGTTGCCAACTTTTTCATCCCAAGACATCGAAACGACCTCATCGTCGACCTCGAGGATTGAAGAAGCCAGTTCCGCAGCCGGACTTATTAATAGCGGTGACAGCAAGACAAGTAGCAGTAGCAGTAGCAGTAGCAGTAGCAGCACCTCCCTCTCAGAAGAGATTCTATTCTCTGCTCTCCCAATCACGAGCACGCTGTCAACAGTATCCGTCTCCGCACCGCCGACAGTAACGGTCACGGTCACAGCGTCCGCCAGTTCTACGTTGTCGAAAGCCGATACGTCAACAACACCCAGCTTTGTGACTTTAACCCGCACCTGGACTCGTACGCGAACAAGATCCACGAGTCCCACATCATTGCGGCCTTTTACACTGCCCGACTTTGATATATCGGATCTCTTCCCTTTACCCACAACCACGAGGTCTCGGACACGAACTACTACGAGATCGTCGCGGTCGCGGTCGCGGACAAGGACATCTTCTTCCCCTTCTTCAACAACTTCGGCCTGGGACGAAGATGAAGAGGCTACGAGCTTGAAGTGGGCTATTGCGCCATTTACTTCTGACGAGAGATCAACGAGTCCAACTAGGGTTTCTGCGAAGCATGCTAGTGCTACCGCTGGTCATGTTGCAACTGTTACAGAAATGTGTGACGCTTTTTTTTTTTTTTTTTTTCCCCTCTCCGACTTGGACTTGAGTAGAATAATGGAATGCTAATTCAGTCAACAGTGTATCCGAGATCACAACAGTGTGCCCTCTAACCGACGCTCAAGCAAAGACTACAGGATGGACCATCTCTACGACAAGACTCACCACCACCATCACTGTCACATCCTGTAAACGATGTACCAAGAAGCCTGATGCCACCATTACCTTGACGACAATCACCACGGCTACCACGGCTACGGCAAAGGCAATCTTTGACCAAGATGAGGACTTCTCCACGGAATTCTTAGGGACGCCGCCTTGGTTCACCGCCGCTGAATCGGAGACCGAAACAGAAGTTGAAAGGTTTGCTACTCCATATACTTAAATCTCCTCCTCATTAAAGCCCATAACATAAGAAAGTGGCGTCTCTAACGCCCATTTTTCCCAGCATGGCCACAACCACAACCACAAGCACGACAACCCGCAGACCAAAGCCCTACGCAACACCCTCCAAGCCAAAAACAAGTACGACAACCAGCACAAGCACCAACAATACCTCAAGTAACAGCACAACCAGCACCGCAAAACCCCAAAGTATCCAACAAATAGCCCCCTGCGACGAAACCACTCTAACAACCACAACCCTGCCCAAATCAGTATTCCTAACATCAAACTACGAAGCAACAAACAACACAGCCCACCCCCCTCCACCTTCCCCAACAACAATCTCAACAAGCAAACCACCAAGCAAATTCACTCAAAAAGGAGAAAAAAGCCCTTCCGTGACAGCAACAGTAGTACTAGACTGCCTAACAGACTGTGCCCGCCAAACACCAACACAATCACCCCGTCGAAACACTTCACCCTCGCACAAAATCCCAACTTCGACAACGGGAAGTGTTTCAGGGAGACCTACAAAGCCCGTGACTGCTGACGCCGAAATCCTAGGTCTGGGAGTGAAGCTGAACTGGTTTGTCCTTGCAAATCTCATGGTTTGGATTTTGCTCGTCTGAAGTGAAGTGGAAAAACTAGATGTTATTCTCGTACCCTGCTTCTTCCAACTAATTTCACCCCTTGTCTTTTCATTGAATAATTACTCTCTTTTAGTTTTTTTTTTTTTTTTTTTTTTTTGATTTCATTAAGGTCCCATCTTGGTTTTTTATCTTGAATTCTTCAACTTTGCTATTGTTGTCATGTCCATCCAGTTTATTCTTTAATAAAATCATTCCATTCTTTTTATATTCCTCTGATCAGGCAATACTGATAGCAGCCAAAAAGGGAACAAAAAAAAAGATTATATAGGTTTAAAAATCTAAAATCACTTAGGGCCTATCAACCAAGACTGACAAAAAAAAACAATAAAATTTCAATGCTAGCAACCCTCGGTTTCGATCCGAGGACCTCCGGGTTATGAGCCCGGCGCGCTTCCTCTGCGCCAGGTTGCTTTTATGCACTGTGGATGGATTTTCGCAGCGCCGTTCCCGTTATAGCCCTTGTGCCTTTTCGCCTGGCCAGCCCAGTTTTATCAATTCGGAACGACTATTCAGAAGCTGAAGCCTTTTTCTTTTCTGTATTAGAGAGTCTGGGTTTCTGGACGCCTCGTGAAGTCAATAACTGTTTTATCAGATCTTTGAACCGGTATCTTGATCAAATCACTTTGAAACTTGGCTGCGCTGCATGTAACACAGTTATCAGGTAGAAGAAAGACACAACCGAGTATGTTGGGAACAGCATGACGAGAGGGAAATGAGGAGAAACAACTCCCAACTCCGCTGTATTCCTTCTATGTATTGTGGGCATGCCTCTGGAATAGCACCCTGCTACTACCAGAGAAACCATGTATTGAGTTTAGTTTAATCTCCCAAGGAGGAAAAAAAAGAAATGCCTAGTAGAAAACGAAAAAAGCGACCGACTTAAAGAAGCCATCATCATCGTACTAGACAGCCCACTCCAAACCAGCGCCCTTCCGTCCGTCCCCAGCTCGCTGATATTAAGGCCAAAAATTACACATCCCTCGATACAAGCATTCCTTTAGTAGAAAGACTCTACCATTGTGTCCTTCATCGTCGTGTTGATATTGGATGGGCCTGTACCCTCGCCTAGTCTGAACACGCTCTCGATGACGCTGAGCTCTGTCGCCGTTGTGTCGAGACCCGTCACTGCCATCCAGTCGTTCACCACCATGCCGGCACCAACGACGTTACTGCCTCGGTTTACACTACCGGCGACTAGGGGAACTTGGAGTAGACTGGAGAGTTCGTCTTGGTCCTGGATAGACGTCTTGGGGTGGACGAGACCGCCCTGGTTCGAGAGGGACATGTAGGAGCCGACGAGGACGTTGTCGGCAATTGTCTGTCGGAACACTTCTACGCCGAGTACGTCGGCGATGATTTCCTCCGTCTCTCGCTCGAGATCGGGGTGGATGAGGGCGATGTGGTCGTTGGTGACAATCACGTTGCCGAGGGCCGAAAGCCGCTCTTCTATCCGTTGTATCCGAATCTCATCTGGAAGGCTGTTTCGTAGATGCTGTAGCTCCTGATCGGTGGTGCTTGTGGGTACTAGCAGACCTTTGCGGTTTCTGTACACAGCATACTAGTTAGCCTCTTGCCATGCTAGGAAACCAAAACGAGCGCAGGTGGCGCGCAAGACTCTTGGTAGCGGACTCGGAGGTCACGACTCACCCTGCTGTTAGGCGACCGATAATACGGGTACCGGCAATTGTGCTTCTGCAGATTGGAATGACATCTTGTAATTCAGCCTCAAAAACACTGTCGGTCAAAAGTTAGATCGTGATTGTCTGGAGGGTGAAAAGAGTGCGAATTGTGCCATGGCAACAAAAAGGCCGTACCTGTAGAAGTTTTCGCTTGCACCAACTGCGACCAGGGCATATGAGTTTGTTAAGGTCGAGAAAACACCAACCCTATGAAGATGAAGAGCAAATTTGTCAGTGATCCGTACGAGGACGACATCTCAAGAATCCCATTCTGGCCAGGTCTGCACAATTTCCCCCCTCCCCCCAAGTAGACAGCCAACCGATGAGTTTTAGCTTCGTTTCCCGTGACAATGTCCTTGGCAGCGACCCAAGTCGGAGAGCATGCGACCAGATGATGGGTGATGGGGGGGTTTGAGGTAATGTGTGGTATTGGTGGGGCTTACTCGTTGGAATTTTCAAACTGAGCTCGAACCGCCATGATGAGAAAAGGTCTCGTGGGGTGACTGCGGGTGTGTGTTTTGCGGCTTGAAAGGTGAGGAAAAGAGAGGTGAAGGAATATGCGACGTGTGAGGACTTTGCGACAATAGATTACAAACCACTTGGAACCACTTGGGAGTACTTGTATGGAGAAGAAGAAAAAAATCGGCGTGAAAGTATTGAGAAATCCTGTAGTCGTTTACATATTTTGTGGTGGGGTTAGGAGGGGGAGGGGCTGCATTATAAACTGGGAAAAAAAAAAAAAAATATTGGCTTCTCAGAAGCTTAGGACTGAGTGGGGAACTAACACTTCCAATAAGGGCCTGATTAACCAAGCCTGTCAACCGGTGCCCTGTTGACCGTGTATCGTCATCCTAACTCATTCCAGGGCTTCACTGACGGCCGCTCTAAGCAAACCTTCCATGCACCATGCAGCTTCCATGGATTCGTGTCAGCTGAACCTTCGCCGACCTCATAAAAGCCAGGCAAAAGCCCAGCCTTTCCTTCTCCATCTTGCCACCCAATTCGTCTTTTCGGCATCAACTGCCTGCAAAACCAAACCCTCTCAACAAGTCAGGAAGAGAGCTTTAGTCAGCTTAGCCATTTGACTCAAGTTGAATCATCGTGCTCCGCCTCCCAAACATCAGCCATTGGCACCAAGCAATAATAGCGGGTGACTCAACTCGCCGACCCAACCTTGCCAAGTGTGGCGCATGTGCTCGCTCCCAAAGACTACCCCACCCGTGCCACCATACTCGAGTCGACGACGACGACGACGACAGACACACGCACACCACACGCACACTGGCCTCATTCTCGAGCACACCCTTGTCCGCTGGAGGGAGCTGGAATCTTCTTGGTCTTGTTAGGCACGAGGCCTTCCGAATCCGACGAGGCTCGGCACCACCCGCAAGTAAAATGTGGCGAAGCGAACTGGCTAGATGGATGCTAAAGACTACGACACGCTTCACCATCCTCTGCAGTTGTGCAATGGTACCTAGAAAGCAGGAAAGAAATATCATGACGATACACAGGGAGACCCGAAACGCATCGGGATGCTAGTTGATCGCACCATAAACCCCATAAACTCATTAATCCCAGCCATGCGCCCCCAACCTAGAGAACATCAAAAGAACAAAGAGGTAGGGTGAGTTGGGGAGAATTAACAGTCCTGGATACCATCTGTTGAAAAAAAAAAAAAAGGTCCCGAGCTTGGAAAACAACGACAAAGACAAAACGCCGACCTATCCTGCACACGCCAACAGCCCGCAAAGCAATTCGTTTCATCGCCTGGTTCGTATCCCATCAACGGGGTTCGATGGAGGGAAAGTATCGCGGCCCCGAATAACCAATTGCCATCACTGTCTGGATATCAATGTTGCTTTCCGGGGCGCTCCACATCTTGAGGAGGATGAATCGGCAAGCAACCGGAGGTTCGAATCGTATCGTGCACTTGCTACGGTCCTTCTCTATATTAAATCGAGCATGCGGTGTCATGAGCTCACCTGCCGCGGGTGCGGCACGGCTGGTCGAAGACGCAGGTTCTCGCGGTAGTCGTGTAGACTCGGTAAATTCGTACATGGGAGCATCCGACGTCTCTCGGCCGCCAAACATATTATCATCCAAGGAATCCATGTTGAATCCGTAACCGTCGTCGCTGTCATCGCTCTCGAAAGGTAAGGATCCTATGCGATTGGGTGTATGGCGGTTACCCCGCGGTGTTGAGTCCTCGCTCTCCTCTTCGCTACATTCTGTCGTGATGTGGAATGGTGCGGGCGATCGCGTGAATTCTTGCGGCATCTGCACGCGCGTCACAGGCATAGAATAAATCAAGTCATCGTTATCCATGTTGTAAAGTCGCCGACGAATTACCTCGGTCCGGCTGCCCGTTATGCTGTCATCGCCATGGTGAATAGAAATGACGGGTTCTAAGTAGGGGTCACTATCATCGGTAGATCGAACGACCCCATATCGAATATGATACTGTGCTGTGCGTGATAGTAGATGGTCTTTGTTCATGGACATGAATACCATACCTTCTCGGACCCTTACGGTTGGCAAATTGTTGTCAGTATATGATGCGGAGAACAAAGTCTCTCTAGAGTTGTGGGGAGGAGGGGGGGGGGGGGGGGGAACCTACGGAGAGGAGTAATTTGAACCTGGTGCCTTGATGACGAGGTCCGTGAGGTTGAAAACGGTGGCACCCTTGTGCCGGAGAATAATGTTGCACCGATTCCCCTTAGTGCAATAGACCGACTTGTCATTCTTTAATATGTTCTCTGCCGCGTACGACGCCTCGTCAAGGAAAAGGCCGCCGTCGCAGCTGTCTATTTCCATCAACAACGGACCGGGTTCTACCTGTCCAAAACGGCCATAACGAAAACCCTTTGCACTCGGAGCAAGCCGATCTGGGTCGATTTTTCGGCGCTTGGCGCGGCGAGCGTCGTCGACGGGCTCCTGAGGTGTGCGGAGCGTATGTGAGTTTGTTGGAGGCATTGAAGTGTTGGCTGACAGGCCAGTGCTGTTCGAGAGATCGAGAAGCGCACGCAAATGCGAGTTGGCCTCCTCAAGGGACTGATTCAGGTCCTCGAATTCGTGCGTAATGGTGCGGTGGTGGTCAAAAATGGATCGGTGTCGGCTGGTATAGCGGATGAATGCTTGTCGGTGCCTCTCTTGCTCAGCTAGAGTCGGGAAACGTCCGGTGGGTTCAGATGCGTATTGTGCCCCATTCACGAGAGATCGGACAGACGGTAGCCTCCGTGCCGAGTTAACAGGGAAGCTGCTGTAGTCTTGAGATTCGGAACCTTGTCGCCTCTGATTCTCATTCGGTTCCGAGGACATTCTGAGGAGGGGGGTATAATGCTATAAAATATGGAGGGTCACTGCCCTGCGAGAAGAGGACGGCCGTGATCCCGGTAGTTTTCTTCTCGATAAATCCACACGCTAGGAGGGGTCGAAAAAAATTTTTGGTGCAACAGTAAGCGATAGACAGGGCGTAAACGTATATATACTCTAGTCACACGGTTCGGTAGGTAATCGGGGAGGGCAAAGGTCGCACAGCTAGATTTATGCTAACCTACGGCATATATGGGATACGCAAGGGAGGTGTCGACAGAGGAAGAGAGTTCGAGAGGGGGGGGTTGTGGGGGTTGCTGGTATCGGATTCGAGGAGGAGCACGGATAGCGTAATCGGTATATATTGCACGTTGTTTTTGACCTGGAAGCGGCTGCCATATAATTGCGACTGTGAGGCAGGCATTAGTGTGTGACGAAGAATCAAAAATCCCAAGAAATCTCCCCAAGCAGTCGTTTTTTGGGGGGGTGGCTAGGCTGGTTTTCCAACCACGGCTCCCCAAGCTTGACTGCTGCCTTTTTTTTTTTTTGGTGCCAGCGAAGAGGGCCAAGAATGATGGTAGTAGTGAGCAAGATACATACAGTAACGTTGATTCTTGAGCGGTGATTAACCTTTGACCGGTATGGGGAGAGGCGGAAGCTCTTCAGGTGGCGTCGTCGAAATTCTAAAAGGTAAATGGAGTGGTCGATTTTGGGGCTGGTTCAAAAGTTCAAAAGAGAGGGGGGTAAATACTCCAGCAGAGCCCGGCCAGTGGGGGGAGCACGAGGAAGGCTTGCCGTTCTAGCGATACCAGGCCAGACTCGAGAGGATATTTGGGATGTATTCCCCACGACGACGCGTCTCTTATTTTTCCCTGCCCTCTTCTTTAGCTTTCAAGGAATGAATATTCGAGAGGACAAATGAAGGAGGAGGGATCGAAGAATGCTGCAAGTTCTCGTTCGTCGAGAAAACTAAGTTGCGGGCGGTGTGTGAAATGGTTAGACAAGATGCAGAGAATATGCAGTTAGAGAATATGCAGTGGACCAGCCTTTTTCGGCTGGTTTCTCACCCTAATTCAATGGGAAGATTAGGAAGGGATGGAATGGGTGTGAACAGCTACTGGTCAATAAGGGGAAGGGCACATTTCTTTTTGGCCCGAAGAATGTTTTATTCTCGTCTTCTATTCATTGGCTCCCCCCCCCCAACGGCTGGGCCTAGAATCTGTAGGCTACAGCAAGGCGACCTAATGGTTACTCCTGTCCACAGACGTTAGACAGGGACCCATAGTTCAGGTCGGTTCTTCACCTGATCAGAAAGGTCGGCTCCCTTGGTTTTAATTAATTGCAGTGCGTATTAGTGCAGCACGCTGACCCAGTCAGCATTCTTCTTCTGTCCACACGACCATGATTGACATGATTGAAGGGTATTGTTCGCCCAGGGCTTTTATCGATGACAAAAAAAATGGGTAGGGGCACCGAAGCCCCGTAACTATTCGGGAGTATCAGGCCTTCCCTCCGAGTTGAGAAGTTGAGTCCTATTAATTCCGGTGTACTCCGTAGCTTTATTGCTTCCTGGGGCCAGGCCTCTCACCAGAGTAATACAGGGCGGGCGTCTTAGGGTGCCCAGGAAATAATTGTTAAAGTGGTACCCTAGGTCTCGCAGCATTTACTGCAACGAGCCACGTATCGCTTAAACAATTTAATCAATCGGGCAAAAGTCAAACACAGCACCCAAAGGGAACATCGCAATTCCCGTTTTCTTTTTCATCGACATTCCTTCCTCTGTTCTCCTGTGTGTACGGAGTATGGAGCACAAGAATATTTTTAGATCGGACTGCTGCAACTTGCGTGTCAAGACACCCAAGCTGGAATATCGACAAGGTGCCAGACTCAGGCTCAGGGGGCGCTTCAAATTAGCTGAGCTATTGTCCCGCCCTCTCCACCTCTCCGCATTAAACCTCTACTCCGTATAATACTCGCCGAGGATCAGCACCGCCGTCGCTTCTCAACCAGTCGCAACCCAGCTATCCTGTCTGTTTCGTCTGGGATTTCGATGCAATGAGGTTGCTAAGATTGGATGACACTACGTGTTCCCCGTCCACCAGTCACTGGCAGTGTCGATATTGGTGGCTGCTAGCCAGTCGTCCCACCAGGCATCGGACCATGAGGTGGAGGCGCCATGGACATTGTTGCCTGCTCGATGCGGACATGGAAGAAGAATGATAGTATCACCGTGCCTGTGACGTGTCACATACCGTCACGCCAATGTTGGAAGCCCTTTACTAAAGAGTTGAACCAACGAGACAGGGCGACTGACAGCCATTGCATCAAGAGCGCGCCAAGTGCATTGCATACGACGCAAGCATGAGCAAGACTGAATACGGAGTACAGGTGAAGCTAAAGTACATATGAAACCAAGCAAGATCTGAATTAAGAAAACAAAAAAATCAGACGGGCCGAGTGGACGGAAAGTCAAAACAGCCGTGCTTCAAGGGCATCCTAATAATAGTGTCCCATAGCCCGCAGCCTAATACGGAGTACTCTGTAAAGGATTTGTATTTGTACGGAGTACTCCGTAGGTGGGGGCCGGCTTGGATGGACAGGACGTGCAGCCAGCCTCACAGGGGTTTTCCATATGGAGTAGAGGGGTATTATAGTGAACCCTTTCAAGCTTCCATCTCAATCAACAAGGCTCTGGAACCCCCCAATTTTTTCCTGTCCTATTTCCCTCCTTCTTTTTTCTTTTCTTTTAAATCTATAATTCTAATTTTACCTCGACCCTCACAACCACCATTCTACTTTCCTTCATCTCCATTATTCATATTGCCACCCCCAGTCCTTCGATCCGAGCCCTTCCGCAAACCACCTCCCTGCTACCCGAGGCCCTCAAAAACTTTCAGCAGCACCTATCACGCACCAAGTCGCCCAGCCCGACAAAATGGCATTAACGACAGAAGTCCCCCCAGTAAGCCCAGAAAGCCCAGAAGGTGTGCCTCAAGCTGGCATACCAGCTGCTGTACCAGAAGCGATCCTAGCCGAGCCGGTAATCGCGCCAGGGCAAATACCAGTCGAAACTACAAGTAACAGCAATTCTATTAGTGAAGGTCGGTACACCCCTTCCCCTACATGCCTTCTTGACTTCATCTAACAGCACCTTTCTAACTAATTGCACTTGCACTTGCACTTGCACTTGCGCGACAGATGAAATTGCCCTCTACGACCGACAAATCAGACTCTGGGGGATGCAGGCGCAAGAAAAGATTCGCCAGGCCAACATCCTCCTCATAACGATCCGCGCCCTCGGCAACGAAATCGCCAAGAACCTCGTCCTCGCCGGCATTGGTAGCCTCACCATCCTCGACGACGCATTGGTCACTGAAGCCGACCTAGGCGCCCAATTCTTCCTTGCCAGCGACCCAAACGCCGAGTCCCCAATCGGGCGCAACCGCGCCGAGGCCGCCGCCCCGAGTGTCCAGCGCCTTAATCCGCGCGTACGAGTCCAAATCGACACCGAGAACATCAAGACCAAAGGGCCCGCCTACTTCTCCTCCTTCGATATCGTCATCGCCACAGACCTCGACCCGGACTCCCTCAACATCATCAACACGGCCACGCGCCTCCACAACCGAGCCTTTTACGCCGCCGGGCTCCACGGAGTATACGGCTTCATCTTCAGCGACCTCATCGAGCACGAATACGTCATCGAGCGCGAAGCAGGCAACATGGTCACACGACTCGGCGCCGAATCCCCAACCCGCACAGTCCTCAACGTAGCCACCCGCAAAGAAGGCGACCGCGTCCTCGAACGCGTAGCCAAGCGCGAACTCTACTCGACATGGTACCTCGCCTCGGACGGCGCCCGCCTCGACTCCTCCTACACCAACAACCGCCGCCGCCTCCGCGGCGTCAACCCCGCGCTCTCCTGCCTGCGCGCCCTCTGGGAATTCACCCAGCTAAGCGGCGGCCGCCCTCCCTCGCGCACGCGCCCCGACCTCGAACTCTTCACCAAACTCGCCACAGCAAAACACGCCGCCCTAGGCCTCCCCGCCGAAACCCTACGCTCCGAAGTCCTCCGCACCTTCCTCCAAAACATCGGCTCGGAAATCGCCCCCGTCGCCGCCGTCCTAGGCGGCCAATTGGCCCAAGACGTCATCAATGTGCTCGCGCGCAATCAACAGCCCATTCAAAACATGGTTGTTTTCGACGGCGGAAGCATGGAGGCTTCCGTGTACGCGTTGCATCCCGAGGGCGAACTCGGCCGTGCTTTGTTTCGCACTGTGTCGGCGGGGAACGTCCCTGTCCCTGTGGGCGACGCACTGTCTAACGGTTTTGGAAACGGAGCTGGTGTTTCTTGACGAGGGGATTTCCATCCATCTAGTGAGTGGTTTTGAAAGTTGGTTTCCCTCGTTGCTATTGGGGGATAATCACCAGTTTTATTTTTCTGTTTTTCACATGTTTTATGACAAGATGGTCAGATAGAGCGCCATAAAGAAAAGCACTTGATTTTTTTATATCTATATCTTCGATATTCTCTCAAAGGTTACTTTGTTTGGTCTGTCAATTTAGGTCGTATTATCTATCCTGTCAAGCTCCCATCACAAATCTACAGCACACACGCAAGGCACATGGATAATTTGAATCACAACACCATTTTTATTTTGTCCCGGCATCCATAGCCATAGATACGACAATCCGCAAATTCGCTCATCGGTGGATAGGATGGCGATTCCTCCCTGTATTAGAGAGACGGGAGGGTGTTATAAAAACCAAAAACAAGAAAAAGAACAATGCGAACCCTCCTCGCTATGCCAAATAGTCCGGTAAAGAAAGAAAAAAGAAAAAAAAGGAAGTCCAACAAGAGAGGAAAAGTCGAGTCTATCCCCAGCTCTCTCCCGATGTCAGAATATCGCATCAGGAGCTTGGGGTGTTCTCAAGGAAAACCAACACTCAAAAGGGCAGGAAAAAAAAAGGTCCCGGATTATTCTTTGCGATACCTGCTTCCAAAACGCCTTCCGTAATACAATGCTGCTGCGTGCATTTGTTCCTCCCTTCTCAACATTGACTTTTGAGGTGTACATGTGTCATAATACAAAGAAATAAGAAAAGGTATGAGGCCGTAGATAGAGGGTAAACTGGTGTCTAGTTGCGTCTGTGTGTGGTGGCATTGACACGATTCAGAGGTGAGGTTATCGGTGAGCTATGAAGCTGCTTGGCACAAAAATATGAAGTCGTTTGCAGATCGGATAAGGTTTCACGGCCAAAATGAAAATGGGGGAATGATGGGAAGTAGCTCGTAGCAGTTTTCTTCCGCAAGCTTCAGATCCCGGTGGTCATAGATCTAGTTCGGCGACGCTCCGGGTCTGAGGGCGCGAGGCTTTGACTGCGTGCCAGTCTCGGCTTTGTCGAAGCGCTGACGTTCTTCGTCGCCTTGGTGATGCCCGTGGGCTTGGCCGGATTTGCGGCCTTTTTAGGTTTCGTAGTTTTCGTCGTTTTTGCCACAGCTTTCTTTGTCGGTGATGTTTGGCTAGGCTTGATGTCTGGTAGGAGCGGTTCAGCCGGTAAGCAAGAAGTGTCCTCCGCGCCTTCTTCTACAATCGGAGCAAGACTCGGACCAGGAGCGGGACCAGTCTCCTATTTTGGATCCTCTCTCTCCTGGTCTCGGCCTGCCGACTTAGATGAGCGCTTCCGGGGGCCGTTGACGTTCCATCCTCTAATGAAGGCAGGTCCACGGCCTGGCAAAGGCTCCACCGCACTGTAATCTTTGATATCCTCTCGAGGGTCATAGTCGACGGTGCGTAGTTGTGGTTCGGGATTCCAACCTCGTCGGTGTGCCGGGATAGGAGCAGGTTCAAGTTTCCTATACTTGGTATTCTGTTGCTGTTGCTGCTGTTGCTGCTGTTGCTGCTGCTGCTGCTGCTGCTGTTGTTGTTGTTGAGGCGTTGGCGGAGCAGGTGCCAGAGTTCGCGGTACAATCCCACCAGACATAGCCATGTGCGGAGGCGGTGGGGGGCTTTGCGCATGTAGAGAGGGAGGCGGGGGCTGTTGACCGCTGCCGCCGTACGGAGTGCCCATGGGCATCGATCCGTAATGTTGCCCGGGGGGTTGGTTGGGTAGGTACTGGGGAGGTGGTGGTTGTTGATGCTGTGGCGGGCCGGGTAGCGGCGCGTGCTGCATTATCGGGGTTGGCATTCCAGGCATCTGCGAATGCGACGGATCCGGCGTCGAAAAACTATTATGATACGATCGTGGAGGGCCGGGCTGGTAAATATTTCCGCCGGTGCTCATACCTCCGACACTATGTCGCTGAGGGCTCATGCTCGGGTCCCGTGACATTTCGAATTGGTGAGTCGAGCGACGAGGGGGTCGCAGTGGTGGTAAAGCTGCTGGGGTCTTGGGCGTGCTAAAAGACGACCGCCCAAGAACCATGGGTGAAGGTGGCGGCATCGGAGGGGGGAACTGCTGCTGCTGTTGCAGCGGCAACTGATGATATGGCTGGCCGGGACCGGAATACTGTCCCATTGGGGGTCCAGGCATGTGGCTCTGGGGAGGTGGGGGAGGTCCATGGCCGTAGCCGTACTGTGGGGGCTGGGGTGGTGGATAATAGTTTGATGGGGGAGCTTGTTGCAGCTGGTGGTACATAGGTGGCGGCGGCTGGGATTGTTGGGATTGTGGGTGCGGCGGCCCCTGCTGTACATCCGCCTTCTGGCCTCCAAAGAGTCTCGGGTCAAGCATTTGATCTGAAGAAGTGGGAGGGCGATGGTCTGGACCGGAACCGGCATCAGAGTGATATGAAGGTCGTCGCGAAGCGTCGTTTCTAGGTGCCACGGTTGAGCGGCTATCGGCGAGGAAGGAGGAAAAGTAGCTGCCTGGCATTCCATTGACGGTTTTGGGTTCGGGGGCAGGTTGTTGAGACGATGCGTTTGCAAGAGGTGGGTTGCGCTTGCGCAAGCGGGAAGAGCCTGATAGTGGCGTTTCTGGCAGTTGAGTAGGGAGCTGCGGCTGTTGCTGCTGTTGTCCAGATGGTGGCAACCTCGGTTGGGAAATACAGGCCTCGGCGAGAATGGCCATGTTGAGAGCGGGAAGTTCTTTGTTGGGCTTTGGAGTACCGATGAACATGTCGCGCACAGCGTCATATGGACGCGAAGGTTTGGCATCCGGTACGGGCTCCGAAGAGTCGGTCGCAGCGGCGACGATGCTCGCCTGCACAAGGACCATGAGATTACTTTCATCCAAAGCAGATGCCTCGGCGTCACCGGTGAGGGGCTCGGTCGCATCAGCTTGTTCGGCTTGCTTCAGGTCGATAGTGTCTTTGTTCTCATCTGCACCATCGCCGTCCTCGTCGGCGGGAGTTGAGAGGCGGAGGGGCTTCGTGGGCACAACCTCGAGGGGTTCACCACGCATGTATGAGGGAACTTGCTTAGCACCGCCAATCGAATCGACATCAATGTCGTTGGCAGCACAGAAGGCGTCAATGCAGGCAGCCATCTTCCATTCGCGCTCGGCATTATCGGCGCGACGGGCGGTGGTGACAGTCATGTAAGATCGCGAAGCATGGACGATCTCGCCAGAGGGTGGCAGGTATACAACAGGACGGGTATTCTCGACTGGGGGCTTTGGGGGCTCGGTGGCGTTTGTGGAAGTGGGAAGGAAGAGGCCATACTTTTGGTGCAAGCCATGCTTCTCCACGATGGACTGGTCAAGATCATCTTCAGTCTGGTTTCGCGCGTCGTAGTTCCAGATCAGAGGATCGTAGTGGAATGAGCTGGTGTTTGGGGTGCCAATGTACTTTCCTCGTAAATGCGGGTGCTTTAGGCGAGTCGGGTCGTTGCTGGAATCGCGGTAGCCGATCTCGGTGCTGTCCCACTGGAATGTGGGCTTGACGACGAAACGATTGTTGGATTTGGCGCCCTTGTGGACTAGTGATACGCCCTGTTCGTCGGGTGCGGACATGCCCCGGGGCGGGTCTGGGGTTCGAAGGCGAGCGGGTACGGAAATATCAGACGACGCCTCGTGCTCGTCGCGATGGCCGCCGGCGGGTTCGTTGGAGCCATCGCCACCAACGCCATGATCGAACGGATCCGGCGAGGCCGCCGTAGACTCGTTGACCTCGGCCGACTGGACTGCGGCAGCAAGCAGTCCCATGGTATGGCGTGCTGGAGCCAGGTCTTCCTCCTCGGCCTTTGGCTCTTGCGATCCGGCGGCGTCGTCCTCATCTCGATCCTGCTCAGGCTCTTCATATTCGCCGTCATCGTCGCCGTCATCGGCGTAGGCGGAATTTGAATGCACTCTTGTCGAGCTTCGAGTTGCTCGCTTGGCCGAGGGCTGTCCCTCGGGGGCGCCCTGCGCCTTTCGTTTGAGGGCTGCAGCGACAGCCGCCCGTCGTCCAACGACCCTGCCAGTAACCTTGGCGGCAGCAGCTTCCTTGGCAGCCTCTTGAGCAGCCTTTTGCATTTGTGACTTGGTTGGCGGGTTCTGATAGGACTGAGCCTTCTCATACATCTCGGTTCCAGGAACACGTGAGGGATAGGGGACGGGAGCGCCGTCAACCAGGACGACGTAAGGGCCAAACTCGGAGTATTCTTTCTCGGAGATGGGCTTAAAGGTATATTCGGTGTCGCATACCTGTCGATTTGTGAGTAAAAAAAGAGCACAAGTGAAAGGTAAGAAGAGGGGAGACAATGCTTACATTTGCTGCCTTCTGGGCATCGTATAGCATCTCCAGCTGACGCAAGCGGACAAGCTGGGCATCATACATTTGATCAATTTGATCCTCGGTAGCGTTCTAAAGCAGGAGTAATTTAGTCGTCATGGTCATTAGAGGCGGAATGAAGATGGAAAAGAGAAGGAATGAAACACATGGGCAATGCACCCTCCACGAGAATTCTCGGAAGAGTCTATACAGAAGCCACGATTGAAAAAAAAAAAATGAAAAAAAAAATGAAAAAAAGGGGGATATTTCTCGTTGAGAAGAACGACCAAAACATGAGGGCAAACAAGCAGGACTAGGTCTCGAGGGGGAAAATAAGGGGAAAAGGGAAAAAGTGGAGACACTTGACCCCAGAGAAAACAGACCAAGAGTGAGAGACTGAGGGGGAAGAGAAGAGGGAGGGGAATTAATTACCTTGTATTGAGTTTCCAGGACTTCGATCTGATATTGGTTTTCTTTTTCGTTCGCGCGAAGGTGGAAATCTCTCTCGCGCTCGGCATTGGCCAGAGCGTCTTCCAAGCGCTGATCCAGCTGCTCCTTGACGACACGATATCCGGGCGCAGTCATGTAGTAGTCTGGCTGTTGCAGCAGTTTGGCGGTTGTGCGGTCGCCCAAGTCCTCCAAAACGGGACGGACGGCAGCAGCTATCTTGCCATAGACGAACTTGATCTCGCGCTGGCGCTCATACGCGGCCTGGACGTGGGCGTCGTCGTACTGTTTAATACGGCCACGGCGACCCATGGGCAGGGCTTTGGACTTGCTGCCGGGCTTCTTTACGCCATTGTTGGCCACTGTAGTTTTGGGCTTCACCTGGGCTCGCTTTTTGCCCTTGCCACGACCGCGGCCTCGACCTCGGCCTTTGGGCTGTTTGGCGGCAGCGGCAGATGTGGTGTTGTCGGACTGAGCGGGCGTGCCAGAAGGCGTTGACGCAGCCCGCGACTCGTCCATCTTGCCTACTTGCGTGCTGGAAAAGGCAGCAAGGCAATCATGCAAGAAGGCGAGGAGAAAAGGCCTCGGGGTGATGGAGCCGAAAGGGTTGGGATGTGCAGCCGAAGCGGCGGGTGAGGCATAGAATGATATGGGAAGGTTTTTGAAGGAATAAGTGGACTGACAGCAGGGAAAGAAAACCCTGACAAAGCGACCACAAGGGATTGCAATGCACTACCCAATACAGGATAAAGAGAGGCACAAGAGAGGAATCTTGTATGTACAGCGTGAGTGAGTATCCGAGTATGTGCACGCGATGATTGGGATGACGGTGTAGAAGGTTGGTGTTCTGTTGCCCAAGGGGCCGAAAACAGAGAGGGAAAAAAAGGAGGATGTAGTGGCAAGTCTCCAATAAGAGGCAACTTACAAGTAGGGAAAAAAGATGGAGAGGGTGAGTGCGGTCGTTTATATAGACGAGGCACTCGAGGGTATTGTCTTCTTCTTTTGCCTCGTATGAATAGAAGAAGTGGGAGGAGAGGGAAAGAGTATGTGTGGTGGTGGTGTGTGTGTGGTTCGGTAGACGTGTAAAATAACAAGGGGGGTGAATGATGTGTAGGTCTATTGCGCCAACTGACACAATACAGAACCCAAAAAGGAAATGAAAAAGAGGCGAGAAAAAGATGAACGGGGGAAAAGAAAAAAGGGAAGAGGAAACAATTAACAATGGAATGATGAAGAGGGTACACAGAGCAGCGCGCACTGATGACGGACTGGATTTGCCAACACCCAAAGATTGTCAGCCTCGGGCTATGGCGATGTTCCAAATGGCCTTTTGCCTTTTTTTTTTCCTGTGGAGCGGAAAGGGAGGTAAGCTTTTTCGTGTGAGAATCTTTTTTTTCTCGTCTCGCCTTGGCTAAAGCAATGTACAGCGGTACCTGCCAAAGAGTGGGCGAAAGTGTGGATGTGCGGGAGCACCAAAGTACCACGGTACCTACGGGTATAGTAGTATATGAGTACCAGAGTATGGTCCTATGGAACTGAACTCCCTTTGATTTTTCTGTGTTAGCGGTGCCACACCCACTGAAATCCGAGTGCAATCCGAGTGCAATCCGAGTGCTACGGGCCCTGTCAGTCCAGGTACCTACCAGGTAGGGTGTACCTGGTGTCTAGGAAATTAACCCACCCGAGACAGCGAAATTGGCTGGCGGATTGAGAGGCTGGGGTTCGTTTGACTTACGGGTAACCTGAAGAACCTGAAGAACCTGAAGAACCTGAAGAATCAACCTACTCCGTAGAACGGGCCCTTTCGATCCGGCGGAAATGGCCTGCGCGCTTGAACAAATTAGGTCGCTCGATCGTGTCTTGATTGGTCCCGCCAGACTTTGAGAGCTTTTGCCGTGTGGGATTGTATCGGTTCCGAGTATCTCGACCCAGGCGATAAATAAAAAAAGATAAGGAGGTATGGTGTTTATTGGTGATGGAGTGGTCGACTCGCAGAAGAAAACTCGATTGTGTTTTCTCTTCTTTTCTTTTTCTTTTCTTCCCAGATTTTCCAAGGTGTGTGTGTGAGGAAGAGAAGAGAGAGAAGAAAGTGGGAGGAAGGGTTGAAGAGTGTGTTTGGTTGTATGCAGGTTGGAAGAGACGAGAGCAGGATGTAACGGAGAAGACGTCCCTAGGATAACCACAGAATTTTAAATACAATGTACCGAGTTCTCAAAGTCAAACGGCCGAGTATAAATGTAGTGCGAATGTGCCCATTCTTTCCCGCAACACAATGCCACAATCGACTCGACAATAGGAAAAAAAAAAAAGAAGTAGGCTGGCTGGCTGGCTGGCATACCCGATACGTCCGAAATATCCCCTCCAAAATGGGTTTTCTTAACCAATGTTTGCTGCACTCCACTTCAATCGCCTCACTTTCAACTGGGCAGGGCAAACACCAGCCGCCGAGGGTACCTCGACTCCAGACTCCAGATCGAGGTCAAGTCTTTTACGAAAGAATGGAATCACAGCTTAGAACGAACACATCCGGTAGATGCTCATTGTATATTTCCCTGTAGCCAAGAGCCGACGGTGCACCCTCGAAAGAAAGGGAATAGAAAAGCGTGATATTGCAGCCCCATGTTGTCCAAGTTTGATCAGCAATGGAGTTCTGAGATGAAGATCAAATTTTCGTCACCTTCCTTGTTTTCTTCTTCTTCTATGTCTTCACAATTCACCATAGAATCAGCCATAGGATTATAGCGGTGGCGGATTCATCCTTGGTTGGCCCTGAAAAAATTATCACGCAAAAATATCATCCGCTTGAAGAGTTTTCTCCCACACTCGTGTATCAACTAAGGCAGGCACTCGGAACAACTAGAGCCAACTCAACGGAGCCTTTCCAAATGTCCCCTTGATATTCTTCCCTGCGATTCTTGGATATTATTTTACGGCGCGCCGGAATCTGTCGTTAGTCTAATTCTCGCCACAATGTGACTCAACTCTGAGGATCACGTATCAAAGCCTGAATTGAGAAACTCTGGTCGGTGAAGATTGCTAGCGTGGTTCTAGACGTAACTATTTGCCCAGGGTTTTTGTTTGATAATAGAACAATTCTAACAGAATTCCTACTATAATGGAGCCGCACGATATCGCAAGAGTCTCTGGACACTTAAGTTGTGATGAAGGAAGAACGTCATAGTAATAAGTGTATAACTACTATTCTTCATTCAATATTCATCAAGCGTCAACATTCTCACTCTTTCTATTGTTGCGGGTAATATTGAACGAGCCGTTGATTGCCTTGATTTTGAGCCCAAGACTTCGAGCCAGTCCATTGGCGGCGGCCAACCAGCTTCATTATCAAAGCCACCGAAGAGGAGGCAGCAAAACATGACCCTTAGACAGATTCGCCAGTAATGCTATAAGAACTTGCAAGCAAAAATAAATCTCGAACTCTTTTGAGGGCATAACTTGAATTATTGACCACCTTAGTTTAATTCAAGCTTTCTCTAATTATGCTCCCGACGATAACTTTCTACACTAACAAGTAAATGCATAATTTCTCCTCAATTATGCTGCTGCGAATTTAACCAACAACAACGTATTCTTTCGAACGAGGAACCCCCACGAAGGTGTGACCTCGGATAATAATGCGCGCCCTACTCAATGACAGATTCCAGAACAATAGCGTATTGTATTCGAGTTGTTCTCAAAGTCTATCTATAATGGCCTCTTTTTGTCCAAATTAATGTTAGTAACTGTCTATATATCAATCGTTTACGGAGTATTTAATCAACACAAAAGAATCGGACTGGTGTGCTCGATAACTTCCGATAACTAACATGAGATACGGCCAATTCCCGAAATTGCGTCCCGCACCCAGAAAGGGGAAAAATTACGGTGACACCTAGCACCCAACACCCAGAAAATTTTCGATAAGATCTTGCAGTATTTGTGTTCCCTCGATCGCGCCTTGTATAACGAAGCCGGGGGTGTTTGCTTTGAAACGCTTTCCCATCACCTGCCTCAACTTACAAAAACTTTAGGCACGAGAGTCCATTGCTGACTGTACACGTACACCATTTGCCCCGCTTTCCCCTTGAGTAAACCCCACCACCCCCACAGTCGTAACCAATGATCGTCATCCTATCACACACCTACGTAAATGGTGGTGGTTCAGCACTGATGTAGTACCCCGTCATCCCCAGCTTCTGAGCCACGGCATACGTGCACCGCCCCCACTAATATCCATTAGAGATAGTTGCGATGCGTCCGTTCCCGAAATGTTCATGCCCGATTTAGTGGACCGTGCCACCTATTTTAGTCTTCCCGGGAGTATGACTAAGGATTCGTCTTACACGTATTAGTCCCTGCAAAAAATTGAACCCACATTTCTGTCATACGGTGTACAAGAGAGTTTGAAAAAAAAAGAAAAAAAAAGTTGCTCGAGAAATCGAGGGAAGTTTGGCTCGTTGACGAGGCTGATGCGAAGGGAAAGGCCAGCTTTCCAACACACCAAAAGCCATCCAAGAGACCAACTCGCCCTCATTCTACTCCGTAAAGACGATTGGTTCTCTTGGCGCCAATCCATTCCAGCCATGAGTAAAAAACGAAAGCTCCATCAGAAGCCTGCGCCAAGCCGCCGCGCAGCCAACGGCCGACGACCTTCTTCCTCGGGCGCCGGCCCCGCAACATCGTCCCGAAGACCTCCGCGTCCAAACGCCAACACAAAGGCAACAGTGTCAAAAAAGAAGCCCCAGAACGCCGCGACCCCAACAATCCCCTTCTCTCCCAAAGACCGCATCCTCCTCGTCGGTGAGGGCGACCTAAGCTTCGCCGCCTCCCTTGTAACACACCATGCCTGTACATCCCTCACTGCAACAGTCTACGAACCCAACGCCCAAACCCTCTTCGAGAAATACCCCACGGCGCAAAAGAATTCCGAATCCGTGACTTCAAAAGGCGGCCGAGTCCTCTATAACGTCGATGCCACACGCCTGCGCGCCTACCGCGACGTCAAGACGGGCCGCGGGGCGCTCGACCGCATCATCTTCAACTTCCCCCACGTAGGCGGCAAGACCCGCGACGTCAACCGCCAAGTCCGCCACAACCAAGAACTCCTCGTCTCGTTCTTCAAGGCCGCCACGCCGTCTCTCGCGCCCGGCGGCACAATCGTCGTAACCCTGTTCGAAGGCGAACCGTACACGCTGTGGAACGTGCGCGACCTCGCGCGCCACTCGGGCCTTCAAGTTGCCAGGAGCTTCCGCTTCGTAGCCTCCGCGTACCCAGGCTACGCCCACGCGCGCACTCTCGGCGTCGTGAAGAGCCGCGCTGGCGTCATGGGCGGCGGTTGGAAAGGCGAGGACCGGCCCGCGAGAAGTTATGTTTTTGTTTCACAAGGAGATGAGGAAGGACTTGCCAAAGCATCGGGTATGGGGCCGGGAAAAAAGAAGAAGAGAAAGCGTGGGGAGGACTCTTCGGACGAATCTTCGGCTGAGGAGTCTGCGGGAGAGGATGCGGAAATTGAAGAGGAGGAAGAGGATTGGAATGAAGAGGACAGCAAAATACCCACAGACGAGAGAGAAGAGGATGCTCAATCCGAAGGCAACCCCGAGGGGGACTTTGCAGAATTCGAGGGCTTTAGCGAGTCAGAGCTAGAAAACGAGGAAAACTTCATACATGATAAAAGTAGTGAAGATAAACCTATAGAAAAGAAGTCGCCTCAAATTAAGAAATCGAGGTTACCATGATATAAATATCGACACACCCAAAAGCAGACCGGAACAGTGATCATCAATTTCCGCCTTGAGTGAAGGTGACTTGAGAAATTCCGAATATACAGTAATAATATACAAATAAAGTGCGCGAAACGTCGTTCTATATGTCACCTGACCTGGGACACGGTAAAAAAGACAAAAAGAAACAAAAAGAAATAGAACCCCTTTTGCCATAATCGAATAGAAATAAGTGCTGTGATAGCAGCCACAGCGTATACCGACGCCCATCCTCGCGCAGAAACTCCGTACAATCCGTATTGGTGGCAGGCCATGCTTCAATATAGAGAAGAGAGCTTATCAGGCTAGTGGGCTGGCCCTCGCTCTTGTCGAGTGTCGCACTCTAGTGCAGAACTCTCGCCGTTCCCACCTGACACTCCATGCCTAAGAGAAATACAAAAGAAATAATGCACAATGGGAAAATAACATGTTCAAGCTGCAAAAAGTCCGTGTGGTAAGAGGTGTAAAGAACAGCACATGGGGCCATGCAAAGACGCAATTATGGCCACCAACTGTTCCAGCGGATCGTTTGGCTGAATCGGCTCTCTTAAAAATACAAGGCTCCCCCCTCCCTTAATGCATTCGTGATGGCCTCCTTCCCATCATATTTTCCCAAGCTGTCTTTTGGGGCGCTCTAAGCGGTGGTGGCTGACACGCCGGTCGTAGCCTAGCCCTTGCATGAGCGAGCCACTTACACATGGAGTGCTATATATTGCTAACGACCACACAATTCGGGAGGCTTCCGAGAATGTGCGATAGTTGGAAAGGGCCGTTGCCGAATAAGGTATTAATAAAGCGTAGGATAATAACAATAATTGAAATGGCATCCGACTGCAGCCGACACGGCTGTGATAGTGGAATATAATATACCAGGAATATAGGTTGAAGAAAATTTTCAAGAAAGAAAAGGACAGAGTTCGCGTGAGGGTGTTGCTACTCATGCGGAAACCATGCCCTGGACTGCTGCCTCGTCCTCGAGTCGCTGAGCCTCTTCGTTTTCGCGCATGAGGTCTTCTTCTTGCTGACGAAGTGCCTTCTCCTCTTCAGTCATCGGCTTTTCCGACTCGTTGGTAGGTGGCGGGGGCGGCGGAGGCGGCGGGCACGAGTCCTCCTCATTTCCATCCTTTGTACTCCCTCGAGTTGCTTGCTCACCTGGGTTCAGGGCACCTGGAGATGCGTCTGTGCCATCCTCGCGTTTGCGCTTGCGCATGTTCGCATCTGGAGATGCTGGCGATTCTATTTCCACGTCCGACAAAAGTGCATCCATGTTAGTGTCGGGTGCGGTCTCTTCTGAGGCATCAACAGACCCTGGCAACTCCGTCGGGCCTGCGGTGCTCGTCGTTGGTGCCACCTCATCCGGTGTCGTCGTCTTGTCATTGGAATGTGTGGAGCTTGCTTCTTTTGCTTTGCGCCTCTGGTCGTGCTCCTGAAATTTCCGAACAGCTTTGTCGAGGAAGTCCTTGACATGGGATTTGATTTTATGGATCGCCTTTTCACTCAATGGAGCTGTTGGGTCCGCCACACGGTTATTCTTGTAGTCAGACGTAACTAACTTCTTGGAAATCTCTTTGGCAAATCGTTTGAGGTGCTCTTTGGGCAATTTGTGCTTGAATTTGTCCAGAACAGGGCGAATGTATGGGAAGATCTACAATTAATGGCTCCTGTTAATAAAGTACTGGCAAAAAAATAAAAAAAATAAAAATCGACAGCTATTGCATCAGTTAAATAACTTACTGTATTTTCATAAACCTTCATCTGTTTTTCAATAGACAAGGCTCGCCATTTCTCTGGTTTCTTGACGTCCTTCGCCGGAGACTCGACTGGCTGCGGGGTGGCTGCAGAGGGTTTAGGTGTCGCTTCCTTTGTCACCTCATCAATGATATTCTGGTATATTTGCTGTTCCAGTAATACCTGTGGTGTGACCTTTGGTGTCGAGTCCGCAGCAGGTTGTGTAGGTCGGATCCATGTTGTCGAGCCCTCTCGATCGTAGTAGTATGTGTTACCGTCGGCATCCTTGGCTTCAAACCAACCGCGAGGTAAAGGCGACGCAGAAAGGTGAAATTGCACCTTTCGACCTCGGTGTCCATTGGCGAAATGATTTCGCTGAGGCATGCTGTTTCGTGGCCCTTTCGGGATCTCCACATTGCTAAGTGACGAAGCGACCGAAGCGGCTTTGTTTGCAGTTCGTTCCTCATCTCGAAGTTCTCGTCCATTGTCCCGTCGGTCATCGAATGATGGTGTGTTTTGCGCATTAGTCGAGTCTACCTTGCGACGTTTTATGCGATACCCAACAGCCAGCTTATCCCATTCGGCCAATAGTTTCGTCGCATCTCTGACAACATCTTCATTGGTAGAAGACTTGAGCTCCTGGATTGTGGCCTCGATGTTCGAGTCCACAATTTTATTCTTGGTGAGACGCGGGAAGCTGTTCAGGATGGCAAGTGCCTGTAGCACAACATTCGCATCCTCTGCAAAAGTGTGGATCGTGGCCTTCAAGATTTGGTAGGCATGCATCTGCATGACGGCATTCAACACCCGCTCATCGCGACAATCTTGGATCCGTTGCAGCAGTTTGACAGCGATCCACTTCTCCTTGCATTGCATAAGCGCAGCCATGACCTTGCGAGCGCCCTCATTGTCCAGGCTTCTAGTCTGGAGGCTCTCGATATAATCCTCGTCATTCTCGCCAGGCTTCTTCTTCCGAATCTTCTTAGCCACGGTGGTATCCCACCCATCGGGGTTCTCGATTCCGAGAGCTTCGATTACGGTGAGAGGAAGTTTGGTGGCCCGTTCAGTCTGAGTCTTGCCTCCTATGAAACCCTCACAGTTGGGCTCCCCGCAGTAGCAGGGCTGGGGATTGGCACCATAACGGTCGACATTGTAGTTAAAAACGAGCTCTTCGCCTGCCTTCACGTCTCTCAAGGCGAAAATGCCCATTCGTAACTTTTCGCCCACGACCCACTTGTCGACATAACAGTTTGGCCTGCACGAGTGGTTGCAGAACCGTCCGAAATTGCCCTTCTTAGTCGCGTCCACAAATTCATTCTTGGACAGAGACATGAAATAAAAGTGTTCGATACCCTCTTCGTCGTATTGTAACATCCGGCGTCGAAAGGCAGGCTCATGTATCACTTCTCCGATGTATTCGAATATGAAATCGTTGGCTCGCAAGTCGCTATTCGTGCGGAGACCGAAGCCTTTCTTCTCTGTCTTGATGACAGAAACATTTGCGTATTGTTTGCGTTGGAAGCGCTGGTTTTGACAAGAGTCGCCACAGGTTCCGGATCCACCGACTACACATTCTACCTTTGTAGCCCTATTAATGCAGACATCATCGTTTCCACAGGCTCGATTCAGACCGTTATCTGTGGTAGCGAAGAGGGGTCAGGGTTTGGACAGACCGGATTATGAATATTATACAGGTTCCACAGGGAGTACTCACGCCAATCTTCTTTGCAGTCGCAGTCCAGAATCTCATTGTCCGTAGATCCCATGCCCCGAGAGCCGTACAAACAGTCGGGAATCACCTGGAAAGTCTTGATCGCTTCGCTCGTCATGTCCGGAAGTGCATCGAATAGTGGAGGCTGTGATAGTGGAGCCATTTGTGATTGTTTACGCGAGGGCCTGGAAGACAGTGTCTGTGGTGTGTTGGGTGTCAAAGTGCCATCATCTCGTGCCTTTGAAGTGCCAGGGGAGGAGTTATGTGGAGAGTCGTCTTTGCCGTCTGAGATTGACGAGTTGGCGTCCGGTATCTCGCCATTTCTCGAACCTTTCGGTCGCGTTCCATTGGTAGCCGGGCGATCCTCAATCTTTAAGCCACTCATCTTCTTGGTTGGCCTATCTTCGTCCTCCATGTGGAGGACCTAGGCGCGTAAAGCGCAGGGTTTGTGTTCGTCGAGCTATAAGCGGTATGTAGCAATACACAGTTTCCGGTTGGATAGTCCCGCAAATCAATCACGGGGCGCTATTCGGCATTCGCGTAGCCTGCGACAGCTCTACCGACAAAGGCGCATTGACGGGTCGGGGGTAGATAAGAGCAAAGAAGTGAAGGGGTGAAAAGTCGAAATGTGGGGATGGTTAAAAGTCCATCGGAGAGATTCTTGAATTATTCAACCTAGGAAGTCCTATGGGGTGTGTGGGGGAAGTAAAAATTAGTATTTGGGGGGGGGAATATGCGAAAATCGAATTGTTCGATCCTATGTCGAGACGCCCATCAATTCTCCCACCTTGCGCATCTTTTTGGTGTTCAGGTATACGACTTTCCTCCACGCTTGGACCGCGAAAGTAAGGAAGGGAATAATTATTTGCCGAGTGAAGCTATCGAATATCACATGATCAATCCCCAAAGTTCAATCTGTTTGTCTGGGGTGCTGCCCCATAATAAAACTCTACGGAGTACAAGTATCCATATTCCATCTGTACTCCGTACTCCGTACGCTAATGGGGGGTTTAAAGGTGAAGGAGTTGCACCTATTTAGTGGAGATCGGTGAAAGATAACGGTGGTCTGGTACACAGACTGCACTGTATTTGCTATTTATAACCCACATTATAGTGGCCTGAAATGTGAATAGTGGTGGCCGCCATAGCGCCTGCTACTGAACAAGTAGACAAGAGCGCACTATTAATACCCCTCTAATCTCCTCCAATAAGTTGGATTGGATGTAGCACAATGTATGAATGCCAAAGTTCGAGTCCACCAGCCAAACTTGAGTGTCTTTGTTATTTTGCATTTCCATGGACTCGGTATAATTCCCATCGGCTTCCCTGTCACACTGGGCCGCTATCCTCGACTTGCGGCATGGCTGGCCAGCCATGACTGGGGTTCACGGAAACAAAGAAGATGCTCTTTATTTGTGTAAACCTGGATAATGGGTCTTATATCGCGCCCTAGGACAATGTCACAGTAGTACACGTACGTGCAAGGCACTGCTGGGTCCTACAGATCATGCAAAAGAGGAACCAGTTTTGCGAACCGTTCGGTGTACATACTCCATAGAACATTCAGGTACCATGTCACCGAATACAGCAGCTCCCTGCATCATCCTGAGGAGATCTCGGAGACAAGGGTTGATCTTGTACACTGATTAAAAAGTGGAGTCACTTTGGCGGGGTGGGATCTAGGAGCAACTGATGAGAATAAGAGTTAACAACATGGAGGTTAGGGCTCCAGACTTTAGTCCTGGATACCTGCGCATTGACTGGCTGGTTCTAAACTATTTACTGAACTTCCCATTCAGGCTTCACCGCCATTTCGTTTGTGGATCTCGATGCCATTCCTCGATCTTGATGAAGGTTGTATATGTGTGGGTCACCATTAAGAGACTGCCAGCGCATAGTGCATAGGGCTGGACATGTCAGAACAATAACTCAATAGATAGATCATATAAGGATAGAGAAGTCTGGAAAACGTTGCGTTGGGTTCTTCGCTTCTCTTTTCTTGGATGCCATCTCTCATATAAACCCTCACGAAAGGAATACATTCGTTGAGCGAACCGCTGATGGTCGGCCAGCCGGGTCCTTGTTTTTCCATTCAGCTTTACTTCTTGTGCTGCAATGCTCCGCTCCGGACTTAATTGTGCATCGATTATCCTCGATTATTCTCTAAGCTTAAATTTCTTTATTCTTTCATTGGTCTGATACGTCGGCTCGATACCTTTAGCCCTTGCACGAGCACATGTCTTCGATTTCGAGAATGCTGTTCTAGTCGATGATTGGCTGGTATTGATAACCAGGCCTATCCAGTCAGGTTGCTGAAATGGCGATTCCTTGGGAAGGGAGACCCCGCCATGCTGCAAGAGCGGATACCACCTTTCACCAAGAGCTGAGTTGATTCACAATCGACAACGACAACGACAACGACGACAGCGAGGGAGAACGGCTTCTTTTGGCTAAAGGAAATCCGAGGCTTAGAGGGAACAGTGGTTGATTTCGAATAGACTGTTGGCTTGGCCAGGTTGCCGGGCTCGTTGATGGGACATGGCCAGCCACCACTCATCCCACTTACAGCCAGCGAGTGACGAGTTCTTTGGGGGAGGAGAGATGAGAACTGCACCCCACTACAGTTTGAGACATACCTGTGATTTCGGGGGTGATAACTACTTCCCTCTCGCAACTTCTCTGGTATTTACTGGGCGAAGGTGCCAGCGGAATTCGCGAATTCTCGTACCATTCCACACTGCAGATCTTCCTGCTTAGAGGCTGTCCCCAGTCTTCAAGGGCGACTTTCAAAGTCCGAAGGTCATGCATGGAATCTTGGTGGCCTTGGAACAATGATTGGCCACCGTCATTGGAGGAGCCAATAGCACCCACCTGGACCTGCGACCGCTCCAGAATAGAAGGATGCGATCCAAGGAGGCAGCCAATAGTACCTCAGCTCGAACATTACGAGAGTAATTCTGGGAATGGTCCAATTGGAACTGCGAGCAGACGAACGATGCCTTAGTGTTCGGGGAAGATGAGGGCGACTCCCGCATGCCTGTCTTTTTTTTTTTTTTTTTTTACAGTTTGGGGGGACTTCATTCTGGTGGATTCGCAGACACTCGGCTGGTCGATCTAGACGAGTGGGTGGTGTCGTCGAAATTGGAACATTGGCCCAAGACAAAGGGAAAAAGAAGAGGGGAAAAGAAGGGGAAAAAAAGGAAACCCAACGGAAAAACAAGATGAGGCGGTGGTCACGCGGGTGGCAGCAGCGACGCCCACTGAAAGAAAAAAACAAAGCGAAACATGTGCTAAATTAAGAAAGGTAAGTACTCAGATGGTGTTCGTATGCGACTTCCCCCATCAATACTTGTTTGTCTAGGTCACCACCAAACATTTGCCTGCCGACTTTTCTAACACAAAGTATTAGGTAGCTGATCCACTCAAAACTTATCATCATATCCTTTCGGCCTGCTTCATCAGTTTACAACATCCCTCTCCTTATTTCTTCAACCCACTATTCTCTTTGTTATCTTGTGCTACATTTGCATGCATACCCTGGTGTGCGGCGGCGCATCTACGGCGCACGTCGCTTGCTCCTGTGGCTTTTAATTGCCAGTGACTCGAGTCCACCGATATGAGAGACTGTCTTGGTAGCTCACTCTTCTTTCCTTCCATCAGCGACTGGCTGATCGACCCCCAACCGTTGGCCCATTCAAACATCCAAACCATATTTCGGACCGACAGATGCCCATACAGTCTCGAATGTTAATTTCAAAGTTGCTCGTCTAGCATCATTGACACTACCCTGATAACCGCGCCCCTTGTTGTCTGGTCGTACGTCCTGCGACAGTCCACCCACTGCTGCCCACAATATCTGTGTTGCCGTGCCAGGTGTATGAGACGCGGAACTGCACAAACCAATACAGAGCACACACGCTTCCTCTTCGACTCAAAGCGGCCGAGACTTGAGGTCTGTTGGGGCGTGGATTAGTTATCACCGCTGCAGGCTAGTCTCCCGGGATTTAGAGTTGCACGCTTAACACTCGCAAGTAGAACCTGCATCTGAATCTTGTCAGAAAATTACTTGCCCACATTAATACACGACCCCTGCTTCCCCCAAAGCCGCCCAAAAGCCTCAGTCTTTTCTCCACTTTCCAAGTACGGAGCAAGTGAGGGAGCCGGACATCCAGCCCATCGACCATAGATACAGAGTCCTCCTGCCTGACCTTTGTCCAACCTCTATATACGAGTACCTCCACCTACCTTGCTTGTGGTTTCCTATCCCCGGATTAATCCTGCCACCAACACTCCCACAGTCAACCTTTATCTACTTTCTTTCTCGTTCTTGGGGGAATCTCTCGTCCTCTCTTTCCTGTGCGAGCCATCATGGACCAAATTTCGCCCACTTCGCTGCCCTTCTCTATTAGCCGATAGGTCATGTCTGCTCAATGATATTGCTACTGAATTAGCACCGAGAACCAACCCAAAAAAACGAACGATACTGGGGTGAATCCCAAAGCAAGCATCGCCTGCGCCGCGTACCTGGACCATAACTGGGGGGAAGAGGAGTCCAAGGCCTAGCACTACAAGAACTGGTGTCCCCCCCTCTTTCGATTCTTTTTACCGTTTTCTTAACATCCGGGCCCCTGGTGGTACCATTTGCCTTCTTAACATTGTGACCCACCGCAAAGACGCGCGCTTGCGATTGCTCTGTGGAGCTATTCCCAGTCTCTGGACTGACTGTCTTCCCCCTTCTTATTGTGTCCTTTTCCTCCATTTCATTCCACAGCCGCGCCTGGCTTCGCGACTGCTATCGCCGGCCAATATCTGGGCCACATTCTTTAAAAAACCCCAACCTATAATCTCCTCTTTCACCTTCACTTCACTTCCTTTGCATTTTTTCCTGCTTCGAAACCTCTGAGAATCATTCTCTTACAAGTTGTCGGGCCTATTGCACGATACGCTACTCTCTAACAATACTAGGACACTCTGGTACACTTGTCCAGGAGTACGCTATCGCCCATCTTTAGCTTCGATGGGCCAAGCTCGACTTGGGCCGTCTACTACCATGGGTTCGCCTTTCGACGACGGCGAGAAGGTCAGTGTGCCGCACGACAGCTTTCACTTTGCCATGCTCAAAATTTCTAACCACCTTCCACACGTAGCGGTTTCTCCTTGCCGAGCTGATCAAATGGAGTGATATTGATATTACCACACTGGTCGCTTTCGTTAGGGACAACCAGTCAGAGTCTGACTTGTTCCGCATCCACCTTCCATCTGGTATAGCACAATTCATACATCCCTCTTGTTTTCTCTCCAGTATCTCATGCCGTACTGATATTCCCGTGATGGAAAAGGCCGAAATATGAAACAGTGTATCAAAGCTGCTGAGCAGCTTTTTGAAATTTCAATCCAGGAATCAACATTCCCGATATCCCTCAAGCGAAAATCTCCTACGCAGGATATCTTCCGGCCAATACCCCCTTCTATTTCTACGCAAGATACCCGTGGCAGCGATCATTTCCATCAACATTTGCCCCCTCTCCATACCCCAATTCAGCAGCATCCCGCCATGATGCTTCCCTCACCAGCCGTCTCAAACCCGCAGCATCACATCCCCATCCAGCCACGGCCACCAGGACCCAATAACCAATGTCCAGCTCCTCAATCTCCTATCGATGAACCGCCGGCCAAAAGGCGGCGTGGGCGACCTCCCAGAAACCAACGGCAAAGCCTGAAACCCATTCTTCCACAACGCCTAACTCCTCTTGCACCGCATCCGACAGGGTTCCAAAACCCACAAGCCGGGACACCACCTGGAGAGATGAATGTTCCGAGAACACCAACGCCAACATTTCCTTTTGGTGGTGGCACGCGGGCTCTAGATCTAGCATCCCGTCAAATGAAGATCGAATCAGTAAGTACTGATGAGTTGACAATTTTGATACCCGAATCGCTCACAATGTCGCCAGCGATTAGTAGCCGAAGGCGCCCTAGAGCGGGTCCGTGAACTTGCGCCCAGTCGTGTAAACAGAGTCTGCTCTGGGTCAGAAGGATCCAGATCGAACGACGAAACTAGACTCGGATCGACCGCCAATCTTAACTCAACAGACGCTCCCAAGCCCGCCTCCCCACGGTTAACAGCCCAGGAGTTGGCAGGAGAAACTCTGAATTCCTTGAAACGAGTTGCATGTTCGCCACCCACAACATAGGCTGCAAGACAGTCTTGGAGTGTGCAGAATTCGCCGTGAGCAGTAGGATTATATGTCAGCGGCCTCTCTGTGTCCACGTGCTTGCTTTACATGAGAAGGCTCTACTACGACTCGTTCAACTTGTCTCATTTAGCCGGGGTTGATGAACGTGATCTCGTGCAGGTTTTATGCCACATTGAAATCTACGAGATATGCACCAAGCCTGATACGTCTTATTTTGAGGGATAGAAAGGTAGTCTTCATGTTATATTAATATCTGAATAATTATCTGGAGAATTGGTGAAACGAAGAATTAGATCCTCGCTTCCAATGCTAAAGTCTCTGCTTAAAATTGGTTGGTTTTTTTAATCCGTGCAGTCCCACGCCAACCTGGACAGAATCACGCCTAAGCCGGAAAATAACATCAACAAAAGCTATAGCGCTTTGGCAATCTTCTCCAATGCGTCAACCAAAATCTCCATATGCTGTCTGTCAAAGATCAGCATGGGTCGTAGGCGAACAGTGTTGGTTCCGCAGCCACCAATGTTGACGCCGAGGGGTCTGGCCCGGGCGAGAATCTCGTCGCGGCGAGGCGAGTCGAAGGCGATAAAGGTGCCGGCGTCCTTGCCGCGGAGGTTGGCGAAGTGGTCGGGGTAGCGGGCGGCGAGGCTCTCGAGGCGGGCGAAGAGGACGGCGCCGATGTCGGCGGTGTGCTTGACGAGGTCGAGGCGTTCGATCTCCCGGACGATGGCGCGGAAGATGATGGCGCGCGCGGGGTCGCCCATCCAGGTGTTGAATTGGCGGTAGGGCAGGTTGGGGCGAAGGAGGGGGTCGGCGTAGTAGTAACCTGCCGTTTGGGCCTTTTTGCTAAAGGTGACGATGTCCGGGGGGTCCTGTAGTTCCCAGTGGTCGTGGGCCCAGAAGCGGCCGGTGGCGCCGACGCCGGTTTGGACTTCGTCGACGATGAGGAGGACGCCGTGTTTCTTGGTGAGGGCGCGGAGGCCGCGGAAGAATTCGGGCGAGGCGTGGTTGTCTCCGCCTTCAGATTGGATTGGTTCGACTACGACGGCGGCGGGGGGAAGGGGGTGGTTGAGGATGAGGTGTTCGACTTCGTCGAGGGAGGCCTGTTCGGCGGCGCGGTTTTCGGCGGCGTGCTTGTCGAGCGGGTATCGGAGCTGGGGGAAGGTGGCTTGGGGCCAGTGGAAGGCGGGGATGTCGAGTTTGTGCACGGGCTTGGAGCGGGTGGTCGAGAGACTGCCGAAGAGACGGCCGTGGAAACCGGTCTTGAAGGAGAGGATGGACAGGTTGGGCGAGCCCGGAGCCTGGTTGTTCATGGCCGAGGTCATTTCCTCTTCGGTGAAGGATACCTCGGGACCGCCGCGGTCGCGCTGGCGACGGAACATGAAGGCCGCCTTATAGGCGGTTTCATTGGCATCGGAACCTGACATGCCGGTGAAGACCTTGTCGAGACCTCGTGGGGCGACTTTGAGGACGCCATCGCGGAGGATGTCTAGCCAATCGTGAGAGGGGAAATTGCCTAGAGCTGGACGGTTGACGAGGGCGCGGGCCATCTCGGGGGTTTGTGTGGCGTGGAGGAGGGCAGGGTTGTTGTATCCGATAGGAATGGATGCGATTTGGGCGTAACTGGAGGATGGGTGTTAATGCAAGCGTTAGCTAACTCGGTACACCTAGGGAAATCGTCTATGAAGACCAAAGAATTCTTGCACGTACACATCGAGAAGGACATTTCCGTCCCGGTCGACAAGGTAATTGCCCTTGCTCCTCGCATAATCCGCAAGCAAGTAAGCAGCACGGGTATCGAAGACCTCGTTGAGCGCCGCAATCTCCTTCTTGGACTGCGGGCCTGGGAAGTCCGTCTTCACGATTGGCGCATCGGGCTCGCCGAAGAAGAGAGTCTTCACACCAGATGCCGCGACGAGGGGCGTGGCAGAGATGTGTCGTCGCGCGAGAACGACGGGACGGAATGCGGTCGCGCTGCGACGAGTTGCGAGAGTGCGGAACATGGCTCCTCGAGCGTCTTTAAAGAAGGCGGAAGAGCCTTCTCTGTTAATTTGGGGGAAACGCAAAAAGAAGCTTGATTGAGGGTCTCTTTCTCCCTAGGTTGTACGGGTGAGGTCAGCGTAAGGTCGAGAGAGGAGAGAGAGAGAGAGAGAGAGCTCCTTGCAGGGAGATGGAATCACTGTATTACCTGATAAACAGTTCCAAAGATGTGTCACACAAAATTGGGAATTGAAAATTCGCGAAGCTCAAGTATTCTTTTCTCGATGGCCAGAATGGACACCCGAAAAAAAGAAGAGTTGTAGCTTGGAAGAAAGGGAAGCTAATGGGAAGTTGTGACATGAGGATCATCTACTCCGTATGTACTCTTTGTAGCTAGCTTTCCCACCCTGCCCCCTCACCTAGTACAACGGATAGTCGCGGGTTTTAGTGGGATACAGCCCAAAAAAATTTAGTGGATAAACTACTTGTAGGAGTCATGTTTTACAAGTATATTTTAGACAATCCCAACTACCTAAATTTACAATTAGCGGGCACGGAGCCGAAGCGGTGTGTTTCCTTGGGCAGGCAACAATGATGTGACAATCTAGCAAAGTGTCATCTGCACTGTACTCTGTAGCACTCTCTGATAACAAAGATGCAGGGGTTGCGGGGTTGCGGGGTTGTGTTGAGGTGGATTAAAATCGGCATTCCTTCGTTATCGTAAAGCGAGATTGTAAGCTTGTAATACAAGATTGAAACAAACTATCAAGGCTTATCGTGTTCCGACGTTTACGATATCTTGCTCTACAAGTATGCTTGCTAGTTGGATGGACAGACAGACCAGGGAGCTCTACTCCGTACTCCGTACTAATATCACGATATCCCCACTCAAGCTCCTAACACCCTAGCACAGTGCGCAGTAATACTCCGTTCACTCGTAGCTTTCATCCCTCCTGCAACACCCCTCTCCCAATCCTAGCAGCATACTCCGTAGTCACCAGACCTCATCGCCGACCTTAGACCCCTTGCGATGTGGGTCTCCGACATCTCACCGGCCAAGTATTCACGATTTGGGACAGAAAGAACGTCGAACAATCAGACGAGGCAAACTTGAATATTTGAAATTGAGAGATAATCTTCGTAAACGATCTATATATGCATGCAATGAAAATGAAAATAGGATGATGCTTAGGTGGTGCTCGCTACAAACAAAACATGCCAAAGGACGGCGGCGCATTCTACCCAAGATGCCAATAGTCCGAGGGACAAACATAGGATTTCGAAACAAGAAAGAAAGCCATTAGAGGGTAGAAGAGATGCATGAAACAACAAGGGAAACCGGAAGTGGCGAGCTAGGAAATATATGATATGGAAAAAAGAAAGAAAAAAATACTGTAAGAAGCGTGTTGTTGGTGCCCTCCGTGTATTGTGGCTCGTTAAAAGAGTACCGAAATGGTGAGGTTGATGCCATCGCCATTAGGCATGGCGCGGTGCTATTCTTATGAGAATGGCCGCTAGTCACATCAGACGAAGCCGTGGGGGCTGTTATTGTGGCCAAGTGATTCCACTGAAGAACCCGAGGCCCATCGGATTTCCGACTAGGAGATGCGGTTGGGCTTCTCCTCGAGGTCCCGGATGTACCTCACAAAAACCTTTTTATGCAACTGTTGGGCTTGGTGAGCTGGATTGTGCGTTATGAATAGACCGGTTTCTCGGAGAGTCTTACCATGCCTGCAAACAATCCGTCTTCGAGCGCACAGACGTAACGCAGACCGAGCTTGGAGAAGCACTCGTGTACTAGTTCCAGAGGAGAGCGCGTGTCGAGCGCAATGGGAGCCTAGGCCATATTCATTAGCCCATTGGCCAGCATGGAGCGAAAACGCTGGAGAGTCTGGGTAAAATAGCAAAGGGGAAACTAACCGTATCAACATATGGCGAAAAGTCGGTCGGGTCGGGTTCTAGGTCATCATCCTCGATGCTGGGCACATTGATCATGAGGCAGAGGCTCGATGCTTCATCGTCAAGGTTGTCGAGCGCAAACTCGAGATCAGGAGCAGGGATTAGGCCCACCAATACCTTGTTTCGTAAGATGGGCAGACCGCCGTCGAGCTCACCTGCTCTGTGGAGGTATTCTAGCTTGGTTCGTAGTGACAGCGCTGGCACCATTGGCGAATTTGTGATATCAATCACTCTCTCAGACCTGATCCTTGGCACGACGTCCCCTAGATTCGCTGAAAAGATTGGTTTGTGCTTATTGTCTAGGTACGGGTATTCATTCATATCCGTTAAAAGGTCCTGATTTCTCTCTGTTAGAATAACAAACCATCGTATTGTGTGTTGGGGGGGGAGGAGGGCTGGAGGCAACTTGCATAAATGCTTTTGGGTTCGATGGCGTCAGCAGTCCACTTGGCTACAAGGATAGACAGAGAGAACGGCATGACATAGTCCAGGCTTCCTGTAAGTTCGAAAAGGATGACGGCTAGGGTGACCGACAAGCGAGTGACGCCACACATGGTGGCCCCGGCGGCAATCAAGCCGTAGACACCTGGCTGAATACAGGTGCCGGGCGCGCTTGCAGCGCAGGACGACCAGATCGCCCAGTGGGGGAAACGCATAACAAACCATTGGGCCATGTGGCCGATGGCCCGGCCCATAAGACCGCCCACCACCATGGACGGGACGTATATACCAGCAGGAAGTTTCTTGTGAAGCAACACATGTCAGCATCTGCTTTATACTAAAAATCCGCCCAAATTCGACTTACGATGCCAAATGTGACAATAGTCAAGGTGCCCTTGATTAGGAAGGCTTGCCACAGGTTGATGAGGGCCGGCCCAATCTCCTCGATTTTAGTAGGGCAGAGACCGAGGTCGTCACGGAGATCGCTCTCGTCGCATGGCGACGCCATTTTCAGAAGCAGCTTGGCGACAGGGAGTCGGGTAAAGGGGTTCCAGTAGCTCACGAGCCCAGTGAGTAAGGCAACGAGAACCACCTCTAACAAGGGGAACGCCTTGATAATATCAATCTTTCGGAAAGATTTGGCCCAACGTCTGGATGCCTTGATAAAGAGCGCACCTGCGGCACCTCCAAGAATTCCAACCAACATGAAGCTGCCTAGTTCAAAGAACTCCCAGTCGACCGTGTAGCGGACCTGGAACATGACAATCTTGTGGGTTCCGTAGGGGTTGAGGAACTTGAGCGACAGTGCTGCAATGATACAACAGAAAAAGGTCCTAAAGAGTGTCTTGGCCGGGAAAAAGTACGACACCTCCTCCAGGCCGAACAAGACGCCGCCCAGCGGCGCGCCAAAAGCTACCGCAACACCGGCGGCGGCGGCGGCAGAGAGAACCTCTCGTCTCTTGGCATCATTTCTTTCATACTTCGGAAAGAGTCGACATGCGATATTTCCTACGCAGGCGGCGATGTGTACGAAAGGGCCCTCCTTGCCAAGGCTGAGCCCCGAAGCAACGCTCAAGATCAGTGCCACCATCTTGATGAGTAGAGTCTTAAGGCCGAGAAATCCGTGAAGAACGAATCCACTGAGAATCACACGGACCTCGGCGACACCACTTCCGGCAGCCGAGTAGTACACCATAGGGGGGGTGTCCTCGGGAATTGGAGCTGGACTACTAGTTCCCGGACGATCCAGGCTGTCTGCTGAAACCTGCTCGGCGCCCAGGTTTTCGTCAAGCGTGGTTAGGCGGTAGGATGAGGGGACTATCGTCTTCGTCTCGAGGGTGAGGAGGCAGGAGGCGGTTGCCAGGAGGATCACAAGGAGGAGATAGACGGCGAATTCGGTCCAGGCTTCGCCAAAGGGATAGGATTGTAGCACTTCAGACCATTTCCGCCAGTCTTCACAGCGACCTGTCGGACAGCATATCTGAAGTACCGAAACAACACGACATTAGCCACAAAATACTTCACAGTGACACGATGGGCAGTTGCGGTGAGAAGGTGCTACCTTTTCGTCAATATACCAACCACGGGCGCAGTAGCCATCTTTGAAATCAAATACCGTAGACTCGGAAATGTCAACAATATAGGCGACGAGGGCGATCACCACACCACATAAGGCACTCAGGATCCAACCTTGCGACGAGTCGTACAGTGCAGTCAACCGACCCCAAAAGTCTTTTCGGCTCCGAAGCTGTTTCAGTCGGTACGCGTCGGCAATTGTGTCGTGGACCCAATCCGTCGATGTAAACTGATCGTACCAGACTCTCTCGTCGGGAAACAAGGAGACCTTGGATTCGGCCATGGACTCCTGTCGGTCATGCAAGGTCTGGGCATGGCGCTGCGTCCAAGATGTTTGACGACTGTGGTGCCGGACACTTCTAACACTACCGGCTGGCCATGTAAAAAGAACATCAGTACAATCCACTAGGATGCAGTGCATAAATATATTCGGTAAGGAACGGCGGGTGATCGTTACCTCCATAGCTCTGGTTACGAGAGTTCAAGGGCGGGGCATGGTTCTCGCTCTGGACCCGAATTCGGGAACGGGGGTTGGAAAGTAACGGCGAACGTTCGTTAACATCGTGGGTGGATAAGTTTCTGTTCAAGACGGGGTGGTGGCGGCGGGTTCGAGGTGACGGGGGTTGCGACAGGTCTCCAGCAAGTGTGTCGTCGTCTGCCATTTTGTCCAACGAACAACGGATGCGAAGCTGGGGCGGTTAACGCGGGTTCATGTGGAAATCGAGGTTATATCGGGAGAGTTGGCTAAGTGAAATTCTCGTCAAGGTATCGTTATATTATACGTATCGGGCGTTGCGCTGAGAAAGCACCGGCAGTCAAAGTTGAAGGGCGGGCTTAGGTTACAAGGTCGGGATTTGTGGGAGTCGCGTTCGTGAGGCGAGCGGTTTCGGAAGCTCTGAAGACGGGGCTATAATTATAGGATCATTTGTAGGGGCCGTAATCATGGGATTATTCGTAGGTTCAGGTGCGAGCAGGACGCGGACACGATCCAAGGCAGTAGACATCCATCTGCCCAGGTGGACGGCGTAGGGTGACGTTCAAAAGCCGAGCAAAGACGACAGACGTCTAACAGCACATTAGGAAGAATAGGATCAGAAAACAGAGGAAAGGTTTGTTGTGTGTGGGTAAGGTAAATCTAAACTAGTTTATGGGCCAGGGCGTAGTATTCTAGCAAGGTAGCAAGATAATAGCAAGGGGATGAGGATATCCGTACACGTACAAGGGCAGGGGGCCAGGCTGTTTCGAGGTATCGCTTCCGTTCTTGAATGTGGGGAAGGCGAGTAAACTACTCCGTAAATATCTTGGCAGTTCTTTGGGCGATGGGCAAGCTCATTTATTGAGGGGTTTGGGGGTGTAGTAAATACGGAGTACTACTCCGTAACAGTGAGACCATTCTACACACATGTTTCATCTATCCTACTTGTCCCTCTCGTCACGCTTATCAGATTAGTGACGAAGGCAGATGCCATGAGGGAGGCAAAGGTGATGGGCAGTACTCCGTAAGTATTGCAGGATGGAGTACGGAGCGGAGTAAACAACATTCACAATTATCTTGGCAAATTACTCGGCAGCTTGGCGCAAATTACACTCCGCCTGCCAGTTCATCCCAGTTGATCTGTGGGGTTTTATGGAGTAGGTGTGGTGAAGATGCGGCCGTCTCGCCACTGTAAATAGCGGACCCCTTCTGTAAGCCACTGTAAGTCCACTATGACCACGCTGCGAGAGTTGTTGGTGTAAATAGCCCCTTCCTCCCCTAACTCATAGCATACGGAGTAGGCCCAAGTCAAACTATTAAGATCCGGAACGTTGAAGTGCTTAAGCAGGCATTGTTATATCATTGCCTTTGGTCCGGTTTCCTCCTTGATGTGGACTTGAGGCTCGTCTTCTTTGTGTTTGGTTACCCCGCAGGTTTGTCTTTCTCAACCGTTAAATGCTTGTAGTGCATACATGAGACGAACTACCCAAGACAAACGCCATCAAAAGTCCTGCAGCTACTACCTCACGCCAGTCAATCTTGTTGAAGGAAAGGAAACGTAGAGGCTATGCTAGATTGCATCTCCAAGCCGATAATCAATGCTCTGTTGAGATTGGAATGCCTTGAAAACAGTGGCCATCAGAGCCCGATTTCAACAAGTTTCCTGTTTTGTTTTACCGTCCTCATGGAGGGGGGAGCACAGCGCATCTCAACGCTGGTCAAAATTCGAACAAATAAACACACACCGTCTTTTGGTTGCCTGGTTCTCATTCTGAATATCAACATTTGCTTCTCTTCCACCCGGGGAACCCAACCCTTTCTTGAAGGAGAGGATGCTATTAGGTTTCCCTTGAGACAGGCTGAATTCGTCCAGCAAATATCTTGCCCTCAATAATTTCTCGGTCATTTCTGATATTCTTCACACTATCTCTCAAATCGTCGCGCCGCGTGGACTTCTTTCTCATTTTCACGTGGCATCTGAATCTCGTGAACCAGACCCCCAGGCCAGAATTACGTCATGGCGTGGATCAATGCTAGTGATGAAACCTAACAGGCTTGGTTTAGCCACACCTAAGCCAAGGTGTGGCGCGAGCTTTCATCGCCTCCACAAATTCCGATAGGTACAACTTTTCTTCTGCTCCTGTACATGGTAATACTCGTATGTACGGAACAGAATACCCTCCAAGTCCTCGTACTGAGCTATTCACTTGTGTTTTTTGGCACACACTTCCACCCAATACGACCAGGGCACGGTCCGTCATGGGCCTGGTAATTAAAGGCTGAGTGAGCCACCTCTGAGAACCGCTAGGCTTTTCCAAAAATCGAATCTGGGGAGCCATGTCGACACACGATGGGGCCAAGTTAGACGTGCCAAAGTTCTCATCCTTCAAACCGAAGCGCCCCGTTCCGCCCACCTTGTCTGGAAAAGAGCCGGCAGGTAGCGGTCATTCAAATAGTCAAAAGACGTCAGAAAACGAGGGCGTAAAACGCAGTGATGGCGAAAGAAGCCGACACCGACACCGACACCACCGTACTAAAGATGACGAAGAGTCCCGTAGGGTGCGAAAGCATAGACATGTGACTCCCCCAGGATCATACGAAGGCTCGGGGAAGAGACCTAAAAGTACCACCTCGCCCATGGAACTTGCTGTCACTGAGCGAACTGCGCCCCGTTTGACACCAATTATCAAACATGACGAGCATGTAGACTTCGTTCTAGATACGAAAGGCGACCCTCTGATCAACCTGTACGGGATTGACCGCTATCAAGCCCCTCAAATTCGAAGGGAACGAGGTGAAAAAGTCTTGGGGGCAAATGGCCGACTGTTTATCCATCGCGATGGACCTGTTGAGGAGTTCAGTCTGCATTTGGGGTCTAGCAATTCCACCGCGGATGCGTCAAGATTTTTGCAATCAAAGACACGGAGGATTCCTAGAACAATGGCAAGAGTGAAAAGATTTCCCGACGATAAAGCACAATTACGCGGGGATACCGAGGATTTCCTTGCATTTGATGAAAAGAAAAAGACTTCATCTGTGCATTCTGAGGACGAGGAAGCAGGGCCGGATTACCGCTCCATCGCGGGCAAAGCTAAGGCGCACGAATTTTCCGACAGCGACGTCGTGTACGATTCTGATTCCGATTCTCCTTTGACGCTGAACAATGACCCTCTCAGGCAGCGTAATCAAGAACTCTCCATGAAGGTGAAGGAACACCCGGACGACGTTCAGTCTTGGATCCTTCTCATCAAACACCAGGACGTCCTAATGAAGGCCGGGTCCAACCCCGATGAGGGCATAACTGAAGGAGAGTTCAAAAGTTTCTCCGAGATCAAGATATCCATGTATGAATCCGCCTTGCGCCATTCCATGCATCCTGGAGATCGCGAACGACTGCTAGTTGGCCTCATGAAAGAAGGAATGAAAATTTGGGACAGTGCAAAAATTTCGAAACGGTGGACTGCCATGGCAGAAGATGTTTCCAAAAGTCTATCGCTTTGGCTTGTCTACGTGGATTATTTAATGTCCACAATGGCATCCTTCGAGTATTCCGCCGTTTTACAGACTTACACGGACCGCCTCGACCACCTATGGATGTCAAGGGCCGCCCTGGAAACGGGAATTGAATCACGCAGGAAGTTGTATAGTGAAGGAATCTATATTTTCCTGCGTGCCACGCGCTTTATCTTTGATTCTGGATATACGGAACTGGCGGTGTCTGCCTGGCAAGCTCTACTAGAACTGAACTTCATGGGCCCCGACGGCGAAGAACAACTCTCCAAACACAGCTCGGCTCTAGATGCTTTCCAAGACTTCTGGGAAGCCGAGGTACCCCGACTCGGCGAAGTCGACGCACAGGGATGGCGTCATTTTCTCCAGAGTCCTGGCCAGGCCGACGTACCTGAAACAGCATCAACAACCACCCATATTGATGCTACGGCATCCCGTGACGTCTATAAGAAGTGGGCTCTGGAAGAGCAGCAACGAGCAAGGGCAGCAGGGATGTCTTTGCGGACGATGGATGACGGGACTGACGAGGACCCATACCGCTTGGTCATGTTTTCGGACATCCAGAAACTTTTATTCCATATCCCCGCAGATATCATGGAAAGCGTCCAGGAAGAATTACTGGACGCATTTCTCATTTTTTGCCAGTTGCCGCCAAGATTTGGGGTTGGAAATTGCGAATCTATTGGCAAATCAGATCCCTTTCTCGCAAAGACGAATTTCCGGTTTTTGAAAGAGGTTACCAAGAAACCCGAGGAACCCAAATTGGACACTAAATCTAAAGTTCTTCCCCAAATTCCATGGGAGAAGTTGAGCGTCATCACGGGATCGTCTTACATGTGGTCCCTTGTCTGGTGGTACGAAGACGTTTCTGACCAACTTGAAGATGGATTGGGCCTCGTTCAGATACAGTGGGTGCGTAGGCTGCTGAAACAGCTCATCTCACTGAACAATGTACACCAATTAGCCATGTACTACTTCACTCTTGAGTGGTTGCTAGATCCAGAGTCTGTCCGCACCACTGCTCGGTCTCTTATCCAGCAATTCCCCGAAGATCTTCAACTATATTATGCCTATGCTTGGTTTGAAAAAGCCAACAACAAGCCCGATGCGGCGAATAAAGTGTTCTCTGCCAGTACGGCTACTCAATCGGTATGTTAACACGACAAGTTCTTATACACATACAGCACGGCACGGCTAACATGTTTTGTCAGGATACTTCAAAGCAAACCCTATTATGGCTCAGCTGGGCCTGGATAGAGCTATCTCAATCCGGCTCAAAGTCTACCTCCCTTCAACGGCTCATACAGGGGACCGACGACGATAGACATCGGATAGTGACCGACGGCTTTGATCCAACACCGACCGAGATTATTCGTTCTCGGCAGGTTTTCGCAACCCGTACCGAGCTTTTATTGGCCAATGGCGATATCCAGGGTTCCGTTCTGAATGCCGAATGCCTCGCCCTTCTCGCGTATCTGACTATGCCCGATGACTCGGAGCCTACCTCACAGGCTCAGGGCAACATTTCCGCGGCCTTGACATCAATCCGGGAGTTCTCAGAAGCCTTGGATCAGCAACACCTCAACCACGCACCAGAGCACGAGCATCTCCTACGATTTGCAACCGCGCTTCTTTCGCTCCATATCTCACGAGGGTAATTTTTTTTCGGCTAGTACTGCTAGTATACATGACATTTACTGATCTTTCCTTTTTAGACCTTTCCGACGCGCTTTTGTACGGGAGCACCTCCGCCGGAGTATCGAAAGATTTCCCAGGAATGTCGACTTCTTAGCCCTACTTGGCGAGGTGACTGTCGACCTCCATATACATGACGAATTCCATGACGTTCTTGAGAAGTTCGTATTCCCGCACGACTCGATACCAAGCCGCATAATTGCAATAGAACGGGAAATCAGTCTCGGCCGGCCACACGTTGCACAGGCTGCTTTTGAAAAAGCAGTATCGAGTGATCTGGGCAGAAGTAGCACGATTCTTTGGGCAGGGTATATAAAGTTTTGCGCGAGACGAAAAGAACTTAGGAGAAAGGCGAAAGATGTCTACTACCGAGCAGTGGCGCGGTGTCCGTGGGACAAGGCGATCGCAATGGAAGGGTTTGTCACACTGGCACGCGATCTGCAGTCATCAGAGCTACGTGATATTTTCGTCTCTATGACTACCAAAGGGCTGAGGCTTCACTTGGACATGGACGAATTCATGGCGGAGAACAAGAAATCACGGCAGAGATGATGGTCCATGGGTGATGTGATCTGGAACGTTTTGACTACGCATAATTCAAACCTGGTAATTTGACACATTGTGTGAGCCTTGGTGGAAGACAACGGCTTGTTGAACCTTCAGCATTGTTGTGTTGTACTACTTGTAAGTCGCCAAGACATACGGAGTATGGAGTATGGAAGCCCAATGAAGAGCTGTAGTGGATAAAGCCGGCTTAGTCATGTTTGAACAGGGACCTTTCCATCATTTTAAGGTGAATAGCGAAGCTCATTTGGGCTTAGTGATTCCCAACCCCTAATTGACACCTCAGCCCCTAAATTAGCTGCATGACAGCACTGTTTATTTTCCTCTCTCAAGGCTGCTGTCTCTCAGCCCCCTTGGGTTCTCACACATGACGAGCTGACACTCTGAAAACCTCGAGTGATAAAAAACCAGTCAGTACGCGCTCGGTGGACTGCTCAGTTCTCTTGAATTCGTCAAGTCGAAAACCAGCCAATGCATCTTAGCGATTCCAAGCCTGCCAAGAATCTCAGGGAGTGCACTTCATCGCAGCGGCCCCGCTTGGGTTACGGCTGCCTCCCTTTAGCGCCTGGCGGGCGGCGGTGCCTAAGACACCCTTAACACAACTTAACACAAAGCTTCCTACAGGCCCCACGCGGGCTTGAACCCCTCCACGCTGGCTACTCCAGCCATCGCTGCCCCTCCAAAGGGGACACAGCGAGATAAAACCATCCCTTCCCGCACCTCGTCCCTCCGTGCCCGAGCACCTCTTCTTCCTCTTCGTCTCCGTGCTCTCGTAAGTACCATACCGAAAAAGTCGTCCAAGATGGCCCCGAAAACAGCCCCTACTCTCCCCGACCCTAGATTGCAAGCTGGAGGCGGTGCTAGCGAGTCGCTCCGCTATGTTCAGACGGTGCACGAGACTACCTTGGCCCATTTGAAAACAATATTCGAGGCACACGCAGGGCCCGACAAGGTGTGGAAGCTCGATCAGATCCAAGCCTTTCTTGCAGGACCTCAAGCCCAGGCAGATGCTCCCGTGCCAGATGCTCTAATCGGTAAGACGGAGTTGGATTTCAACGACTTCTTGAAGTACATGACTTCTGCTGCCTCGGCCCTCACCGCACCGCCCGAGGAACAAGATCTTTCATGGCCGTTGGCCAGCTACTTTATCAGCTCTAGCCACAACACCTACTTGACGGGCAACCAGCTGTCCAGCGATTCTAGCGTCGATGCCTACAGAAACGTTCTTGTTCGCGGGTGTCGCTGTATCGAAGTTGATGTTTGGGACGGGAGCGATTCAGAATCCGACGACAGCGATGACGAAGAAGTGGACAGCAAGACCGATAAAGTGCCGAAGAAGAAGAAGAAGCAGAGTACCTTTCAGAAACTGAAGAACAAGATGCTCTCCACAAAACTAGACGATAAGCCCAGCACCAAGGAGGCTGAAAAGGAGCCCACGGTACAAGATGACGCACCGAGTGCAGCAGCCGCCGCTATTGAACCTCGTGTGCTACATGGCTATACACTCACAAAAGACATTACGTTCCGATCTGTGTGTGAGACGATCAGGGACCACGCTTTCGCAGCTACAGATACGCCGCTCATTGTGAGTCTCGAGGTGCATTGCAACGCTGAGCAACAAGCCACAATGGTAGATATTATGGAGACAACCTGGAAGGGGATGCTAGTCGAGCAGCCCGAGAAAGAGGTCACCGAGCTCCCTCCTCCTGCTGCACTTCGTGGCAAAATCCTCGTCAAAGTTAAATATGCCCCTCCCGGCACGGCGGCGGATGCAGCCCCTGATTCGGATGACGAGAGGGTGCTTCCAGGCGGGCCAGGAGTCCCTGCCAAGAAGGTCAAGGCGTCCAAGATTATCCAGTCCTTGAGCAACCTCAGCGTCTACTCGCATGGGATTTCCTTCAAGAGCCTTACCCAACCAGAAGCCACCATGCCCTCCCACATCTTCTCCCTTTCGGAAAAGACAGTCGAAGATGTACACGAGAAGCATGGCGAGGCGTTGTTCCACCACAATATGCATTACCTGATGCGGACATATCCTGCTGGCTTCCGTATCGGGTCGTCCAACCTAGACCCGGCGCCGTGTTGGAGGAAGGGTATTCAAGTGGTGGCTCTTAACTGGCAGAAATGGGACGAAGGCATGATGTTGAATGAGGGAATGTTTGCGGGCACAAACGGCTACGTATTAAAACCAGAAGGTAAGCACATCTCTTTTGTCTTTTTTTTTTCTTGTCCCGTTCTTCGCGACCCCGTCTTCTGCAAAGCAGGTCGGTTTTATTACACTCTAGTTTTCCAGTTGTTTTTATTTTGTTCGTGAGTCTAAAGTGCTGTAGGATACCGAGCCGCCAAGACGGCAGACGGGACTGTCGCTACGCCTCCTGTTCATGCCAGGAAGTACCAGACTCTCGATCTCACGATTGAGGTATTTGCTGGGCAGTACTTACCTTTGCCGCCCGACGACGTGGATGAAAAGGGATTCCGTCCTTATGTCAAGGTTGAGCTACATGTCGAGTCACCAGGCGAGACGCACGGTGGACCCAAAAAGGAGGACGAAGATACGGAAGGCGAGTACAAGGCGCGGACGAAGACCAACAAGGGCTGCGCGCCAAACTTCCAGGGGGAGGCGTTGAAATTCACCAAGATTCCCCACGTCGTAGACGAACTTTGTTTTGTCCGGTTTACTGTGCGGGACGACGAGTTCGGACGAGACGATCTTGCCTCGTGGGCGTGCGTCCGGCTTGACCGACTTCGACAAGGATATCGGTTTGTCCACTTGCTGGACTGCAGCGGATGCTTGACCAAGGGAGCATTGTTGGTCAAGGTGACGAAGAAGCTGACTTGAGCGGGGGACACTTGACGCACATGCATACTCTGTGGAAGAACATTCGGGGGGCATGGAGAGGCGATACGAGAAGTAATAATGCGAAGGTTACAGGAGGAGTTGGGGACGACGACAAATTGTATTCAAACCTTGGATTAAAAGTTCCAGAGAAGGGGAAGTCGTGGGGAATGGTTGAAAAAAGCAGGAGTTCAGTATGCAGCGATTTTCTCGTGGCGCCGTCTTTTACAAGTCTTGTCTTTTTTACAAGTCTCTCAATCCAGCAACAATTGTGATGATGCGATAGCAATAGCAAGACATATCATCGCATCTTTGGGTTGCACAACAAACTCTAGTGAGGTCATGATATGTCACTCCTCCTTTCTCGCCTTCACTACCATGCATCTCGGCGACCTCAGCACTGCTTACTCACTTGCCAGTATCACAGAGTACTTTGCATTCAACATCTCCGTACTTTGTATGCGGAGAGCAAAGGTAATTGGATGAAGGGGGATCGATAGCGATTGGTGGGGGTGGGGAGTACCCAGCGTAGACAATCAAGAGCGGATCAAGGCACTATGTTGTATCGGGACATTGAGTGACGACTCTGCCCCTATGGCTGGCCAGGCCAGGCCAACCATTCTCATCATCTTCTAATGGGCGCCCCTCCTTCCCCCCCTTCTTTGTCGATCGATCCTTGCATAGCTGAATCGAGGGAGATTTGTCTCCGTTTGGGATGGTAATATGCAGGGAGGTTCCGGGGACTCTTTTCTTCTTCTTTTTTTTTTCGGTGATGGCACTCTTGTAGTTTCTTTTTTTTTATTAATGTTTGGTGTTTTCTTTGGGTTTCGGTGGCTTGCTACCTGTCGATGGATGGACACGAGTACGGAGTAGGCCCAAGACTTGGGTTGTCTGGTGCAATTCCACTAGAGTCTCTTTGGGGGAAAGATTGGGTACTCGGTGATAGACGAGAGCTCTAAACTAGTTTTCTTTCGCAGAACGGATACTCCGTAACCACTGTGAGACTCGAATGGTGGGCTATAGGTGCTACTACTACGTACTCCGTTCTGGGAAGGAGGGACAGACATACTCCGTACAAGTAGGAGCCTTTTCTACCAGCTTCGGGACAACCGAAGCTCAAGTGAGGGGGTTGCATGTGCGAACCCTGTCCTCATTGTTTCTTTTTTTTTTCCCCGTGTCTCTTTCTTGTGTGTCTCGTTTCAGGTTCTGTCGTGCACGTGGCGTTGGCATCGAGTGATGCTGGAGATGCGAGACGACGTTTTGGGTTCTCTTCTCACAACCAACTTAACACACCTCCCCCCATTGGCAATGCTATCAGGTTCAGCATCTCTCTTCAAACACAGGATTATCGTCTTTTGGCAGGACAGTAAATCCAGAGAGTACACGTAAAGAGGAAAAGAAAAGAAAAGGATGAGACTGTCCATCGTACCAACAGCTCTAAGCTCAGCTAGCTCTAGCAGCAATAATTCTCATACATAGCTACGATTATTCCTCGGCCCCGTAGCGTGGGTCCCCTTGAGATTCTGGTTGGACGGCAATCGGGCTTTTCGGCAGGCTTACGAGTCCAGTCTCGAGCTAACATGGAAACTACTCTTTTATTGGACTTTCCCCCCTCCCCTCAAAGAAAGTACTTGTAGTTTACTTTGGCACTGGAGCATTGTTCAAGGCGTGAGGATTTGCATTTGCAATGGAAGTTGAAAGTAAGACACTTCCGAGAAGAACTCGAGTCAAGAAGGTAACCGATGGATTGAGTATTTCGGAGGACTCCAAGAGTCTCTCTTTTCAAATACGCCTCAATGGACAAGCTGTGTTTCTGTACTTGGTGGGGTCGTGATGATTTATGGAGTAATACTTGTACACACTATCCTCGATTGGAAAGAAAAAAGAAAGAGAAAAGACAAAAAAGACTCGTTAGTCTCCAGCCGCGAGACTGTGGCGCAATCACCAAAATCACCGCCGCTGTGTCGCCCCCTCCTACGCATAAACTACTACTCCGTACAATGAGAGGCCACAGTGTTCCTTTGTAACTAACAAGTACCTAATGTACTCCGTAGTTTACAACAAACAGCCATGAAGCAACTATGGAAAGTATGGAGAATGGAGCCATACAGCTACCGAGGGGGGGGAGGGGCGGCGCGGAAGGCTTGTCTTGGAAAAGCTTGACTCGTCCCACTTGCTTTTCCCACCTTGAGCTGATCCAATCTAGTACTACACGTACTCGTCGTCATGATGCATTGGTTCTTTTCGGCCCCGTATGATGACATTTTAGTCTTTGTTTGTACCTCCCTCCCCCTTTGCCCCCCCGGTGTCGGTACCCCCGACTTCCAGGATGGGAGGGGAAACTTGTTTTCTTTTGTATGACGAGTATCTACAGCTGTGGTGGGGTGCGCAATTTGAACAAGAGGAGGGGTAGGGAGGATAGAGAGCTGGCTAGACGAGCTATTTGTATATAAGAAATGGAACTTCCCCTTCACGATCTTCCCCTTGACGATGCTCTTGCGAAAGGACCTTGCTATTACTCTTTAGTAACACCTACAATTGATCCTATCTACTACACACACCATTACATACACCAGCTCCTATTTAATACTATCAAGATGTCTTACAACCGTGACAACGACGACGTAAGCTTCATCCATACTTTCATTCTCACAGAGCTGCGAGTCCAAATGGCTAACACTGAGGTTTCGCATCATGACAGTCCAGCTACGGCAACGACTCCTACGTAAGTTTTGCTCTCGACACTATTCCACTGCGAAGAGTGCTTGTCTAACATTCCATACTATAGGGCTCCAACAATAACAACCGCCGTGACAATGACTCCTACGGCTCTTCCGGCTTAGGTTCCGGTCGTGACAACAGCAGCTCTGGCTTCGGCCGTGACAATGACGACAATAATACTTCGTCGTACGGCTCCTCGGGTCGCGATAACAACTCGTCCAGCTATGGGTCTTCCGGCCGTGACAATGACAACGACACCTCCAGCTACGGCCGTGACAATGACAACACCACCTCATCGTACGGCTCCTCTGGCCGCGACAACACCAGCAGCTACGGATCTTCCGGCCGTGACAACAACACCTCCAGCTACGGCCGTGACAATGACAACACCACCTCATCGTACGGCTCCTCGGGCCGCGACAACACCAGCAGCTACGGATCCTCCGGCCGTGACAACAACACTTCCAGCTACGGCCGCGACAATGACGACAACAATACATCGTCGTATGGCTCTTCTGGTCGCGATGACAATACCTCGTCGTTTGGTTCCTCGGGTCGTGACAACGACAACACCACTTCGTCGTACGGTTCATCCGGCCGTGACAACAACACCAGCAGCTACGGTTCAAGCGGCCGTGATAACGATAACTCCACCTCCTCCTATGGCTCTTCCGGCCGTGACAACACGTCGTCCTACGGTTCCTCGGGCCGCGACAACGACAACGACAACACGACCTCCTACGGCTCCTCTGGCCGTGACAACACCAGCAGCTACGGCTCTTCCGGCCGCGACGATGATTCGTCCACTTACGGATCCTCCGGCCGCGGCAGCGGTGGTCGGCGCAGGGATGAAGACGAGCAAGGCGGCTCCGGCGGCCTTGTTGGCGGTCTGCTAGAGAAGGCCGGCAGGGCTTTGAACAGCAGCAAGCTCGAGGAGATGGGCCAACAGAAGAGGAATGATAACCAGGACTTTGACGGGGACTCGGGGTACTAAGGAGTTGGCTTTTTAGGGCCAGGCACTGAAACTGTTAGTTTTCTTTCGTGTCTCGTAGTATTGATATCGTGTTAGGATTGTTAGATATGGCGTAATGATAAATTGGTAATTGAATTTGCAACAACTGTGCCGAATCGTGACTCGTCGTTTTGTCATGATATCGTTGCAAAGGTAGAGCTGTCATGAAGTCTAGTCAAGTATTGTGCCAAGAGTTGCTGGGTTCGAAGCGATAGATTAGGGGACCTGCGGCCTCGAATCTAGCCTGTTGGCCAGCCCCTTGAGACCTCGTCCTGGTCTGCTTATTTGGTATAGAGGTGACATAGGGTGAGCAATGCAACTATTTTCCCTGGTCCCACTCATTGGCTAACGAGTCGAAGCCTATTTGACTGTTGCGGTGTTTGACTCTGTAGGTATATTAGGGTGTAGATGGGGTAATACGCAAGGGAGGTTGCCTTTAGACCCGGAGCAATCCACGCAAACCCAGGGCCAGGAGGTTTTGTGATGTCAGTAGAACCATCGGACCTGACGCCGTTATCTTCACAGGATCCAGTGGCGGTTCGACGGTAAAGTCGAGAAAAGCCTGATGCCGGTGATGAGGGGAAGCCATCATCCCAGGAGACGAGGCTATACGGAGTACGATTTATTACAACCGGGGTCGAAGTGACACGAAAAGATGATGTCTACTATGTCACTGCTTAAGCAAAGTTATTATGTGGAAGAAATTCCTATTTCCCGTAGTGATTCCAAAATGATTGAAACCACTCGTACGAAGTAATGGCTATCCATTTGGTTGACTGGATTAACATTAGCCCATCAATAGGGCTGGCCCTCGCATGAGCATTGGACCGCCGCGAACACTGTACCAGTCCTCGGGACGCCGTTCGGGCGGTAAATACGAAGTAGTGCTGAGACTGTTTCCTTCAGGGGCTTACGAGTTTACAACAGCGTATACGAACAGTTACGGTCCCTCTGAAACCCAACCCATACACCAAGGGCAGCGGGTAATACGGTAGGACCTGTGGGCGGGCCAGCGTCCTCGTCTTCTACTAACCTTCTTGCCTGTACGGTGTACGGTGTACGGTGTACGGAGTACGGAGTATTAAATGCTCCTTTCTGTCTGTCCACACAAATTCGCGGTAATGGCTGCGCCCCGATTCCCCACACTCCACACTCGACTGCTCCGTACTTGGTACAACACCGCCTCCTTTCAAGGGGTGGCTGGATAATAAGCAACAGCCTGAACTCGCACAAAGCACTACGGAGTATTTATTCTTGGATTTCTGGACCTTCTCGGCTTCCTTGAAGCCCCTAAGCCCCACCAGCCTCGATTTCCTTGTCTCTGACAGGCTTCTTTGTGTGGTGCGCCAACCTTCCCGCGATCACCTTGCCCCTCCTGACCGTTTCAACATCCCATGCTGGGCCGGCCTGGTTGGATGGTTGACAGGATGAGCGCCAAAGTTGCATGCCTGGAAGGCTTGCATTCTTACGCCAAGTATCGTTTTTCTTGTCAGGACGGTGGCTGGGCGTGCAGTCCACACTCCGTATTTCTCGAATCGGCAGCAACGACGGTTGCGCTGCCCCTTCCTTTGTGATGGATTGATATTAGCATTGACCGACCGCCTCGTTTCGTCTTTTTAGGTTCTTGGCTGTCTCTTCTTTTTGTCCTCGTTATTGTTACTCCCTCCATTCTAAATAATATTCAAAGGCCAGTGCTGTCCTTATTGACGTTTCCATCTCTCTTTTTTGGCTTCACTCGTTCTCTTGCATATCAGCTCTCAACTTCATCTCTCGATATCTCTCTCGCTTACGTCTCCCTCTCTCTACTATCCCACATCCTACTCCCAGATCCTCTCGAGAAAATGGGTATTCGTTCTCTTCTGCGCACGGCTCTACTACTTCCTGTTGCGTTATCTTCGGCCTTGAAACTCTCTCCGCCAGCTCCCGCTCTAGCAGCCCGACAAGCATCATCAACGGGAGGCGTCGTCTGCAACAACCATGCCGAGCTCTGCGATCGTCCCTACAACACCATCACCCATATGGGTGCTCATGATGCAGCCTTTGTCCGCGATGCTTCGACGGGCAATTCATTATCAGGAAACCAGTTCTTCAACGCCACCCGAGCTCTTGATGCCGGCATTCGCCTTCTACAGGCACAAGTACACAACCAAGAAGGTGTCCTTCAACTCTGCCATTCTTCATGCGGCTTGTTTGATGCCGGACCTTTGGTAAACTGGCTTACGGCAATCAACTACTGGATGGATATACACCCCAATGATGTTGTTACGATTCTCCTAGTTAACTCGGACAACCAGCCTGCTGATGCATTTGGCCAGGTTTTCGACGCCTCAGGCCTCTCCAAGTACGGTTTCGTCCCGCCGAGCGCTTCTGCCACCGGTAACTGGCCGACACTATCGTCCATGATTGGTCAAGGCTCACGCCTCGTGAGTTTTGTGGCCTCTGTGACCCCATCGGCTACCTACCCTTTCATCCTAAACGAATTCACATATGTTTTCGAGACGGCCTTCGAAGTAATGGGCTCGACTGGATTCAACTGCTCCATCGACCGCCCTAAGAGTGTCTCGACCGCTGCAGCGGCCGTCTCGGCTAACATGCTGCCTCTGCTCAACCACTTTGCTTACAAGGATCTCGGCTCTGGCCTTGGCGTCTTTATTCCCGATGTCGACAACATCGAGACGACAAACAGCCCCTCCACTCAAACAATAGGCGCCTTGGGCAAGCACGGTGCCGACTGTGCGAGAGAGTGGGGGGTACGCCCCGTTTTTGCTCTGGTCGATTTCTACGACGAGGGCCCCGCCATTGATGCGGCAGACAACTTGAATGGTCTAAGCAGCTCATCGGCCCAAGGGCGTCGGGCTTCGCAAGTCTCGAGTGACTCGCCAGCGAAGACTGTGTCGATGTGGCCTTTGATGGGCATCGCTTTGGCTTGTGTATTGGCCATCTAATGGCCTTTCTTCCTTCTTTCCTTTTCTTCTTTTCAGGGCGGATATGGTGAACGTCGGCGTTTAGGAACCCATCTGATCAGGATATGTTTTCTTTTCTTTTTGCTTCTGGATTAGGGATAATCATTGCGGTATCATTCTTCAACTGGCGCCCAAAACAAAGCATGGATGAGGCCATGCCACTATTTAGCAACTATGGAAACAAAGGGGGCAAGTGGTCGTTTCAGGTGTTGGGCATATCAATATCGCAAAGGATATTACGGAACCGGGAATTCAACGGTATATATACGGATTCGGGTATGTAGATTCTAGACTGTCAAACTGGGCAGAGTTTAACATAGCACGCGCCGTGTCGACAAGGAAGACAGGCGTAGCCTAATATATATCATGCAATCTTTAGGACAATCTGGACGCTTTGGTGAACTTTGGGCCAAAAAAAAGTGATACACCATGTGATCAGTTTTGTTGACAGCACAACCAGCCCGGTGCTATGAGAGTTGTGAGATGGTGAAGATTGTTGGAGGGCTCCGAATTACGTAAGAAGTAGCCAAAGGGCCTCAGTTTTTGAGGCAAATAGGGGACCATCACCAAATCCAAAGCTACCCCACCATGAGGGCAGTCCAGCTATCTCAACCTCGTCATCTCAACAATTCACGCCATAACCACAGCTCAATAAGAAACAAAACAAAAAAAAACTCAAGAAAAGAATAATATTATTCCAATAAATGGATTCCAAAGAAATAGACTACAAGAGTCTCGAGACTCCAGACTTTTGCTACGTAGACTTTTGTCTCCTACCAGTCCGTCAACCCCTCCACGCATCTCACTCCCCAACTTACACTTTCTAGCTGGGCACGGCAACGCCTTCTGTTTCCTGCCAGATTGCGGAAGTCCAGAAATTGATTCGTGATAGCGGGTTGAAGCATAGTATGCACTCTGCCGGTACCACAGTCGGTTAGTAGTTTATATTTTTCATGCAGGGGTCGGGTAGGGTTTGACTGATTTTTTTTGTAGAGGGGTCTTGGGATGAGGTTTTGAATCTTATTGGGAGGGCGCATACTTTGATGCATAGGCTTGGGATTCAACGGGTGCAGACTTCTATGCGGGGGGGATCTCGGTAAGTTCTTTTTTTGGGGGGGGTTTGTGTTTTGAGTGTGGTTTTTTTGGTTATTGACTTTTGTAGGACGGATAAGAGGCAGACTTTCGAGGAGAAGGTCGAGGCTGTCCATAAGATTTTGGATTAGAGAGGGCTTTGGCGGATAATGGGTTTTCAAAATGGGTTTTTGTATACATCGAGCATTGTATATGTAGACAAAGTTGGTTGAAATATGGACATATCGAGAAACACTAGAATTCCAAATTTTACACGAGGGTACAAGCCATTCCTACCGTCCTCTTGTCTTTTCTCCCTCCGTCTTGACTAATTGAGACTCGGGAGGGAGCCACCAGTTAAGACAGGCCTTTTTTTAGAAAAAAAAAAATCAACACCCTTTGCTCCTAACCCGCAAAGTTCGTCCAACCCGCCATCCCATTGCATAGAAATACATGGTAGATTTCTCTCGAGCCATACAAGCATATTGGGCCCGAAAAGAAAAGGAGACAAAAGACACAATCAGCCACGGACCGTGCCGCGCTTCTGGGCCTTTCGTTGCTCCTTCTCGCGTTCCTTCTCGAGGAACTTCTTCTGGGCCTTGGCGTCCATTCCCTTGAGCTCCTCGTCCCGCTTGGCCTTGCGCGCCTTGTCACGTTCGAGAGTGCGCTCCTCGGCCTTGAGAACCTCGTCGGCTTTCTTGATCTGTGCAATGGCGTCCTCCCGAATGTTGCGGATCTTGCGAAGGACTTCGGGGCGGAAGTGAGCGGTGCTGACAAGTCGGTCTGGGAGACTGAGGAAGTAGCTGAAGAGGGGAAGCAGCGAGGTGTAGTCATCGTTAGACGGTAGGTTGTAGCGGAGGAAAATGCGCTTGCGAGGAACCGTCTCGTCAAGCCTATTAGGGAGAGGAGATTAGCATCACACAAATACAAGGGGTTTTAGTGCTCCCAGAGTAGAGCTGTCAATTGAGCAACTTACTTGGTAGGCTTCTCAACCGGCTGGTCCGAGATGATGAGGTAGATGAAAAGATCACCAGCGGTCTCAATGGCCTTTGCGAGTTCGGGAGTGAGCATATGATCAGTGATCTCTGCGCTCTCGCTCATGACGGTGTAGGTGGCCGGGAGCTTCGAGTTATCCTTGGTGAAGGTGATGGACAAGTCGTAACGGTTGTCTCGGACGGTCCTCATGTGATCCTTGTGGACCACAGACCAAACAAATCCGTCATACGAGCTCTTGGAATCATTTGCGCGGATCTCGCTTGCACCAGGCATGCTGGGAACGGTCTTGGCCTCCTTTCCGTCGAATGGATAAATGATGGCCTCCATAAGGTCGGATGGCTGTTCAATAGACTCGACGAAGAAACCGAATGCGTGCTCGAAAAAGTTCATGAAGGGGTTGAATCGGCGCTGGAGGTAGAGGTTGATGTCCGTGAAAGCGACATTCTGTCGTCCGGTGGCGTATGCCTCAAACTCGAAAAGGGACTTCTCCCGAATCACGTCCGTGACATCATCCGGGCTAGAGTCTAATGTAGGCACGCCCTTGAAGCCTACGAGGGCATATTCCTTCTTGAGCAGTGGTCCATTTGCGCGGGCCCATGCCTTGGCCTTGGACCTGTTCCTGCGCGATCCATAGAGATGCAGGGCGAAAACAACCGCAAGGATTCCAAGGATATAGCCCTCGAGACGAAAGTCATTCCACGTGTAGCGCTCATGCACGTTGTACCACTTTGTGTAAGGGCGCACGGTGGGTGTGGATTGGGCCAAAGGAGGCGTGCTATCAGACGTGTAGTCCAGAGGGGTCGGCACAGGCTCAGGGGCGTCGGCAATATCAGCAAAGTCTAGAGGTCAATAATTGATGATGTTAGCATACTCAGACATGGATTTTTTGCCATGATGATCGAGGGCAGATTTGCGAGAGTTGTCGCGTGGTCTAGATGTTAAAGGGGGTGACAGGGGGGTCAACATACCAGAGTCTTCGCTGGGCTCAGCAGACCCCGGGGCCAAGTTCTTGCCACCAATGATGCTCTGGATAAGGTTCGCCATGATTCGCGACTGTTGATAAAGGCCCGGGAATGGCGAATGGCGAATGGCTTCGAGGAGGAGATGGATGAAGCTCGAAGAATCGAAGAATCGAAGAGAACAGTCTGTCTGGCACCCAAAAGCTAGGAGGAAGAAATTCACCCCGTTATTAGCCAATCGTCTGTCACAGTTCGGCTAACCAGTACTCCGTAATAGTGGTCTCGCAATTGTGAGACCCACAACTTTCGCATCCTCTGCCAAGCTCTGGAAATGAGAAATCAGGGCTCAGGTGCACGGACCAGGTCTTTTGGTTGCTGTGTTAACCAAACCAAAGTCAATATGACATCGAGCCATTCTCGGTCAACACGTCTACAAGTACTCCTCCGTAGGATGATTGTGAGGCCATGGAGAGCATTTCATTCTGCAACAAACGACCAACAAAATCTTGCGACACACCATTGGATAAATCTTGCAATGGATTTCAACCCCTCTATTAATTTTTTTGGATGATCGTTTGTGACCGACTCTAGCACAATGGCACCAGGCGGAAAAATTCGAACATATGGAAAGCGGCCCAAGAAGGTGGCGCCAGGACGCATGTTTGCAGAACTACCCCAGAGTCCTGTACGAAAGCCGCCCCCAACGCCGCCAAAGGTAGAAACTGTGGAGGATGAAGTGGGCGACCTTGTCGACCGGGTGGCCGACATCACCTTTGAAGAGAAGCCCAAGAAGTCGAAACGTAGCCAAGCGTCCGACCATGGCAAAACGACGACTTGTAAGCCGAACTTGGAGCAGGAGAAAGTACCAGACCCAGAACCAGCCAGTGTCAGGCCTGTTTTCGAGATTGTAATTGAGCAACGGGAAAGCTCTCTGATCGAGGGAGAACTTCTCTCGGAAAAACTTGATGATATCGAGAAGAATGACCAGTCCGCCCTTCGCGTGTTAACCTGGGATGATGTCTGTCCATTTGGGGATGAAATCCAAAAGATTGCCGAAGCATCATCAGCTGAAGTGTATCGGGTTACGAACGAGCGGGGCACAAGCATCATCAAGGTCGTGCGACTACAATCGCCCATCAAAGCTCAGACCAAGACACAAGAACGGTCAGGGCTAGTGGATGAAGAGCCGCATTCGGTGGATGACCTGCTCGGTGAGCTGCAAATTTCGGAGTGGGTGGCCGACATTCCCGGTTTTGTTGTGTACAAGGAACGGTACATTGTTCAGGGAAAGGCTCCGAAAACATTGTTGGAGACGCATCAAGCCTTCCATCGAAAGATGAAGCGACAGGATCCCGACAGACTCCAGTTCTACCCATCGCCCAGCCGGTATCTAGACGACACCAAGTTTCTGGTAGTTGAACTCGGTGACGCCGGGGTTGCCCTCGAGGACTTTCCTCTCGAGTCTTCTAGCCAACTTTGGGATATTTTCCTCCACGTCGCCATTGCCATGGCTAGGGCCGAGGAACATATATCCTTCGAGGTTCGTTCTGCAACCTCCCCCCCCCCCCCCCCCACCTTCCCGGAGGATCATATTGCATGGAAATAGCTAACATGGCTGGTTCAGCATCGCGACCTTCACGAGGGAAACCTCTGCATCAGGAAGATTGGTCAGCCCAAACCCCGAGACCCTAATCGGCCGGACCGCTATTTCGGGTACTCGGGGCTAGACATTACTATTCTCGATTACGGTCTATCGAGAGCGGAAGATTTGACAACGGAGGAATCCGAGCCCATGTCGTACGACTTGGAGAAAGATCTTAGCCTCTTCACCAGCACTCACGCCGACCAATGCAAGGTATATCGCCAGATGCGGTCATTCCTCTTACGCGGCGATCGAAACTGGCTTCCCCCCGAAGCACACGACACGCCATACGCAGAAGGCGTCCTCGGGCCATTGTCCTGGGACGAGTACGTGCCGTACACCAACGTGCTCTGGCTCGCATACATCTACGAGTACTTGACGGCGCACTTTTCGGGCGACAAGAAGGACCTCGCAAAGTTCAAGCGCGACACGCGCGAACTCTGGACGCACCTTAATCCGAATGCCAAGATGAACATTCCGTCATTTGGCTGCGCGGGCGACGTGGTGCGGTTCGCCGCCGAGGCGGGCTGGGTCAGCGAAGGGCAGTTGATCGGGAGTGACGGGTCAATGCTCATGGCGGAAAGGGAGGATAGCATCATTCTCAGCCAGGACGTTGAGTTAGAGGCTAATGAGGACGGGGCACTTCCCAAAGTGAGGAGATCGTTCCGGACACGACAGTCATGATTGGTCTCTCTTGGGGCTCCACGCCTCTTTATAGTACTTCTTTTCACTTTCGGAGTCACGGTTTTAAACGTTGGAGCGATACCTCGCATGATATTGGAAAGAGTGATGAGCATTTTGCATTTGTATATACACTGTCTGACATAGACATTACTCCGTATACTGATGGCCGGGTTGGATTAGGGGAGTTGAATTATTTTGCAACTATTTGATTATCGCCCGGCATGTCAACAATGTCAGGTTTTATTCACGTCTAGCGAAGTGCCAATGCAGGCAGGGGAAGAGTGCGGCCAAAAGTTTAGTCGATGGCCACCATAACACCAATTGCATTATGCATAATGGCTTGGTTCCAGGTACGGAGTAGTACTCCGTATTATGAATTATTAGATCACGAGCTGCCTCTTTTCTTAAGATGTTGTGGGGAGCGGAAATGAGGGTGCACTCGGAGATTGAATCGTCGACCAGGGGTCCGTTAATTATTTTGGCGGGGTGCCTCGGCGATGTGCACGTTCCAGGCAGTTCGCAGCAAAAACGACGACTGGGGCTCCCACACGAAGCCGAGCGGCCTGTGACACATGTAATACAGGTTGAGTTCTTGTCCTTTCGGTTTTGAAGACAAAGACGAGGCCAATGGACAATCATTGCCATGTCGTGACCCGTCTCCTCATGATTTCTGGTCGAGTCGAAACAGAGGTTCGACTAGGGTCGGAGAGCGCAGTTGTTGGAGGATCTTGGATCTGGGGTGACAAACTTGCCTCAGCTGAAGATGTATCCAACGGCGAACGGCACACCCTCATGGCGCGCTGGAAGGAAGAAGAGACGCGCCCTTCCTGTACTGTACTTGTAGTTGGTCTGTCACATGATTCGAGAGGGCTAGGCAAGCCACATGATGGCCAGAGAGACAAAGAGAGAGTAGCGAGGAAGAGGAGGCCAATTGGGGCACGGGATCTCGGAAAGATTATTAGAAGAATCAACTTAGTTATTCCCATTTCTCCAGACGATTGGAGTTTTTAATACTTTCTAGTTTACTCCGTACAATTGTCACTGTGCTTGTCGCAGTAAGTAAGGCCATTGTAAGCTGGAGCTCACTCACTACTTTTGGGGGAGGCTGGTGTAGTCGCGGGGGAGTTGGCCATTGGTGTGGTGTAGTGTGGTTGGTGGGGGGGGCGTGGTCACAGGTACATTAATACATTGAAACGCCGGCGAACCGAGGCTAATACTGGCTCAAACTAAACTACACCGTACTTTGTGCCTTGGACAAAAAGCCGGGGAACCCGTACCTTTTGTATGTTTTTGTATGCGTACACACAGATACAGGTCAATAGTATGCCCTCTCTTATGATCCACCTCGATTCGCTCATCATTTTTTTCTTAGCTCTCTTTTTCTCTCTCGCGAAGCTTATTATTTGTTTTTCCACCACTTCCCCCCGCCCAATGGCGCGAATCTCCTAAATATCTCTCGTTTCCCTCTAAAGACGACACGCGCTCATCTTCAGCTTCATTCAAAGGGGTTTTCCTAGCTGCCAAATGGTTCTCTAATACGCCATATCGACCCTTTCTCCGCCAAGTCCTCCCTGTGGCCCGCTCTGCTACCTCGAAACACCCGGCTCGACCGTTGCACCCGACATCATGGCAACCAACGGTTTTCACGCGGCGACCTTGAGTCCTGCGCCTACCACCTCTTCGAGCGATACGTTCTCCTCTCACCTTCTCTCGTCGTCGATCCCTTCGCTCTCCTCGGCTGGTGGTGCCAGGAACTCGTTTCATATATCTAAGACATATCGACAAGCTTCGACTTTGTTTCTGACGCGTCGACTTCCAGAGGCTCTTAGCACCATTCTTCCTCTGATAACGCCCACTCCCTTTCCCGAGAGCACCGTTGTCGAGCCTGCCCCGATAGCCCGGGCTTCTCGCACCACCCGCATCAAAGTCTGGAGCTTGTACCTGACAACCCTGAATGCCATTGTCGAACTGGAGCCGAACGAAGGAAAAGACGCCTTTGGCAGCCAGGAATGGAGAGCGCTCTGCACAAAGGTTCGCGAGGGCGACATCTGGGAAGAAGTCGTTCGCAACGGCTACCACGGAGTCGAGGGCGACGTGGATTCCGAGGTTGTCATTAACCTGTAAGCTCAAACCCTCCGCATCCTAACCTCAAGCCGAGTATCTACACTTTCCTCGAGTTATCTTCTTGGCTCGTATAGGTCTCGAGCCAAACCCCCCTCGGACAAGCATACTAACCATGTCCTTTGCTGAAGAGCAACATTGCTCCTGGCACACGCCCGGACACAAACACTAAACCAGAAGAGATTAGAGAGCTACCTAGCCGCCTGCAGCTCTCCCAATATGGACATCTCTGGACGCTTTGCCAAATCGCAATCGCCAGCCCCCCACGCCTCACGTCGCTACCGCTCCCCAGCCAAGGCGAGTGGTGCAAGCACTCCCCGCGACTTGAACGCTCGTGTCAAGATACTAGAACTTTACACGCTTCATGTGCTCATTCGAAACAACGAGTGGGATTACGCACGCGAATTCATCAGTGTTAGCTCCGTCCTCGACGAAGAGCGGCGGGAAGCCTTTCTCCAAGCTTTACAAACTTTACAGGAGGAGCAGATCGAGGCCGACCGAGCCCAGGAGGAAGAAAAACGGTTACAAGAGGAACAGCTTCGCCATGAGATCGCCGAGGCTAAGCGACTACGCGCCGAAAACGAAGAACGGGAGCGGAAGCGTCTCGAAGAAGAGAGGTTGCGCAGGGAAACTAGCGAGGGCGACTATGGTATAGAGGAGACGCCCAGTCTGCCAGGGTCTACTAGTCGCCGCGCCAGAGCCAGCTCTAGTACCTCGGGTCATTCGGGCAAACATTCGACAGGATCGTCAAGGGGCGCAGCTCGGCCACGCGCAAAACCTGTCCCTGCACCCACCCTCGCTGCTCGCGCCAACATGCTAGTCAGCCACATCAGAGCGGCATTAGACCAACTCCGCACCTCCTTATTAGCAAACCCCGCAGCCCTCGTCCGGCTCATGGCCTTTATCGTCGGCCTCATCATGGTCTTTGGCCAGAGGGGACTTCGCGAACGCGTACAGCGCCTCCTTCAAACGGCTTGGTCCAAGGTCAGGGCTACCGCTGGCATGGGCGTCAAGGTCAGCACTGTATAACTAACATGGACGCACAACATTTCGGCTCACAGGAGGCCTGGTTTAAAGTCCTCTCTAAGCAGAACAGTGGCTGCGTCGGAACGAATTGTATTTTTATCATCACACCCAGAAACTATTGCACTTGGGTTATAGGGAGTCAGCATGTCTTTTATGGGTTTTTTTTTTTTTTTTCAATTTTTTTTTTTCAGTTCTCTTTCTCAGAACCTTTTTCATTATGGGGTGATTGATTGCATCGGCGCAAAATAACGAGGGTATTGTTTTGCATTGCTACTGAGACCGAGTCTCTGGTTTTGCCCAAGTCTGTCTAAAGAACCTATTACAACTTTTTACATACAAGTATTACAAACTCTTTGAATCGAATACACCAAGTTGAATCAACATTGCAATAATTTTACTTTCCTGCTGCTACATTTTTCTACCTTTGTGTTTCTGTGATATCCTCCCAACTGTCATCCCTCCGTCTTCCTGTTCCTCATTCTCTGCTATGCTTCCCATCTTATCACCAACTACAGTTCATATGAAAAAAGCTCCATTCCAAGCACTCTGCGCCCCTTGCTCACTCTGCACCCACAAAACTTGCGCCTCCTCGCAAACCATGAAATGTTCCAAGAAAGTAGCCCGCGAATACACCACGCTTCGACGTCCGGAACACCCCACCAGTTTCCTAGTCACGGCCTCGACCGCCTCGACGGCCTCGACCTCCTCCTCTGCAATTCGACAGCCGGTGCACGACAATCCGGTTTCTAAGACGCCTGTTCGTCGGTTGAAATAGGGGAGGGCGCAGGAGGTTATGTATCGATAGATCATGTCTTCTCCTCCGTCTGCGGGAAGCGGAGGCGTGGAGGGTGTTAAATGATCGGCGTAGACATCTAAGACTTGTGCTAGGGAAGCGAAATTCACGCGTCCTTCTCGTAAGTCTTGTTTTAGGGTATATTTTCCTGTGAAGCACCTAAAGGTTCGCAGTTTGTTCAGGCGGTCGTATACGAAGGGGAATGTGTTGTAGAGAACTTGTAGCGGGAGTACGCTGAGATTACAGTGAAATTGGAGACAGGTGTAGCAGACTCTAGTCCAGGATACTATGGCCACGAAACCGCCGAAGCAATGGCACATTTCGCAGTTTTCTGTGCTCAGCATTTGGTATAGATCTAAGAGGGTGTATTCTCGGCCTATTTCGTTGCGTATCACGGCGCGGAATAGGGTTCTCGCGTGTTTCATGATGATTTGGTAGTGGCTGAGAGCGTCGACTATTCTGCGGTTTTTGATGCTGATTTGACGGAAAGTGAATAGTGATCTGATGTCTAGTCGAAGCAAAATGTCGCTCATGAGTTCGAAGGGGAGGGGACTGAAGGCGTCCGGTAGACGGTCTAGAACCCTGGGGAAGGTTGTTGCGATTGATGGAAGGATGGGCGTGTCTTCTTCGGGAGGAAACCATATCATTGCCCTTTCGATTTCCGTACGGTGGTATGTCGTGGTTTGAATGATAGCTTCGGCTTGTTCTGCTGAGAAGTTGAAGGTCGAAAGTGCGGCCCCTTCGGGGTTCTCAAGTTCGGGAGAAGACATGTTGTGTTCCTATAGGTAGTTGAGGGGAAGGTATTGTCAGAAACTAGGTGAGTTTGCTTCCTTACTCTGACTGTGCGTGATCGAACCGTTCAAGATTGGAGGCTGAAGAGCTCACCCCTCTCAGTCGTTTGGGTGGAATGTTTGGATGAACGAGAGAGGGAACGAGGCCTGCAGGGGTTTAAAAGGGCATGCTGTGCGTTTGCTTCTCAAACGCCTACCTAACAGTCCTGCCCTTGTGCTACCATGCCATTCCGGCTAACTTGACTGCCTTCCACGTGGCCCATGTTGCGAGGGCCAGTCACACAGCGGGACGACCTAGTCGACTGTAACCTCTTTGTTCTCGGCCCTGCCACGTATGAAACACCTTCCCCTCTTCTCTTGAACTTGAATGGGACTCTTGCCAAGGAAAGCGTTAGCCCGGGGGTGACAGGACAGCGCTCGCGTCATCACAAAGTTGAGTGACCTGTCGTGCAAACAGACGAAATGTGTAGCCTAGAGTGAAGCCAGCTTTGTTCCCAGTATATTCTTCAATGCCATTAATTCTAAGTCCAATCCTTTTTTTTTTTTCTTTTTTTCTTATTCCTTTTATCTTTAGTGTTCCCTCCTTAGCCAGAATATGATGCCTCGAACGCCATGAATCCAAACGCCAGGCCGCGAAAAGTGTTGGCAATCAAAGAATAGCGCACGCCCAACCCGGGCCACACAGCTACTAGTACGTCGCCTGCCGATTCGTTTTTTTCTGATAGAATAACTAGCAGAAAGAAGAATTGTCAGTATACAGCTGCCACGCAGTTGATGCAAAGGGAGAAAGAAGGGGCGAAAAACATACGTCTGTTCTTGAACTTCCCAGATTTATAATCTTCGGACACCCGTCACGGTCTTTCTCGAGACGTGTACATTCGAAGCAGTAGAAGGCGTCAGATATGCCCTCTCCGCCGCACACGACACACTTGTTCTGGTAGTTTCCAAAAGAGCACTCGTCACAAATTCGCACGAGGGTCGTGGGCCGAACGTAGGAATCGCAGACTGGGCATTTTCCGTCACATTTGTCGCAGACGCGGCCAATCGAGATGCCGGGCTGCTTACGGCACATGACTAGATCGCTGTTGTAGGAGAAATAGTCTGTTAGTGATCTGCGAACATCCTGGGGCGAGGAGAGGTTTCTGTAGGACTTACGGATGATGGCGCGACATGGCTCCGATATTCGAGCAAGGACAAAGAGCTCAAGCAGTGAGTGGTGTTAAAAATGGTTTGTGCGAAATACGGGTCGAAAATGGATGGAGGGCTGTCAATGTTATGTTTTCTTCTCGAGTCTGGATGTGTGGCGACAAATCTTCCGTGGTACGATGTCTGTGATATTTTTTTTTTGGCCTGGCTTTGCGATAAAGAATTGATTTCTCAGCCTGATCGCCACCACCGTTATTACTGTATTACAGTCCTGGCTGCAGCGCTTCCCCCGCCGTTATGGTGAGCTAGTCACTAGCCTACCACTAGCTCCACGGGCACACCCAAGCCAAGGTGCTGACCTATAACCTCGCAGCTAAGTCGCTGTATTTATAGTGGGCTGAAGAGGCCATGGGCGAGCACAGCACATGTTATAGGCTCCACCTAGATTGAGCTGCAGGGTCTCGAAGAGAACATGAAGTACGAAGTATTAGTGGCGCTAAATTTATCCAGCCTCGAGGCAAGCTTCGACATCCTTCTCTTTTTATTTTGTCAATCGCTTCTGCCAATACCCGAACTACAAATGGTTTTACCTCAATAATACCGTGTCCGAAACGGAGCGCATGTAATGTTATGGCACAATACTTTTCACTCGAAACTATAGTCCTTTTACCTCTCTCTCTCCAGAAACCACATCTTCTGCCTCGAGATTCATTGTGCTCCAGTCACAATGGCAGAGGCACCCAGTCTCCCCGGCGCATCAACCGAACCTACACTAAAACGCAAGGGCTCGTCTCTCGAACCAAATGACGACGACGGATCTCCCAAGCGCGCAAGAACAGACTCTAACGATGCACGAGACCAGCCGAGTCCGAGTGCCGAACACCCCGCGCCCGACCAATCTTCTACTACAAACCCCTCTACAAAACCCACATCTCCAAATACGACATCTTCCACTCGAGACGCTATAAACTCTCGCGCCCGCGACCGCCAAGATGAGCGCGGACGTGCCTCCCGGCTCTTCGGGTCCCTTCGAACAGCACTGAACCAAACCGGCACGACATTACACCAGAGAAAGCGCCAGGAGATTGAACGGCGGCAGTATGACAGACTAGAGAAGCAGCGTGCGGAAGAAGACAAGGTCCTAGCTGAGAAGAGTGAGAGGTTGACACATACGAGGATGAGGGAGCAGATTGTATTTGATGAGAGGGTGGTATGTCATCCCAACATCGCATCACATATGAACCCCTCCCCCCCCCCGTTTCTAATTCTAATATCGACTATAGATGAAAACAAGACACAAAATGCTCTTGAATCTAGCACACTCTCTACCAACGACCTCAAAACCAACAATTGTAAAACTTCCACCAAGCTTTCCCCCCTTCCCACAAAACCTAACAGAATCAAACAGTACTACCGGCCGTGGAAACTTACAAGAAACGAAGAACAAAGAATCAAGCAGCAAATACACGACGCTGAAAGCCAAATCCGACGCGAAGTCGAACTCTTCAACAATCGCAAGGAAGAACACATCCGAAGATACGGCCGGAGCAAAAGGCTTGCATCATCCGACGACGCAGGTACACACGCTACCAACGGCAACACGGAAGAACCCCCCGCAGAAAAACACGAGTCCATCAAAAAAGAAACCAAGAATGAAGTTCTGCCCGAAAAGGAAGAAGATAAGACGGGACGTCGCGGCTCTGACCTTCGCGACCGAAGGCATAGTAAATCGTCAGATGTAAGCGGCCACATGCTACACGATGAATCTGGCGATGTGGTAGTTGGAGAGGGTGAGGATATGGTGATCTATTGAATGCTTCCTATTTCTGCCACTTGCGACGAATTGCTTTATTGCGCTCGATGATATAAGTTCGGATGAAGCCCTTTCTCTTTCTCTTTTACATTACCCCTGTTGTTACCACCCATTTTCCTCGGACAATGTATATTTCTATTTCCTTCTTTTCTGTTGAGGCATCTCTGTTCGCCTCCAGGGATTGTACTATGGTGTGGGATGATGTGGGATTGGTGTGGATTGGTGTGATCATACTGGACTGGGACAAGGGTGATTCTTTTTATGTAAGAACCAATATTATGGTATGGTATGCCTTATGATCCTTCCCCTTACCTGTTGGAATTTGCAATTGCATCATTGTATCTGCAGCACGTGCCTTTATACTTCCTAGAAAAAGGATCGTTATTGGATGCTGAACTATTCAAATATCGTCGCATCTATCATATACAAGTACACAGCCGATTGCCTCCAACGCCTCCCACGCCTCCCAGTGAAAAGTGACATTCTAACTCCAAGCCAGCAGTATCCGATTTAAACCCTCCCATAATTTTCCTTTTGTATTTCCCTATATAAGTCCAGACTCTTTCCGATAATGTTGATGAAACGCCACTGTGAGTTTCCTTCGAAGAATCGTACCCAGATTTTAAGAACGGCGAGACTCAAACTGACAGGATCTCTGCGAACTTCGGCGTCCCTGAAGTTGTCGTCTTCATCATCAAAGTCAACCGCTCCCCAAGCTTCATCGACAATGCAGCGGACCCAGTGAAGAATGCGATCTTCGCTGTCTGGTTGCGAGAGGTTAGAATGACTACCCGAGAAATCAAGAAGGGGTCAACCAATCCAATCCGGAAGGCTTTGGGCGTAGTACTCACTCGACAAAGATGTCCCTTTACGGTTGGCTAGCCCTGCTAACCACTTGCTTAGTAGAACAGCGCATTCTAACCCTGAGAGAGAATGACGCACACTCCAAAAGAATGCTTGACTCTTGGCAACCCGGTCAACGCCCAGGCGGACAGGTATGCTCAGCGCATGTACAGCATACAAAAGGGCCGAAATGACACCTCCATCACCATTCTCTACTCCTGGTGACTTTGCCAGCGCATTTGCTATGGTCTGTGGGTCGCGCGTCTCGAGCAGCCGGTATGGACCGAGGTGCAAGTAGATGCGCACGTAGGCGAGACCAAGAAGAGCACTGGAGGTGAATGGTATTGGTCCGTTTTCGTTGTTGGGGTCGAGACTCGATTCCGGGGCTTGCTGCCAACCGGCTGTCCATGCCCGAAGGCCACGTCTAGGTTCACAGGCTTGTTAGCTTCAAAGGCCAAACGCATCATACCAGACGGCGACGCCCATACTCTAATTTTTCAACCTCATCGGCTGGCAATGCGGCTGAATGGTCCATTACAGGCAGCGATAACTCGCGCACCAGGAATATTCTCTGCAACAACCCGTGTAACAGTACATAATTTCCCAAAGGAGTCGGGATGGGGTCCAAAACAGTCGATGCGCTATCATCACTATCAGCATCGTCAACTTCGCTATCAGCGTTTCTTAATAATAGCGAAAGCGCCTCCTGAAATAGTAATTGAGGTCTTCCGCACTCGCTTCTCGCGGTGTACCAATCTATCGCACTGGTCGCCTTCCATTCCTCTGTTGAACAGGGCAGGCGAAGATGTATTTCGTTGCTTCGAAGAACCGGATAGACATTGTACGCGACAGTATGTATATGCAGGAATGTGAATGAGATGAGCTTGATGCGACGCACTGATTCATCTCTGACCCAACGACTCCAAGAACTTTGAAGAGATGACGGGGCAGTGTCTCCAGACATGGAGTCATGAGCTGATTGAGGCTGCTCGCTATCGCGATCCTGCTCGTCCAGTCCAACATCCCGTAACACGTGGACGAGTAGGTTCTGAAGGGCGAATGCCTCCCTCATAAACTCCTTTGAGGGCTCCCAAGTCGCGAATGCCATTAGTATTACCAGTGAGCGGACCGCATCTATGGGCTCCCATATTGCTTCCCAATCACACTGGTTGGACGCGACAGCTCCAGGCGTCGTTCCAGACACAGTTGGAGAAGAGTAGCTTTGCCGTTGGGACAGTTCGTTCTGTGCACCAGGTACGGCAACATTACAGATGCTGAAAAATGAGCTTGTTTTGGGGCCAATACGAGCCGCCTCGAGACGTAGCCGCTCCATGAGAATTGATTTACCGGTATAGAAGAGGCATGCCGAATTTCGATGCTCGAAGCAATACTGTGCCCCAACCGAGGCCATGGCTAAAAGCAATTCGACTGGGGCATCGCTGACGCGCCAAGTGCTGTGGACAAACACCATATGCGGATGGAAGCCTTCAAAAAATGAAGTAAGATACCTTGTTAGCGTGTGGCGAGATACGAGTTTAAACTTGGGATTAATAACATGGCGGAATGTCTCGAGAGACGCATTTAGGCGAGCATGTTCATCGTCTGTTACTCGATATCCTTTTTCAGAGGCGCGTTGTTCTAAGTGACATGATTAATATGGTGAGTCCTTATGTAGCCATAGACATCAGGGAGTGGGTAGAAGCCTTACGATGTAAATTTGCTCGACGGTCACTTGCATGAGCCGTTCCCGGAGCGGAGGGTAACCAGGAGGAGAATGGGGTCCCAGGGCGGGGGGACGCCCGATTGGCAGGAGTTGTGGCGACAACGACAGCCGAATCGTTGGCATCATGGTCGGTTATGTCGTTATCACGGTCTGGTGTGTGGACGAAAGGGCTCCAATCAGCAGGGAGGCCAACACCATCAAGAAAACTGGTGAAACCGCGAAAATAGTCTTGCTCAATAATATCAATGCCTAGGTACAGAGTCGGCCGGTTATGTTAGAAATATTCACACAAAAAGGGGATCGTAAGGTATCGAGTTGTGCCGTTTCAAGCCACGCACCATCATCGAAGAGTTGAGGAGACAATAGGCCCTGGTGAAATGGTTGGCCTATTTGGACACCGCTATGGCCAATATTATTGACGGGTGCCCCCAAGCTTTGCTCAGGAATGCTATTCATTTGCATTGAGGCCCAAGGCCGTGCACTTGTGGCATTCACATCTATCTGAATAGGGTGATTAGGCGCCTCATGGTAGGTGTTGATCTCACTTGACGGAGCCACGGACCCTGTAACCTCAGAGGTCGCCGGGGACGGACCTCCCGGCAGAGCGAGACCATCTTCGTGGGCACTTATCCGCTGGTGTCTGGATAGTAAGTCACGTCGTGTGAAGGCAGCTCCACAGTGACATTGGAAAGGCTTTTCTTTGGTGTCTAGATTATAACACAAATGATTGTCAGATAGCAAAAGCCTGGCTTACAAGACGAGAACTGGTTTCATATTCGATAAGGACATCTTGATATCAACCATATTCACCAGCTGATTGGGCAAGGCCAATTGCCGTGAGTTTCCCCACGAGCAGGTAACCAATGACCACCTGGGGCCCGGCAAGGAGCAGGCAATCATGGAAGATATGCCGATAAGATTTACCCCTAGTCGGATGACTTGGGGATCTAGAACATTGAGATAGGGCAAACGGAGGCGGGGAACAGGCAAGCAGGTGCAAAGACGGCACAATATGGAGTACTTACGCGTTCTAACATGGCGGTTGAGATGCTCAGTCCTCTTGAACAGTCTCCCGCAATAGGGACATGTTCGAGATGTTATTACCCCACCACGGCGACGTCGACGAGCCTGGGCATGCTGAGGCTGTGTGTGGGCCGTCTCTGCCATGGCTAGTCCAGGTAATCAAACGAGGCTAGGCAGATGTGTCAAAGTGAGGTGTAAGCAATATTTCCTTTGCCGTATCATGGGGGAGTTGACAGTGTACTCCATAAGCCGGGCGGTTTGGAGGTTTGGAGACTTTGAAGCTTCTTTGGAGCAACAAGGGTGTCTGGGAGCTGGGGCTATAAGTCGTTTTGGGGGGAATAAGCTAGCATGGAGGGGCCCTCACTAAGAGAATGAAAAGAATTGACGACTCAGCGGGTCTTCCTGGTTTTCACCTTATGACTCCAACACGAGGCCCGAATGTGGAGCTTGGTGGAGAGAAGGCCGTAGCGGCAATGCGCCCCGGTTGGATTGGCGGCGAAACGGACTGCTCGCTACTAGGGTGGAGTAGTGTCTGGTTCTAGGCTCTTGGAATGGGTGGACTGGCAATGCTTATCGATTGGCATGTGGTGTTCTTCGCAGCTCGTCGTGGCAGGAGGTAATGCCCGAGTCAAGCTCAAAATTCGAACCACACTTTGACGTTGGCGATCACCCAGCATAACGATTTCGACTATCCTCTTCGCCAGGTTTGGTTCGAATCTGTCCTTGAAAAGAAAAAACCACGATAAGCTCCAACGCATCAGAAATGGCAGCTGGGCTATTGCTCCGATTTCCTGGTGTTGGTTTGGTGACGGGTGCAGGAGGAACAGGTATGCGCCAGCTAATATTAATCTCAATCGGGGATTTATCCTCGGTTCAATTGGACCATCATGAATTAACTCGACGGGGTGTTAGGAATTGGTGCTGCCGTTTCAAAAGCTCTTGTTGCTGCTGGATGTCCTCGAATCGCAATCACGGATAAGAATCCCGAAACTTTACAGCAAACGCACGAAACTCTCAAGACTATCAACCCCAAAGTCGAGATCATTAGTTCTCCTGGGGATGTTTCTGATGAGCATTTCGTTCAAAGTTTCGTGGACGATGCAGCTCGGCGGTTTTCTCGTGTGGATTATGCCGTGAACTGTGCTGGAATTCTGGGCAATGATCTCAGGTCAACTGAAACACCAGTTAGCGTATTCGATGCCATCACAGGCGTGAACTATCGTGGGAGTTGGCTCGTATCACGAGCTGTCATATCCCATATGATGCGACAAGAGCCATTGGCGGAGCATTCGGGCCAAAGAGGCGCCATCGTGAATATCGCGAGCCAATTGGGTATTGTGGCTCGGCCCGGCGCATGTATGACCTCCCTTGCTTGTTCTGCTTTTCGGGAAAAGATGAAGAATCCAAAAAAAAAGGCTGACAAATTACCCACCAGCACCCTACTGCGCTTCCAAAGCCGCAATCATCAATATGACAAAAGCCGAGGCAATCGATTATTCGCGAGACGGCATTCGGATCAACTGTGTGTGCCCGGGGGTCATCGCAACGCCAATGACAACTAGTTCGTCTGAAACTATTGAGAGATTGAGACCAGCTATTGATATCGCCCCAATGCGTCGAATGGGAACTGCTGACGAGGTTGCGGATGCTGTTTTGTTTCTCTGCTCTGAAAGAGCAGCATTCATCCAGGGACACGCTTTGGTGGTAGACGGGGGTTACACGATCAACTGAATCAAGCTTTGATTTGATCTCCAAGAGTATGTCAGAAAGCGTGAAGAAGGCCATGCGTGATTGTAATTTGTTTTTGTTCCGGTCTATGTTGTAGCTGAAGAGTTAAGATGGAAGAGGGAAGACACCAGCCTTTCTCAACACACCATCGTGAAATGGCGGGGATTTGCAAAAGGAAGGCGCACTTGGGGCAACTACGACGGGGGGTCTCTCCTTCCAAACTCCATGGATGTTCTATGAATACTCTATATGATGCAATGAACCTATGAATCATCAAGATGCAAATAATGAAACGTGCATAAAAAGGATAAATAGGATGTGAAAAAAAAAAAAAAGAATGAACCTCGATGTAGGAGCGTACCTACACTCGACATCCCTTCCTTGAAGTACAGTCTCCCCAGTGGCGATTATCTGCTTTGTCAACCTCATGATGATCCATTCTTATCCGCCGCCTCTGGATGTAAAGCACCGTTGCCGTTCATCTGGTGCCCGTTGGTCTTCGAATGGCCATTGCGATCCGCGCTACTGCCATCCCTCGTCTTCTTCCAGTCAAAGTTTGACTCCCAAGCATGCGCTGCCTTTAGAACAGTCTCATCTGCCCATAGTGCTCCAACGATCTGTAATCCAACCGGTAACAAGAGGGATGGGTCATCACTTGCTGGTGCGAAAGCAACGGGCAAGCTAATTGCTGGATGCCCGGTTACATCAAACACCGCCGTGTTGGATGTCAGGCCTATACTCGGCGTAAACGAAGCCTTGGGTGGTGCACGCACTCCGTGGCGAGGGGCAACAAACGGTGTAGTTGGCATAACTAGGATGTCAAAGGATTTAAAAGCCTCGTCATACGCATCACGAATACGCCTAGCTGTATTGAGCGTCTTTCCGTATAGACCGGGAAATTGGTCGGCAAGATACAACCCGTTAATGACAGTATTCTTGGTAGAGGGGAAAAGATGGGCAAAGCTTTCGGTTGTCCATGGCAGCCGAGCTCGCTCAAACTCAGTGAGACCGAGTCCACGGCGACCGGTGGCCCGTCCTATTATGTTCTCTGCTCCAGCAATGCGCTGCTGAACGGTCCAGACCGCCGGCCCGTATAAGTGCTCTGGAACGGACACCTCTCGAACCTCTGCGCCAAGCTCAGCCAATTTGCCAATAGCTTCTCGGACAGCCTTCTTTACGGAGTCTGTGAATACAGCGGGTTCGAACCCCTCGCGGAGAACTCCTACTTTGAGCCCGTCCAGTCTTGGCAGCGATGTTCCGTTGGACTGAAGTGCCTGACGGAACTTGTATGAGCCATGCTTTCCAGCACCTAGAGAGCGATCATCAATGTGATCGTATCCCGCAAGAGCATCGAGACAAGCAGCTGCATCCAACACCGTACGTGCTATAGGGCCGGCGTGGTCGTCAATGGCATCACCGCTTGTGATACCTGTGAAGGGTACAAGACCGTGAGTCGGCTTAAAACCAACACCTTGAGAAGGAACAGTCGAATTAGCACCATTCGGGGGAAAGGTAAAAACGAAGGGAAGAGTAAAAGAGATACTCACAGCCACAAAGTGAGGAGGGAACACGGATGCTCCCTCCTTGATCTGTTCCGATGGCTAGGTCAACTATACCGGCAGCTACCAAAGCCGCCCCTCCCGACGTGCTACCTCCTGCAGAGTAGCCTCGACGGTACGGGTTTTCAACGGTACCCTGTGCGCTTGTGAAGGATGCCGTCGAGTTGCAGAAGTGTTCGCAGGTCGCTGTGCCGACAACGTCTGCGCCCGCATCTAGGACGCGGGTTACCACTGTCGCATCTGTGGTCGGTGTCCAAGGAGGAAAGGCATCGGTTCCATAAAACTGAGGAACGCCGGCTACAGCAATGCAGTCCTTGATACAGGCTGTCTTGCCTTTCAAGAATAATGCTTCCTCAGATGTGGTCTCGTCCGCTGTAGCTCCGCGGATGAGAAACTTATGCGCCCATGCCTGTCCGAATAGCTGTTCATCTGATCCTGGTCTTCGGATGTTCTCACGTGGGTACTTGGTAAAGTCGGGTTCGGGCTGGTAGTCGGGAAGCGCCTCTATCTGTTTGGCGCAATCGTGGACGGCTGCTAATAATTCATAGTAGTCGTTTGACTCATCGGGGTTCAACTCAATCCCCAGATGCTTCTTCAGGACGGCCTCAGCGTCACCTTTTCGGACGGGGTTGTCCCTAGATGAGAAGAGGTTAGGTTAGCAAAGATCTGACCTTGGTGGCTGCTTTTGAGGCATAATTGTTCTGCGATGACTTACTTGGATATCTCTTTGAAGAAGACAGACATGTTCCAGATTGCAGTCGATGGGATCGTGACGGGGACACGAAGACCAGAACTTCCAAGATGATTCAAGGGATGCAGTTCAGCGTAGGGTACTTTGTTTTCTTTTCTGCCTTCGGCTACCTAGAAAGCCATTCCGTTTATCTCGGGATTCTTCGCTTGTCGTCAAACCAACAAGGAAGAAACCAACAGCTTATTTTTACGTCTTTCCCCAATTAATTTTTACCTACTCTTATAAGGAGCCTTAGGCTAATAGTATTGGAAACACAACTACCTCGTCTTAACTCCACGCAAAAGAGGCTCCTCCCACATGGGATGAGCTTTAAGAATCCACTGGTTCCAGGCCGGAATTTAGTTTGAAGATGGCTGGGACGTGACGGACGTGGGGGCTTCCTGAATCGATCAGCTTTGAAAGTTGGGGGCATTACCTCGGGGTTGCTAAGGGTTTTTATTACCCCAACTCGCAAAGTTTTAGATACCCCAACGCCAAATCCTGCCAAAGGTCCCCGCGACGATAGCGTCGGTCTTGTGATCCAAGTCGTATCGGATCGTCGCACTGCAGGGCGCGATATCGTTCTTATGCGGGGTGTAATGGGACGAGTGAGATTGCCTCGGAATCTTGGCTTTGGATGGACAGACACGGTTGAATGGGTTAGCGATAGTTGGGCTGATTCATCTAAGCGGCCAGGCCATCATCGAAGGCCCAGGACGATAGTCAAACAGCCAGCTAGAAGTGGCATTCATTCTTAAGAAAATATCACAGTAGGAATTTCAATGGCATCACAAGCTAAGACTATGCAGGTCGCACACCTAGTCGAGGTAGGTTTTACAGCCAAAATGAGCAAGCTGTAGTTTTACAAGACAGGAAATGGAAGTTTTTCTAATATGAACAAGTAAATACTAACATACTTCACGGCAGTTTAATAAACCGTACTCGCTGGCTCAGTCACCCATCCCAACACCAAAAGACGACGAACTCCTCATTCACGTCCGCGCCGCTGGATTCTGCCACTCAGACCTCCAAGTCCTCCAAGGACAATTCGAAACGCCTCTCCCCCTAATCCCCTCCCACGAGCCCGCAGGCGTCATAGTCGGCGTCGGCAGTCGATGCAAGGGATCATGGAAGACGGGCGACAGAGTCGGAGTGTTGAATTTCAAGAGGGCATGCGGCGACTGTCCCGGGTGTCGATTGGCAGCGCGGAGGAAGGGGTTTGGGGGGGAACTCGATCCTAGAATGTGCGAGCATCGCGAGATGGCGGGATTCAAGCATGACGGGGCGTTTGCTGAATTTATGATTGCCGATCCGGCGACGACGGTGCGGCTTCCGGAGTCTGTTTCTTTTGCGCAGGCTGCGCCATTGATGTGTGCTGGGGTTCGTGCATATTCCCGTTGCTTGTTAAAGGTATCACCTGGGTTGGCTAACGAAAAGAGAGATAGGCAACGGTATGGGGAGCTCTCGAGAAGGCTACAGAGAATCTAGAACCAGGTGCGGCAGTCGGAATCATTGGAATCGGCGGGTTAGGGTATCTAGGCATACAGTTCGCCAAAGCATTAGGTTTCCGCGTCGTCGCTATAGACAGCAGGGAAGCAGGCAGACAACTAGCCCGCGACGTCGCGAACACGGACCTCCAACCTGACTTGGTCGCCGACGCGACTCCAGCAGACGAAGTCTCCAAGCACATATACGAATTTACTGAAGCAGAGGGTCTAGCCGCGTGCGTGGTCTGCACAGATGACGTCGAAGTCAACTCTTGGGCCCTCGGCCTTTTACGTTACGGGGGTGTGCTTGTGGCTTTGGGGTTGCCGCCCGAGAGGTGGCGGTTCGATTCGAGCGCCATGGTTTTCCGGGAGCTCACGATTCGTGGGAGTTATGTGGCGAGTCGGGAGTCGACGGAGAGGATGATGAGAGTTGTTGCGGATAAGGGGGTGCGGTCTGATTTGACGGTGGTTGGGTTTGACGGGATTCCGGGGATTGTGGAAAGGTATTGTGATAGGGCGTTTAAGGGGCGGTTGGTTGTCGAGGTGTCTACGGAGTAGGGACGGTTGAGACTAAGGGATGGCAATTTGGATGGCTCTCTTTCTGTTATTTTCTATTATTTTCTATTTTTAATATTTTCAACTTTTGGATATCTCATTTCTTGATTATAGATCTGTGCCTCTTATCTACGCGCAGCTTACCCTCATGCTATCTGGTATCAGTATCTGGTCGTGAGACCTTGACCTGGCAGCAGCTGGCAATCAGTTTTTTATTCTGTGGGGGACTACTCCGTATTAAGTGCACTACAAGTATTAAGTGCACTACAAGTATTAAGTGCACTACAAGTATTAAGTGCACTACAAGTATTAAGTGCACTACAAGTATTAAGTGCACTACAAGTATTAAGTGCACTACAAGTA
>JADHKT010000019.1:170051-185577 GCA_019925285.1 Graphium sp. VPRI43844 | reverse complement strand
TTAAGTGCAGCTCCAGGATACGTCATCAGTGGGGTTCTATTAGGCACATAGCATCATTATCTGTCCTGTCCATCCAACTTTTATCTCGTCCACTGATTAGACCCTGGCGACAGCCCCTAATGCAGCAACTATAAACAGCTTAGTTCTAGTTTATTACTACGACCCCAAATATTATAGCGCTTTGAGTGGGAGCATTACGGTGTAGTGGTGCTAATCTGGAGCTCTCCCAGCTCCCCCCCTCTCCCCCTCTCCCCCCTCTCCCCCTCTCCCCCCTCTCCCCACTCCGGATGCCCGACTCATGGAAGAGATAAACCTGCTGACAGGTCATAGGTGCGAGAGTCGTGGAGCTAACGTTGAAGAGGGGGAAGCGACAGGGTCTGGTTTGTGCCTGGTAGATATTTCGAGTTTTGCTTAACACCTGTCTTCCTTAACACCCAGCTTCCCAGCTTCCCAGCTTATCCAGCCATTCTCAAACATCCCAATCTTCCAAAGGCAATAGTGTCGTGTGTATCTTGATCCCTGTGCGTAATTCTGTTTTGGTTCTACGAATCTATCTCGCTGCTATCTATTGTTATTTCAGCGACCCCTCAGACCCCTCAGACCCCTCAGTCTTACCTTAGTTAGCTATGGCAAAGAAGCGTGTTCTCATCAGCTATGGTGTCGACGTCGATGCTGTAGCAGGATGGCTCGGCTCCTATGGCGGCGAAGATTCGACAAATGATATCAGTAGAGGCAAGTTCATTCCCGATTGATCACATTCTTTTTGGCAATTGAAATCCTAACGAATCGATTAGGCATCTTCGCGGGCACAATCGGCGTGGAGCGTCTGCTCAAACTATTCGCCAAGTACAACATCAAGACCACTTGGTTCGTTCCTGGCCATAGTCTCGAGTCTTTCCCCGAGCACATGGCTGCTGTGCGAGACGCTGGCCACGAGATTGGTCTCCACGGTTACTCCCATGAGAACCCCACCGACATGACGATTGAGCAGCAGCGGGATGTCCTTGACAAGACATTTCGCATGTTGACTGAGTTTGTTGGTAAGCCACCGCGGGGAAGCGTTGCGCCTTGGTAAGTCAAGTTACGAGTCTTTGTCGCTTCTTTGTAGGTGTAGGGAAATAGGATGGAAGCACTTCTTGGAGACACTGGCATACCAATTCTGCGGCGTATCGTATAGGTGGGAGACGAGTGTCGAGGGTGCACAACTCCTCCTCGACTACGGCATCGAGTACGACCACAGCATGAGCCACCACGACTGTCAGGCATACTACCTCCGAACCGGCGATTCGTGGACCAAAATCGACTATACGAAGAAAGCCGAGGAATGGATGAAGCCCCTCGTCAAGGGCAAGGAAACCGGCCTCGTCGAGATTCCCGCCAGCTGGTATCTCGACGACCTACCTCCCATGATGTTCATCAAGAGCGCCCCCAACAGCCACGGGTTCGTTAACCCTCGGGACATTGAGGATCTCTGGCGCGACCAGTTTGACTACTGCTACCGCGAGTACGACGAGTTTATCTTTCCCATTACGGTGCATCCTGATGTCTCTGGCCGGCCACAGGTCTTGCTTATGCATGAGCGGTAAGTTTCTTTTGTTTTCTTTTTCTGTCTCGAATATATATATATATATATTTTTTTTTTGCTAATGGACTTTGTGTAGGTTGATTGAGCACTTCAAGAAGCACGAGGGCGTCGAGTTTGTGACCATGGAAGAGATGGCTAGGGAGTTCCGTTCGAAGAATCCGCTGCCGGAGGGTGCCGTTTTGCCTGCGGAACCTAGTGAAGTTCTTAAGAAGATGGCATAAGTGTGCAATTTATTTATTCTTTTATTTGTGTTTATCTTGTTTCTCTAGAAGATTTCATAAGTCTACTTCGTTGTAGCTTGAGGTTGGGGGAGGGCCGGTTCAGAGTGTAGCTACGAAGTAACGTCCAATATTCATTCACACGAAAATATGCTCCAATTTTAGGAATTCCAAATTTCTTTCTATTGCTCCCTTCCATTGGACACAGCTCGATAAACTGGGCAGATAAACCCTCGTCCTTGAAGCGACCATCCCGGAACGGACATGCCGCCGTGGTATCCGTGGTATCAACGGAGTGGGTCCCGATAACTACCCCGGAATCCTATCAACCACCGACACTCAAAACCCATTACAATCACTTATATCGGCTTCCAAGCCGTGGAGATCCCCAGCTTATCTCTTTAATTCCCCCCCCCCCAAAAACCAAATGAAAAACCCGGCCAAACAAGATTTAACCCCCTGGATCTACAAGCTTTCTATCACGACAAGTCTTGATGGCGCCCGGCTTATGACTTATGACCCCGAGATAGTTCCTCCAGTGGATCCGGGAGAAATCTTACGACCCCAATTGGAGTCTGAATCATGTTAGTTTGCCTCGCAAACGTACCCCAACGACACCCCGTTGTGCCATTCCTCAAAACTAGTTACACACTACCGCCGAGAAAACCATGCGACTTTTGAAGTCCACTCTCTTCTCCGGGGTGCTGGTGAAACTCCACCCTTATCTGGGGGAAAAGAGACTTTTTGGCGCTTGGGAATTGTCAAACTCTGGAGTTGTTTCTTTCTTTCTTTCTTCTTCTCTTTTACCCACCTTACCCATGTCGATTGCTTGACTTGGTATCTTTATGTTGGTCAATATGAGACTGACTTGTACTTTGTAGATGATAAACGGAGACGTGTTGAGGAGATAGGAGCCTTGGTCTTTTCGTTCTTCTCGATTTGTTGATTTATAGGCCTACTTTCCCCCATACTCGGATACCTTTGGACCTCTTGCTTATATGTCTATTGCATCGAAACTTTCTTTTTCTATCCTCACTTTGCTTTCTCTTCGGTTGATCATTCATTATCCTTTTTTTTCCCTAACCGACTTCATCATATCCCCCTCCCCCCCCAAACTCACTCACCATGTCGCAAAGTTCGGGAGAAAAGGGTGGCGATGCCATCGCTGCGGCACCGCGGAGTAGCATGAGTATCGAAGCAGTCAAGGCCGAAGCAGACACTGAAGCTTTCGAAGTATTCAAGAAGCAAGATGGCCAGGTTGACTTCCGAACAGTTAGCTGGGTCCACGCCTCCGTCATCTTCCTCAAAGGTAAGTTCTACTCATATCCATATCTCGTCTTACACGGAAGTTACAAAGTAGCTCGTGAACCCTTCGTGATATCAAGAAACAAAGAAACAAAAACCTTTTGCTAACCTGACCATAAAAAAAAAAAGTCATCTTCGCCACCGGAGTCCTAACAATCCCCTCGGCCATGTTCGTCCTCGGCGCCCTCCCCGGCGCAATCAACGTCCTAGGCTGGCAGTTCCTCAACACATACTGCGCCATCATCCAAGGAAACTTCCGAAACTCCCACGCCGGCTGCCACTCCATCGCAGACATGGCCCACGTCGTCGGCGGAAAGTGGCTTCGAGAAATCGTCGGAGTCTTCTTCCTCGTCACGTACGCTATTGTCGGCGCCTCAGGCATCTTTGGATCTTCTGTTGGTCTGAACGCGCTGTCTAACCATGCTATTTGCACGAATTCGTTTATGCTTGTCGCTACTGTTGCTGTCTGTCTTTTGGCTTCTATGCGCAAGTTTGAGAAGATTGCTTGGCTTACTTGGGCCGGATTCATTTCTGTCTTCGTTGCCGTGTTTATCGTTGTGTAAGTGCACCCACCACCACCACCTGACAGACAAGTGATACTCTTTGATACTTCCAAATCTTCCCCGTCACTAACTTAATTCAATGTTAGCGTCGGCGTTACAACTCGCGATCGCCCTGCTGCTGCTCCCCAAGAGGGTCCCTTCGACTTGGGCTACCACGTCATCGGCCACCCAAGCTTTGTTGCCGGAATCACGTCGGCCGCCACCATCTTCTGCTCCGGTGCTGGAACATCCGCCTTTCTTCCCGTCATTTCGGAAATGAAACGCCCACGCGACTACAACAAGGCCGTGTACCTCTGCATGGGTATTGTTACAGCATCGTATCTCTCCTTCAGTCTCGTCGTGTACCGATGGTGCGGCCAGTGGGTGGCTTCGCCCTCTCTCGGCAGCGCCGGTAACGTGGTGAAGAAGGTTTCGTACGGTATTGGACTTTTGGGCCTTCTCGTGAGTGCTTGTTTGTACATTCACGTTGCAGCCAAGTATCTCTTCGTGCGTATCCTTCGTAACTCGAAGCACCTCCAGTCCAACTCCGTCGTTCACTGGGCTGTTTGGTTCGGATGCACAATTTCCATGTCATTCATCTCCTACCTCCTTGCCTCGGGAATTCCCATTTTCAACTACCTGCTCGCCCTCGCCGGAAGTCTCACTTTCGCACCCTTGGCTCTTTCACTTCCTGCCTACCTTTGGATCTATGACCATGGACACTACCGCAAGGGAGGGTTGCTCAAGGCCCTCGCATATTGGGGCAATTGGCTCATTATCCTCATTGGTGCCTTTATGATGGTGGGTGGTACCTATGGTGTCATCCAACAGGTCATCGACGCCTACGCCAACGGCGAGATCTCGTCTGCCTTTTCATGTGCCGACAACAGCAACTCGTCGTGATTGCAATCTGTCTCACTCGAGGCGAGTGTTTTGATTTTGATTCCGAGTTTTCTCTTTCCACTATCTTAGTTTAGTTCGAAGGATTCATTATAATATAGCAGCAGAAAAATATTCGACATTATTGAGCAATATTTTTCTTCTCGCTAGGATAGAAAATCCATGATGATATTAGTATGACAACTAAAGTGATAACTAAATCTTTCATACGGAGTACATGTACCTGTCCTGTTGGTTCAATGTATCGTTTATGACAGCCCACAGCACACAAGGCATGCTTCATCCAGCTCTCAAAAGATGTACAAGTATGAGACTGCCGCACCGGGCGTCACTCGCCTGGGTGGCTGGCCGGGTGGCTGGCTGGCTGGCTAACTGCCCCTCTTCAAACCGAGAGAGCCGATTGCCCCTCCGAACTGAGATGTTGCATTGTCAAGGGCATCTCATATCGCGGTGTGGTCTCATACGAACCAAGAAACCAACGACCGCTGTTAACGAGTGGCAACATGTACGGAGTACATACGGAGTATATGTTGGAGCACAAGAGATGAGAGCCACTGGTTCAATGTTTAAACGTAAACTACTCCGTACGTGTACGGTGTACTCCGTAGAGAGTTGGACCAGCGGAGGCTGGAGACCAGACCCCGCTTCAGGAGCCCCTATGCCTTATGTCATCCCTCGGCTTGGGACGCGGGGCCCGGAACGGAGAGACTAGCCCCACCCCAATTGACTCTCACGAGCAACGTGGCTCAGGCATGTTATGTGTATAAAGCAACGGCTGGTTCCTCTTGGCGTCAATGTTGGTTCTTTTTTACTTTACCTCCCTTACATACAACTAGAGTATCCCACTTCACAACTATTGCCCCCCCCAAAAAGTTGGCATTCCAAATTGAACTGAACTGAGCAATTGAAACATGACGGACGTGCTTCGGCCCAACGACCCCCGGGTCCAAAGATGCAGCGCATCCATTCGTGGAAAAACTTATTCCTATCTCCTTGCCAACCCGGTCTCTGGAACTCCTCGCGAAACTGTCCTGCTGATCCATGGATTCCCTGACCTTGCTCTCGGTTGGCGGTACCAAATCCCCTTACTACAATTTCTCAACTTCCGCGTCATGGTACCGGATTGCCTGGGTTACGGTCAAACCGATGCCCCATCCAACATCAAGCATTATAGCTCCAAATCTCTTGCCGATGATCTTGCAGCCCTTGTGCACCACGTCTTAGGAACGGGCAGCGGGGCATCCTCGAATCCACAGGTCATCGTAGGTGGCCACGACTGGGGAGGCAGCCTTGCATGGCGCTTTGCCCTCTGGCACCGTTCGCTCGTCAAGGCCGTCTTCGTCGTCTGCACGCCCTACTGGCCCCCGCAGGAACGCTATATTTCTCTTGCCGATGCTATCAATAATGGCATGCTTAAGAGTTTCAAATATCAATTGCAGTTCCGAGATCCGTCAGTCGAACGCACTATTGCAGAAAAGGGCCTTGCACGGCAGGCGCTGAGTGCCCTTTACGGCGGAACTGATCCAGAAGGTCGGCACGGATTCACAACAGACGAAGGCTTGCGCTTCGACATCCTCCCGAAGCTGAGAGACCCGCCGCGCCGTATACTGTCGAAAGATGTCCTGGACTATTACACAAGTGAATACGAGCGCAATGGTTTTAACGGTCCCTTGAACTGGTACCGAGTTAGGGAGTTGAATCATGAGGATGAGCTTCCCTTGGCGAAGAGTGGTAACAAGAACGATATTCGCTTCACTGTGCCAGCTCTCTTCGTCGCTGCAACGAAAGATTTAGCGCTTACACCCGAGCTCTCTGTGGGCATGAATCGTCATTTTGACAACCTTACAAGACGGGAAGTGGAGGCATCGCACTGGGCTTTGATTGAAAAACCCGAAGAAGTGAATAGCATCATTGGGGAGTGGTTGCATAAGACTGGGCTTTTCAAGGGCCCAAGGCCTGCCCTATAAGGTACTAAGTCTAGACCTCAGAGTGAAAAGTATGTCGAGTATACTGGCAACATGTATCCTCTTCATGCAAATTTTTTTTTTTCGGATAGAATGCCGTGTCTCTTTTGGCCATTAGTCGTACGACAACAGCCGGTTGTCCCAACGAGAAACGGGACCAAGAATGAGTAATGGCCAAGCGGTTGAGCGATCGGGCCTGCCATTGTGGCAACCTGACTAGCGATTCCGTAGGGCTGATAGCCGAAAGAGCCGTTTGCTTGCAGATTTGATGCGGCGCAGTGATATTCGGGCAAGCTGTTGGCAGTAGGCAGACTGGAAAGGAAGCCGTTGAATGCGCCGATATGACGCCCCTCCATGAAGGCGCATTACGCTCTAAGCCCGATGTTTCCATCTCAAGTCCAAAATAAACCTCGTCTTTTGTTTCAAGCGATGCTGGCTATGAATAGTTTCCATGGTGCGACTTCGCCTGGCGATCTTTGCTGATGAATAATCCAAGTCTGCATTTATTTGAGGGTAAATTTCTGTCCAGAAATTACAGAAGCGCCTTTTGCAGCCTTCTTGTCTGGTTTCCCACAGCTGGCGCACACTGAATAGTTGGTTTCCATTAGCACACATCTTCCCAATGGCTCTATTCCTCCGGGAGGCAGGAGGCGTGATGAACCAACCTTGACTAGTATATGCGCAGCGCTGGCAATATGAAAAGCCCTGCTGAACCTTTGTCTTGCATTTTGTGCAGGAGCTCGAGTAGAGTGCATACGGATTTTTCGCGGCCTTCGATAAGAGTTTACTCTGGAGAAGATGAGGTCAGCGGTCGTTCAAATCACATAGCGAGGAGAGTCGCCCTCTGCAAATAAATAAATCGAAAATGAAGTACCTTAGAGACACCGTTCTGGCCAACAGTAGCAGATTTCTTGTCGGTGGGTTTGGAAGACGTGGCTGGCGAGCCGTAATACATTTCGCTCTTCTTCTTGACGGCCGGGGTAACGAGGGTCGTGGTGCCCTTCTGGAGCTTCTGACACTTGGTGCAGACCATGGTGAAGTGTGCGCTTGTTGGAGGATTTTATTGAATCGGATGGGCCTATACGGAGTATAGGTGATGTGGTTGGTTGTCTGCTGTGATGTGTAGATAGCTGGTTTTGGAGGCTTGAAGGTTCAAGGCTCAAGGCTTGACATCTGAAAAGTGGCAAATGTGTGGCTGGTTTCAGAACTGTGTGGCTGGTTTAGCCGTCTATGGATTTCTAGTGTTGAATTTCACACATGTCGCAGGATCAAAGTACGGAGTACTCCGTACAGGATACCTGCATTCCTGAGAGTTTGTCTGGTATTGACGGGTGACCAATCACCTGATAAAGAGCAGCAGATTATTCTACACGGGCCGTTCAAGAGCACTTTGGTGGCCGAGAGTATCAGTATTAATAAATAGAACACCTAACAACCATCTGCAACAAAGCGCCTAGCCTTGTGCACCTGTAGTACTCCGTATGCCTAAGATGTCGTAAGCTTGAAGCTGAGCCACTTTTTCAGAAATCGAAGTGGGTTTGGGAAATTACTAGTACTACTTGTAAACTACCTCTCGTTGTTATTTTGAAGATGCGTTTTATGAACAGAACGAAACTTCAATTTAAAGAACATCTGGACTTCCTCTTTTTGAAGCATAAGCTTAGAGACGAGAAGTTCTCATTTCCTTATTGCACAATCCGCGTACTTAATTTGAGTAGCTTCCTGTAGAGGCATTCGTATTGCGCCTACAATAATACGAAGTATTTACGAAAACGACTCCCTGATGTACGTAAACTACTAATAATACGGAGTAATACAGCCCACTTACTGTTAAATACCCACTGGATGCTGGCCTACATGTAGCTAACGGGAGCTTGGCTATCAAACAGCCCCGTATGGAGCACTGTTCGTAAAACACCCATCAGCAACCAGGAACGGGAAAAAGATACCTCACCCGAACCATTTTCAATGTACTCCATACACGTACGGAGTATTATGAAGGTTTGAATATAAACATCAATACAAGATAGCATCCGCCCCATTCTCTTGCCAATATCAAGTATAAAATACATATATGAACAAACTATGAGAATGTTTTCTTTTGTATTGGAAAGGAATATTTGCTGTCTGTGATCTGATCCGCCACATACTACTCCGTATGCACCTCTCCTGACGACTCCGTATTCAAGATGTTCGAAGTACAATGTACATAAGGACACATGCTGGTGCTCCTCCTTGGGGCGGTTTCCACTACCATCCCCTTCCATAGCGTCCTACCATAATTGCAAACAGGGAGGCTGTGCCTTACGACAAATCAATATGGAGACAACGGGTGGTCAATCTCCAACCCCAAAAAAAATACAGCCCCCCATAGCATCCCCTTCTCATCCACGTCTGCATTCTTTTGAATATCCCCAACACATCCGTTCATCTTGATACCATCACGACTCCCGTGTTCTGGCATCGATTCCAAATTTGTCACCTCTCTACATCTTCCCATTACCATCAATCGTACCCTGAACTACTGCAGTAGCTTGGTCTGCACCTTGCCCGTGGCTCCCCTTTCCACCACAGCTCCCTCTTCGCATGAGCTTTTATTGCTTCCATAGTTAGCCGCATCGTCTGGCATGACTGGGCGATACCCAGGTGGCTCGCCTGGGCCATCACCAAACCCGCGAAATGATCTCCTCCTCGATCTCGAGAATGACCAACCAATTTACAACGCTGGCCAACGCTCGGATATGAACGACGACGACTTAATGCGTTCCTACGCAGCCGACCAAGACCCGCAAGGTCAAAGTCGGCCATCCATATCATACGACGATTTCATCGGCGCCAACCAAAAAGCACAACCTTCTGTGAAGCAAGGGCCCTTCGGGAGATCTGAGCCAAGCAGTAGTACCGGCGCGTACCCGCCTCTCGACCGACAGTACAGCTCGACCTCGGGCCTAGGAAACTATCAACGCTACGTTGACGATTTCGACGACTATCCTACAGACGCTGACTCGTATTACCGCCGCGATGGGAACATTCCTTCCGATAATGTCGACTCATCAGGACGTAACAACGCTCGAACCCGGAATAGTGTTTTGGGTCTCGGTGGTGGTTTCCTCGGACGTGTCAAGAACCGCTTTGGAATGGGCCAGGGATACTCTGAAATGGATTTACCGCTGACCGAGAATGCCGCGAACAGAGGCGATGCTGCAAGTATCGATGCCGGCACATCAGCCCAGCCCAAGAGCAAAAAGTTCGATATGGGCAACTTCAAGTTTGGCTTTGGACGATCCAAACCTGACCCCTCCACTCTTGGCCCACGTATCATACATCTGAACAACCCGCCTGCTAACGCTGCCAACAAATACGTCGACAACCACATCTCGACCGCAAAATACAATATTGCCACCTTCCTCCCTAAATTCCTATTCGAACAATTCTCCAAATTTGCCAACGTCTTTTTCCTGTTCACTGCTGCTCTGCAGCAAATTCCCGGTCTCTCTCCCACCAATCGATACACGACGATCGCTCCCCTTCTCATTGTGCTTCTCGTGTCAGCTGGAAAAGAGTTGGCGGAGGATTATCGGAGAAAACAGGCTGACAAAGCTTTGAACATGTCCAAAGCTCGAGTACTTCGAGGCTCCGAATTCACTGATACCAAATGGGTCAATGTCGCCGTAGGAGACATTGTCCGTGTTGAATCCGAAGAACCCTTTCCGGCCGATCTTGTCCTTCTCGCGAGTTCCGAACCCGAGGGTCTCTGTTATATCGAAACGGCGAACTTGGATGGAGAAACCAATCTCAAAATCAAGCAGGGTCTGCCTGAGACTGCCACCATGGTCAGCACAAGCGAGCTGAGCCGACTCAGCGGCCGAATCAAATCCGAACAACCCAATTCCAGTCTGTACACGTACGAAGCTACCGTCACCATGCAGTCTGGTGGCGGGGAAAAGGAACTCCCGTTGAACCCCGAGCAGCTACTCCTTCGAGGTGCTACACTGCGCAACACCCCATGGATCCATGGTGTAGTCGTTTTTACTGGACACGAAACAAAGCTGATGCGCAACGCCACGGCGACTCCCATCAAGCGAACCAAGGTCGAGAAGAAGCTCAATCTCTTGGTTCTTCTTCTGGTAGGGATCCTCCTCGTCCTCAGTGTGATCAGCACGGTTGGCGACTTGGTAAAGCGCAGCGTGGATGGCAAGTCTTTGGCCTATCTCTTCCTCTCTCCCAACAATTCGGCTAGCGACGTTGTCGGCACTTTCTTCCGCGATCTGGTGACGTATTGGGTTCTGTTCTCGTCCCTCGTGCCAATTTCCCTGTTTGTTACGGTTGAACTGGTCAAACTTTGGCATGGAATCCTCATTAACGACGACCTCGACATCTACTACGATGTCACCGACACCCCAGCCAACTGTCGTACTTCAAGTCTTGTTGAAGAGCTCGGCATGGTAGAATACGTGTTTTCGGACAAGACGGGCACACTCACCTGCAACATGATGGCCTTCAAACAGTGCACCATCGGCGGAATACAGTACGCGGACGAGGTGCCCGAAGACCGACGCGCAACCGTTCAAGATGGTGTTGAGGTTGGAATTCATGACTTCGCTCGACTACGCCAGAATGTTCAAAATGGTCATGAGACTGCTTTTGCCATTGACCATTTCGTCTCCCTCCTGGCAACCTGCCACACGGTCATTCCCGAGCGCGATGAAGAGAATGGAGGCAAGATCAAATATCAGGCTGCATCGCCCGACGAAGGTGCCCTGGTTGCTGGCGCTGTCGAACTCGGGTACCGTTTCATAGCACGAAAGCCCAAGGCGGTTATTATTGAGGTTGGTGGCCGCGAATTGGAATACGAACTCTTGGCTGTGTGTGAGTTCAACTCGACACGAAAGCGAATGTCGACCATCTACCGCTGCCCCGATGGCAAAATCCGTGTGTACTGCAAGGGTGCGGATACAGTGATTCTCGAACGACTAAATGACTCGAACCCCCATGTTGAGGCGACCCTCCGCCATCTCGAGGAGTATGCCTCAGAGGGGCTACGAACCCTGTGTCTTGCCATGCGCGAGGTGCCAGAACAAGAGTTCCAGGAATGGTACCAGATCTTTGACAAGGCGCAAACGACAGTGGGTGGAAACCGTGCAGACGAGTTGGACAAGGCTGCCGAAATCATCGAGCACGACTTCTTCTTGCTCGGTGCAACGGCTATCGAGGATCGTCTCCAGGACGGCGTTCCCGAAACCATTCACACACTCCAGCAGGCTGGCATCAAGGTGTGGGTGTTGACGGGAGATCGACAGGAGACGGCCATCAACATTGGAATGAGCTGTAAACTTCTCAGCGAGGATATGATGCTCCTAATTGTCAACGAAGAATCGGCAGAAGCTACCCGTGATAATATTCAGAAGAAGCTCGACGCCATCCGGACGCAAGGCGACGGCACCATTGAACTTGAGACCCTCGCCCTGATTATCGACGGAAAGTCTCTGACATACGCCCTCGAGAAAGATATGGAAAAACTGTTCCTGGATCTCGCCATCATGTGCAAGGCGGTAGTCTGCTGTCGTGTATCACCGTTGCAGAAAGCACTCGTGGTCAAACTGGTCAAGAAGTACCAAAAGCAATCTATTCTCTTGGCCATTGGTGATGGAGCGAACGATGTGTCCATGATCCAGGCAGCCCATATTGGCGTCGGTATCAGTGGTGTCGAGGGTCTACAGGCAGCGCGGAGTGCGGACGTGGCAATTGCACAATTCCGGTATCTGCGCAAGCTGCTGTTGGTGCATGGCGCTTGGAGTTATCAGCGTGTCAGCAAGACGATTTTGTTCTCATTTTATAAGAACATCACCCTCTACATGACTCAATTCTGGGTACGTTTGCTCGTTGTGCATTTAATTTCTTTCTTTTTTTCCCTTCATCTCACTACCCCGAAACTAAACCAAGGATTGATACATGACGCTAACTCGCCATGTAGTACACTTTCCAAAACGTCTTTTCCGGTCAGGTCATCTACGAGTCGTGGACTCTTTCCTTCTACAACGTCTTCTATACTGTCTTGCCACCCTTGGCGCTAGGTATCCTGGACCAGTTCATCTCGGCGCGACTGCTTGACCGTTACCCGCAACTCTACGGTATGGGCCAGCGCAACGAGTTCTTCAAGCTCAAAATTTTCGTTGAATGGGTGGCCAACGCAGTGTACCACTCGATCATTCTCTACATTTTCGGCGAGCTGATTTCGTATGGCGATCTGATCCAGGGCGACGGCAAGATGGCAGGACATTGGGTATGGGGCACTGCTCTTTACGGAGCCGTCCTCCTCACAGTTCTAGGCAAGGCGGCTCTCATCACGAGTAATTGGACGAAGTACCACATCATTGCCATTCCTGGCAGCATGGCTATTTGGTACGGCTTCATCGCCGCCTATGGTGTCGTGGCACCAATGCTTAAGATTTCCCCTGAGTACTATGGCGTGATCCCACGCCTGTATTCAAGCCCGGTCTTTTGGCTCCAGACGATTGTGCTGGCGCTCATGTGTCTCCTCCGTGACTTTGCGTGGAAATTTGCCAAGCGCATGTACTTCCCAAAGACATACCATCACATCCAAGAAATCCAGAAGTACAACATTCAGGATTACCGGCCTCGGTGCGCACCCCAGCCTCTCTGTCTTTCTAACTCTTTTTTCTCTCGTTTCCCTGGCTAACCCGGATATGTGTGCAGAATGGAACAATTCCAAAAGGCCATCCGAAAGGTGCGCCAAGTGCAGCGGATGCGGAAACAGCGAGGCTATGCCTTCTCGCAGGCCGACGAAAGCCAAACGCGTGTTATTCAGGCATACGATACTACACAACATCGTGGACGATATGGTGAAATGGCCAGCTCCCGACGAGGGAGGTGAGGTGGACGTCGCTGATGCGACGTCGTTTTCTTGGCCTGCTTCTCTTTCTCGACATTTTTCTGTTTTCTTTGGGAGGTGATGAATTGGGCTGCATGTGAACATTGATATATAACGTACGAAAAAATGGATATTTCCTACGTCGAAAAATCTGTCTCTGGTCGATAAAGGAGGGGGAACCGTACATGGTACACTTGACGAAAAGCATGCGTTGAGTTGGAATTCTCCAGGCTTGGGTTCTACCTAGACTTTTTTACCTGTATTTTTTTTCTTCACCTTTTTTTCCTTTCCTTTTGAAGCCTGGTATAGCGTATCACATGACTGAGTGTAATGTAAGGGTATGATTCTTTTCTCATTCTCATTTTTTTAAAAGTTCTTTTTAAAAAAAATTGGCTTCCTCTCGCCTCTCAATTACTTGCCAAGCTTGACCGATGTGGTGGCGACTCGAGTTAAATGTTTGGAGATTTTCATACAAAAGATATCCATTAGAGGGTACTCAAAGAATAAAGTTTCCTTGTGGGTGGCATTATAGTGCTTGCGAAGAAGAAGAAGAAGAAGAAGAAGAAGAAGAAGAAGAAGAAGACAGAGGCAAAAATTGACAAAATTGACGCTCGTGATTAGCACATTGGAAGTGAGTCTATTACCGTGTAATCGGAGCCCAAATGTCATATTCCAGAAAAGCAACCTGGCGCAGAGGAAGCGCGCCGGGCTCATAACCCGGAGGTCCTCGGATCGAAACCGAGGGTTGCTAAAAGTTTTGTTCGATTTTTTTTCTTTCTTTTTTAATGCGTGATTAACACCTTGTGACCATCATTTTTTCTTGGCAGTCAGTTTATAGCAAAGAGTCATAAATTGTTTCTGGCCGTTATGAGAGGCACCGTCTGCATATTGGGTGCAAATAAGCTGTCATGTGTGAAGGGCGATAAGGTTTTTGTCTAAGGCGTGTTTGGCCTAAGACTAAGTTGCGACAGGTGGCTTCGAGAACAGCACTGGAAGAAGCTTGATTGACGCCAATACCGAATCAGCAACCTGAGACTGATGACTTGCATTTCTCATTTCCTTTTTCTGGCCAAATGTGAGGGTTAAATTCAATACTTTAACATTTTCACAATATCACTTGACACCACCTTGAATGGTATGTATAACCGGCACCTGGGAATCGGGCTTCTTCTGCATCTCCATCTCACGAGACCATCTTTTATTACCTAACTGATATACAAAGTACTTTTTGTCTGGAAGGCCCTATCAACCCCCCCACCATGGTTATCAAGATAAAGGACCGGCTAGTACTACGTACTTGTATTATCAGCTGGTTGGCTTGACAAATGCAGATTCTGACGATAAGGGCTAATCAAGAAGAGTAACGAACGGTTCAGGGCGCTTTCGGACAAAGAAAAGTGCAAAGGCTACAGGGCAAGGCACAAAACAGAACAATAGCAAGATAATCTACTCCGTAAGAAAGGATCCAGAATTCAAAAGAAACAAGTAGGAAACACATTAAAAGGAAGAGAGAATCATGTCACAGGTAATATGCAAAGTATTAACCCCATCAGAAAAAATAGTTTACAAGTACTCGGTACGTAACAAACCAAAACTTACCGATCCCAGCACAATGAACGAGAAGCGTGAAAAAAAAAAAAGTAAAAAAAGGGTGAGCCCCCGCGCAACTAATCCACTAAACAAGCCCACTAGCAAAAAGCCAAGCCCATAGTCGCAAGATAGAAAACAACACCATCGATTCTACGGAGTATTTCCCCCTCGAATCCCTCGTCCAAAAATATCCTAGTCTAAACCCTATGGAGAACGGAATTACAAAAAAATCTGGGGTAAAAAAATAATAACACAGACTTCCGGTTTTGCGAGATTGGTTTTTTTTTTCCTTTGAGATGGTTTAATTGGGTTGGATTCTTTTCCCCGCGAGAGAATAGATAGATAGTGGGTTGACGATGGATGGACGACTTAGGAATAGCTTTTTTTTTTCTTTTCCCACTGGTTGGTGTCTTGTGTCATGTGTTCTTTGATGTAAACTAATGAAGTTGGGAAGAGGGGGGGGGGGGGGGGGGGGGGGGGTGGTTTTTTTTTTTTTTTTAAGATAGTTTTATTATTAGGAACAAATGTGG
>JADHKT010000019.1:0-170041 GCA_019925285.1 Graphium sp. VPRI43844 | reverse complement strand
CGCAAACTTCTCCTTGCCTGTCAGTAACAGCTATAAACTAATTTCTAGTATTCGCCACCCGCGTGCTCCGGACAAGATACGGAGTATCGTGCCGTGAGAAACTCGGCATGCTTGTTCTTTCTTTCTTCAGCTTGGTTTCTTCTTCGGCACACTTGTGCGTTTCGTCATTTGGCCAGCCAGCCAGCCAGGGATCCCAAGAAGGTTGGACTGAAGACCGAGGTTAATACGCCCACGTCGAGCTCCCTACGCTTTAAAACCCTCTCCCTTGCCTATGCGTAACAAGTGATGATTGAGACAAGAGCAAGTACTACAAAGGTGAATAGCTCCGCACAGACATACAAATTATACAACTAAGAAAAACGGAGTAATACAAATAGTTTACAATAACTAACCCCTCAGAACTTATTCAAGTTACAAGTATGCAGCAAATCTATCTAAACTACGTACATATATGAGTATTACCCCAGCAAAACAAGAAACCAAGTAATATCGAGACCCCTCCCCCCGCTCAAAAGAACTCGATGGAAAAAAAAAAAGTCTAATTTCCATCATGTATTACTCCGTACTCCGTAAAACCCCCAGCCAGATTCGGTGCCAGCAACCTACACCAAACGCCCAATCACCCATAGTGAGAGAGCTAAGAAGAGGGGGAAGGGGGGGAGGAGGGGCTGGGAAGGAAGCAATTAATTTAGGAAATGATACCTGTACATTATCGAGCGATTTGTGTCCCCTTCGTATTCCCATAATTTTCTCCTTCGCCTGCAGAAAAAGGCAATACAACTACTCCGTACCCTGGCCCTTTCCTCTCCGGGGTCTTCAGCCTCTACCCCAGAATGGACACCCCGCAAATACGGAGTACAATGGGCGGGGCTTGCGTCGTCCGGGATGTCAATTTCTATTCGTACACTTAGTTAGGGCACAGTTTGGCATAAGAAAAGGAAAAAAAAAAAAAAAGCGACAGAAAAGTCATGTGTTGAGAGAGTCATTATTCATCTATCAAGTCCCTAATATTCATAAAGCTAACCCTCCGAGTGGCCCATATGTGTCTGATACTCCGTACAAACGTGTCAACAACGACGACCCCCCCCCCCCCCCCCCCTTGCCAGATAGAGCGACAGAATCGCCGGCGAATCCGAGTCGTGGGGTGACAGCTGTGCGAGAGGGGCTGCCCACAAACTCGCGGGATGATGTGCGGCGGCGCATGTGGGGTTGCGGTTGTGTAATTAATACGGAGTAATTAGAGAGAGGGGGTTTGATCCCAGTTTGGTTCAAAACTCAAGGTCCCCTTTTTGGCCTTCAGGTTGCGTCCAGTGTGGCCACCCCTTTTTGGCACGAGTATGATGGCCTTCGGCTCGCTAGTCACTCGGGCAATCAATCCCAGAGCCAAGGATCTTCCCCCGCTTCTTCGTAGCTGATGACTTTGGAAAAAGAGACCAAAAGGAAACCAATGCAGTAGAGAAAGAGGGGCGCCCCCCTTGGACCAGTGCCATGGACGGACTAGCCTCGTGTGTGGTCCTGTCGAAGGAAGAGACGAGCCACCAGATGCTACCCTCTCCCATCCCCGATGAGGGGTTCTCGCACGGTCGAGTATGCATCGAGGGACGGAGTGTGCTCCGAACCGAAAAAAGAATGTCCCAACCATCATGTGCCAAGGGCAATTCCACAATCCAATGGCAACAGTGCACCAAACGTATGGTATGGTATACATATGTCCCTGCTGATCACAAACAGGAAACACGTAATAATACTTGCATGCAAAAGCAGAAACAGAACAAGGGGCCTAGGCACCCAGTTCGGGTATAAAGTATGTGGGGAGGCGTAGGGGTGTAAACCCAGAGTCGCAGTGCGTTTTGGCGAGTGAGGTGTTCGGGGTGTGGTCATAAGGTCTGGGCTTTTTTTGCCGTACCTAGCATGCGGATAATGGTTTGCAAAGCCAATTCTTTCCAAACCGGACTTTCCATTTAATCAACAAGAAACAAGAGGTGCGAGTGGTCGGGATTCCGTCATCGGCCAACCATGGGCGCCACGAGTTCTATGCTCCGGGGCCTCGAGTTCATTGAAGGCCTCTTGGAAGGAAGAGGTCGATCCATGCTGTGCGTAGAGTATGTGTTGTGTCCGTAATATGCCGAACCAGTAGCTGCGGTGCTGGTGTATCCGGTGTCGTATGTCGAAGAGAAGTAGCCATTTGAAAGGCCCCTGCTATACGATGTGCTTGGGCTGGTGGTTGAGTTTCGTCCAAAGGGCCAGACTCGTCCGGTGGGTGAGGGCGGGCTGACTGGTCGGATGTTGAGGGAGCGAAGGGATGAGACTGCGGGAGTGTTGTTGTAGTTTGGAGATGAGAAGTGTGTTGACACCGGACGAGATGGCGAGGCTCGAGGAATGATATCGCGGGGTTCCGAGTCTGTCGTGTACAGAGGGTAATTTCCGCTGAAGCTGCCCATGTAAGCCGACGAGGACGAGCCGCTTGAAGAACTGTCGTGTCTCCGGCAACTAAGTCTTCTTGTTAGTCAAATGCAACCATGGGACCTGTGTCCGATCTGGGTGGTGGGGAGCACAGCCATGGGGTGGAAGGAATGAAAGAGACTTACATGTCTGAGCAGTACACTTCACGGTCGTCGCAGGGCACGAATTGCTTTTCACACGTCATGCTAGAAAGAAGAGTCAGTTTTCGAGTTTTCAAGTTTCAAGTTTTTTTTTTCTCACAGAAGCCCATCACTTACCAGAATTGAGGAAAACTCTCGTCGCCATCCTCCGTGAGCCAATCCCGCTCCTTTCGACTTGACCGGGGGCTCTGGGCCAGGGACTTTTTCGTAGACGACCGAGGTTTTTTGGATTCGCTAGAAAGTGCCTTACGGACGTCTGTGTAGGACGGGTTGCCGGAGCTATGGCCGGATTTTCTTCGTGAGTGGTGCATGGCTGTATGTTTGGAAGGGCCGGGAGGTTTGGCCTGCAGTTGGGGTTGGATGGCCAGTGTGGCGGTGGTGTAAGAGAATGAGTTGCTTGATAAGAAGCAAGACAATACAGAAAGTAGTCGTGTGACGACAGGATTGAATAGGTCTTTTTGGACTTCGAATTGTAGGCGAAAAGGAACTTGGGCTATAAGGAGAGGAAGCAATGAGGGTGGTGAGAAGAGGGGAGCGGCGGCTTATGAAGAGCACCGTGGATAACTTCTCGTCCGTGTAGATACGGAGTACCTTTCTTGTAAACTAGATTGTGTTGAAAGTGACGAGTGGGGGTGGAGGGGGTGGACCGGGGGGGAGGGGGGGAGGGGGGGAGGGGGGTGTACAGAGTACACAAGGGAGCACAAAAAACGGGAACGGGGTATGGGTTTCTGGGTGTGTACTCCGTAATTTACTCCCTATTGCCCTCTGCTCAACTGCAAAGAGTACCACCGTATTGCGCCTTTTGGCCTGGAATATCCATGGTTCGTGGGGTGAGGCTGTGGACAGACAGGTCTTGGATCAGTGAAATCCACTCACTGGTCAATTGCGCAATAGAGGCAGGCTAGAGGCAATTACCAAAATTCAAAACTAGAGAAAAAAAAAAAAAGCAACAGAGAGAAACTCAAAGAAAGACAGACATTCAAGGATTATTGAAAAGATTTTTTTTTCTTTGATAATTTTCTTTGACTCGTATGCAACCCTCTTCTCGGGTAGAATCCTTTTCGTCAGAAAACAATAAAAAATATGACCGAAACGAATAGAAGTAAAGAAACCCTGGCCAGGCTCAACGGAGCATCAGGGTGGCAAAAAAAAAAGATGGAAAAAAAAAATTTCTGACCCAAGATGAGCCACTGGGAAAACAGCGTGCTGGGTTGTGGGCTGCAAAGCTTTTACAGCAATCTTCTAGGGAACGTGCGCCGCAAGGACAGCCCAGGTGCTGGTATGGACGCTGTTGGTTGGACAGGACAGACAGCGACAACACGCCATAGTAGGAAAACTTTTTTTCCATTCAGGGCAGAGGATTCAATTTTTTGGAAATTTTTCTTGCCTGAAAGAGCCATACCTCTCCATAACTCTCCGTAACTCTCGCTAAAGTATGCGGGGTGAACATTGTTAGAAGGGACGCTTGGGCATGATAGGTTTCCACAGTGGGGCTTTCCAGGGGTGGTTCAGTGAAGTTTTTTTCTGTTCTAGCTACGGACTCCGTATTGACAAATAGGAGTGTCTAACATGAGGTTGTGATAGATAATATGTGGGAATTTTTCGCTGGTTATCGAAAAGAAAAAAAAAAGATATGGAGTAGGGTAGGATGTCGGGTTTTTATTTGTCTCGTTTTTATTTTTTATTTTTTTTCGTTGATTTTTTTTCTCTCGCTCCAGGAAAGGTCTCTGTTTCGTGCATCGTTTACCAGATAGAAAAGTTTACTTGCCTCTACTCCGTAAGTGCCCTAAAGACAGACTCTCTCGGAGGATAATAGCGGGTAGGACCGGCCGAAATGCTCCCTCACACATTCACCAGGTACAACACGTGCACGCGTCTCGATGCCTTCCATAGGCAATGTTGGCAGTGTGCATTATTACTCTACTCCGTATGTCTCCTTGCCCAAATTTGATATATCGATCCAAGCCAAGAATGAAATTGAACTACGGAGTAGCAAGTCAAACCTGGCAAAAGATCATGACATGAGGGGACCTGGGCCTGTTTGTCTGCAATGAAAGCCCCGACACACGATTTACCCGGGTGTAAAGATCCGATGGATTTAATCTCGTGTTTCGAGAGTATGGAGTATTTATTTTTGATTTTTTTAGGCGGTCTGAGCCTCTGATCTCGTTTCTTTTTTTTTTCTTTCTTTCTTTTTTACAATTTTATTTCCGTCCCTTGTACAACAACTGTTGCCAACCTCTTTGGCTCGTCACGATAGTCACTACCCTCAAGGCAAAATACATTTTTGATTAACCATGGTTGACCTACATCGTATGCACGATAGTTCAAAATATAACAAGTACGGAGTAGATACACATTGATAACACCCAGTTGGCCATACTCAGTATGTGTGTTGCGCCGAAAGCGGAGAAATTTCGTCAGTTGCATACATGCGTCGTCAGGGTCCAAGCATTTGTTAGGTTTGGGGGTGTAGGTATCCGTATGTGACGGCTCAAGAGGGGTGGAGGGGCACAAAGGAAGAGGGGGGGTGTATGTTGTTTCTTCCTAAAAACTACAAGTACTACGGAGTACGTACGGATACGGAGTAGTTTACGGTCAAAATGCCTGGGCCAGTCACATCATCGTGCGGGTGACTCAGCTCGAGAGATTGTGTGGTTTTGTGGCCGCCCGTGCTCCGTCCAGAGTGTACTCGGTATGACTGCGAGGAATCCGATATTTCTGAGCATTATGCTTTGATTGTTCACCGACTTGGGCTCTGTCCGAGACGAAGATCCACCGCGCCATAGATGACTCGAATTCGTCCCAGTATTCGACAGTAATAGCGGTGTACCACGTAGTTTTGAATTTTGAATTTTTTTTTCATTACGGAGTATCTCTTATTTATCTCTTTTGGCTACTGCTGATTCACCTTAATCTATTAAACCCCCCCTTTTTGATCGGTGTAGTCTATTATTAATAGTTGTTTCTTCCTTTTTAACTTGTTCTGGGATGGCCTACTCCGTATCTTTACGTTCCCCCCCCGCATGATTTATTTCCTATCGATAACAATTAGTTTACAGTGAGGGAGGCTCACACAGATAAAACATCCTGCTGTGTTTCTGGCCATTTGAATTCCCATCTAGCGATGCCATTGGAGAAGAAACACAATTTTCCAATTTCCCGACAGGTCAAGTGATGGGTCAAGTGATTGATAACCTCGTAGCTGGCACACGACGTTACGAATCGGCCCAAACTCTGCAGATAGATGGTCGCGGTGGGGTCTCGGCTCTAAACTAAACTACAAGGAGGGGCAGATATGAGATAAAATGCCTAGGATGGACGGATGGAATGTGGAATGGACGAGGGGGTGTGATAAGAACTCTTGTTGCATTAAGCCTCAGAATTCATGGGCTACGGAAATGACGAATTGAAACCAACCGTAGAGGTGCTCGACGATTTGGAAACCCCAAGACCTTGGAACGTGACCATAAACGAACAATGTTGGGCAAGGCTTGCGAAGGGAGGGGGGGGAACCTGGACGACCGTGGGTTCGAGAACCTGGAGGGACGCTTCTACGGAGTCGGAGTAGGGCTCACACCGGGGGTTTTCCTTCTGCTTTGTTTTCAGCTTCTCAAGAAACAAAATCCGAGGCCTAATAGCCTTGCAATGGCTTGCAAAGTCGCCATCTTTCAGGAAGCGTAGGATTCCGGTCCTATCCCAACGCGAAGTCGCGAGATACCCCTCACTTGATCTAACGAGCATGTTTCACAGCTCTTGTAAACTACACCAACAAGTCCAGACTGGACCACCACCACCACCCCACGAATGACGAGACCAGGCAATTACTGGCTGCATTGGATTTTGCCTAAGCCAGACCTGGTTTGGAGAGGTACGGAGTCCGGAAGTGAAGAAGAAAAAGGAAACATTGACTCCGTAAAAAGCACACCTAAACTCTCTCGGGCAACTCCATTCGGGTTACTGGCATGACGTTGCATACGACGGTTGGGGGATCGACGTCAGGGGACCTGCTGGTGGACTCTACGGAGTACTGTCCATGGTCGTGACCAACGAAAAACAGCGAGTGAGAGCATGTGTGTGTGTGGAGGACGCGTTTCGAAGCATGGCGCAGGTACGGTACAAGAGCCACTGGCGACTAGGCCCTTTGCGCCCGCCCATGGAAATGGAAAACGGCAAGGCTTCTCTCATTGGTGGTGCCTTGCATCATCCCGTATCCGTACTTGTAGCCATCCGAGGTTCCCGCGAGTAGCCCACCAATTTCTTTTGGGTTTGAGATTTGCTGTAATAATACTCCGTAAATAATACGGAGTAATAGGTAAAATACGGAAGGCTGTTCATTCATTCCCCACGGCGGCCAGTATTTACTCCGTAATACATTTACGGAGTAAACTACCTTACCCAGCCACAGTAACAACAGCCCCCAAACCAAACGCCACAAAATACGGAGTAGTAATAAACTACAAGTGAGCGTGCATGCGGTGGGTCGAAATTGATGGTTTGCTCTTTACAAGTATTTTCTCATTTTCATTTCCACCGGCTTCTCTTTTCCTATCCAGGAAATGGAGATGGAACACACCCCACGAGCTTGTTTAATCGCGAGCTTGAAGCACTACGGAGTACGGATATTCGCTCTTCGTCTCTCTCGCAATCACCCTGGCTGGCACGGGGGCGGGGCCATCTCCGAATCATATCGGCACACGCAGCATTGCATGAGGGCGGAAAAGACGGGCGTATTGGGAAAAAAAAAAAAAGGGGGGACATTTGCACTTGGTACACTCGGGTATCTACGGCGGTAGTCTTCGTTGCCTACTTGTACGGAGTACTATTAATACAGTGCCGCCGCTATCTAATCCAACTGCGTGTCTCTGCCCAGGTGTACATCGTAGCTCTCAATTTCATCGACAGCGGGCCAGCTGACACAAACAGGGCCCCTCGAGCGGGCGCAATTCAGCAACCCCCCACGTTTGCAACCGCAAACCCCTCTCCCCCTTCTGCTAATCCAGCACAGCACCGTCCATTAACCCTGTGGTTGTCTTGTTCCGTTCACGTACTACGTGTACTCTGTATTTATCGGCGGGGGTGGGATAATAAGACGGTGCCAATTAATATGCTTGGGTGACGAGCTCTTCCAACAAGGTAGGTCCAGTCCTGACCGAGGAAGCCAAGAGACCCAACCGTGCATAACGGCCCCGCCCTCTGGAATGTGAGATGTGATTATGGCAGGGTCAATCTAGTTTACGGAGTATGCCATGCCACGTTTGTCGGGTCTGACGACGGTGGTTTGTCACCGGAGTGGGCCAATTGGGCTGGCCAATCGACCCGTGAGAAAGAGAAAGATAAAAGACTCTCGACGCTCGCGTATTATATTATTATATTTTTGGCATCTTCTAGGACCCCCCATCCTTTTCCCGACCTTTCTTCTCAGCGGTTGGTTGCGGAGACAGAACAGGGTCGCCCTCTTCGACATGGTGTCCTTCTGTCCTTCATTCTTCCTGCCGAGCCTACGACGATAAGGGAACGAGCACCGGCAACACACCGGGTGGGGGATTTTCAATCCATGAGACGGGACAAGGGACGGAGCCACAGAGAATATACTCAAATCACCTCGTCTGCCACAACATTGCAACATGAGTGCAAAAGGGCGATCATCTGCAATGGTCACCTGTGCCGTGTCTGTGATGGTGTCTCGCCAGTGGGGGGTTGAAGTGTAAATTATATTGAGCACACCTTTTGGGCCTGGCCTCGATAACACAAAGACCTTGGGCGAAAGTGAAAAGACAGCCCATTCTCTCATCTCGGCCTTAAAATTGTGTCGCATTTTTGATGGCCCAAGGCACGGCATGAAAACAGAGGCGACATGCACAGGAGACAACTCAGGAACAAGGCGTCGAAGATTGGATTGGCGTCCTGCCCCACGTTCTCGTTTTACGGAGTAGTTTATGAGTTGAACGAAGCCGCGCAAGATGATGGGGGGGGAAATTAGCAGCCTCGGGAAAATATGCCATCCGAATTCTGACTGAAGGACCCGGTCCTGGTTTTAGTGAGCCTGCTGCCTGCCAGTAGGATCTATTTAGTGTCAAAGGCTCCCGCTGGAGCATCAGTAGCTCAGTAGCTCGGTAGCTCGGTAGCCCAGTTATGCTTTTGCTCTGTACTCTGTACTCTGTACTCTGTACTCCGTATCAATTACAGGGCAATCACCACTGTCCTTGGGCTGGCCTAGGCCTTTTGGACGGAACTCGTAAGCCTCAATCGTCATTCCGTCTTCTCTTGGATTCCAATTCTAGCCTTCACCGCATCTTCCCCATCCAAATTTGTCCCACATTCGCCATCGTGACGAGATCTTGAAGAAACTACCCTGGCGGGGGAGGAAACGTGCTCTGCGGATGGGATGGTGCAAATCTGGCTGGCTGACGCCATTTTTCCCATCTCTGGCTATTATGGTACGAGTTTTGGTGATTTGATGGCGCAGGGCTGGAAACTAGCGAAACAGCGACCAGTAAACGCGAGTCCCCCACCAGTCTTTAATGATAAACGAGGGCCTTCGTCTCTTACTCGTACTCCGTACAAGTATAAACGAGCCGCATCTTCCGGGTGTTTCTAATTTGGGGCGTTTACGGGAGACGCGGAGGAGGATTTGTGTATTTACTATTAGTTGGCTAGGGATTGGTCTCAGCGTACGTACTTGTACGGAGTAGGCTGCATACTTGTAGTAGGGTGATCAAATTGTAATTGGGCGCTAAAAGCCCTGGATGGCCCTGGATGGCCCTGGATGGGCACTGAAAGTAGAACATATTAGGGCTATGGAGTACAAAGTATAGAGTACAAAGTACAGAGTACAGCACCGTTGACGACGCCCAGCATCTGAAATTTAGTTTACTTGTAGAATCGGTCAACCAGTCAAGATACCTTGGACGGCACCCATATCACATGGATATCAAGCCTGGGAATGTCATCTTGGACAGACATGGGATGTGAGCCTGCAAGGTATGGATCTAATCTACACCAAAGGTCCGTCCAAGACGACGAAGAATGCCAGATGGTAGCGGCCCGTCAGCAAGCCTTTAATACGGAGTATATGGAACGTCTTTCTGCGCGCGTCTGCCTGAGCCAAGATTTGCCAACGACCATTTACGAAAATTTCCTAATTAGGTTTTTCGCATGTTAGTTTAGCATTGCCATGTGGCATGAGGTAGACGGCCGGCTTGCCATGGAAGAATTTTGACGATGGGAGAGAGAGAGTGGCGGTGTCATGGCGTTAAATTGCGTGTACTTGTAGATGGTCTGTTGACAACAACGCGTTTTGACTACCATGTATGTACAAGTACGGAGTAATGATGAACGTGTTGTCAATCAAGGGGAGGGGTGGGAAGTTTGATAGTACCGGGGATACAAGTACGTGATAAAAACACACTTAGTTCCTAGATTCGATAGCCTACGGAGTAAACTACAAGTATGCAACCTTTTCACAAGCCAAAGCTTCTTCTCAGGCCTTCCGCTACCGTTCTTATCCCTTTGGTTCAGTTTCCCAGTCCCTGACGTAACTACTCTTCCACCGCAATCTGTCACTTACAAGTAGCAAAGACAAGAGCAAGTGCCCATGCTCATGCTCACAGATTGCGCAACCTCACAGAGTTTACACATTTCTTGTCACCACTCCAGTCATATCATCATCACTACGGAGCATGGAGTACGGAGTACAACGCATCTCGAAAAGAATCGACTTTCTCGGGATTGTTCCTGGAGCCACCTAATACTTGTAAACTACGTACGTGGACAGAAAAGAGTCTAGACTGAAATGCCCTTTAACTCGGAACTTTCCGTTTTGCCTCTTCCAAAAATAGAAGACGATCAACACCCCTGCCTTACTATCATATTCAATCCACAAGAGCTTATCTTCCATTGTCACCATCAACAACATCACCATCACGCAGTAACACAGATTGAAAGCTAGCTCACAACTCTTTAAATCGAGCACTCGGTCGGATTACAACATCCCATAACATCTCACAACGGCACTCCCCCCTCTCAACTCTACATGGCAAGGCCTCGTCTCACCGACACCCATGTCCGATTTCGGAGCCCAGGGTGGAAGGGGGGGCGTGTGCGTGCGTGCCACACGGCTGCCGTAGCCTAGACTTCGATGCCGCAGCTTCCTGCGGGGATCATCGAAGCGCCCAAGATCGCGGTGTGTTCTACCGAGTACTTGTACTGCAGTTTAGATCCTCTCCAGTTTTCTGGTCATTGGCAGGCATGATTAGGGGACGCCCGGAGAGACTTTTAGTTCTCTGGATGAAGCTTGTCTCATGCATCAGCTTTCTCAAAGCGGTGCTCCTTGCCGAACAAACTGACTTGTCATGTACTGCCTGTTCCTTCTTTCTGTTGCGTTATTAGACCACACACGTAGACATGTATGTAAGATGAGAAGGGAACATGCCTCAAGGAAAGACACCAATATGCGAAGGTCCAGACATCGGAATGAAAAAAAATAAAAAGAGGCCCTTGATACTTCTACCGGATACGTCATTTAAAATAGCCCGGGCTCGGGGTATTATCGATAGGGTTCCATTACTACTAGCTTGACGCTCGAGACCTGTCAAGGCTACGTCCGAAGGCGGAGGAAGCTACGGAGTAGAATATCGCCAATTCCTCCCAAGAGAAAAAAAAAAAAGATTGAAACTTGAAACATCACGCGGCCATTCATTTCCGGATCTGGACCATCCGTGATTGCAAAATGGGGTCAAGGCGTCCAAGGCGTTGTTGCTGAAAGGAGGGCCGATGTCGCCATATCCGGTGCCATACTCGAATGGTCACGAAGTCGAGATGGGGTATCGTTGCACATGTAGTCATGCCGTCTTGTACTAACCATAAGAACCAAGTTAAGAACATTTGTTACAGTAGGAGATGTGTGATGTGTGTGTGGATGGTTGTTGTGCTTCCACACTGGGTAAGTATAAATCCGAAATCCAAACAGGTAAGGAAAGTAAAAGTGTAGTAGGCTCATCCATACAGACATGACGCATCCATCACACTCTACACCCTTCAGCTGTCAAGGCCTACTCTCGCCCGCCCCCCCCCTACTATGGATGGTAATAAGTCTGGTGAGCCGGCTTATGAGGGCTCGTACTCCCAGGATGATGCAACCCCGAACTCACACCCTGCACAGCCAAACTCAAAGCCGGACCCCTCGGACTCCCACTCCTCCCCGTATCATCCGTCCCCGAAGTAGGATCCCCGTAGGATCCCGTACCCGTACCGGGAGACTCGTCTCCCGCGCCTACTTTCCCTTGAATCTGCGGCGAGACAGATTGTGGCGAGTGCGAAGCCGGTTGTATCATGCTGACCTGCGGAACCCATACGCCGCCCTGATTTTCATACTTGTGTTGGTCAGAGTGTGTCATGGAGGGCATTTCTGCGTATTGGCGGCCGAGTGTTGTTCCGGCCGCGAGTTCCGCCGGGGGTTGAGGAGGGTGATAGTGGGATTGTGGTGAATATGGACTGGTTGGTGCGTAGGACGAAGGACTCCATGCACCAGGATCACCAGGATGTCTCGGGCCAATTGCAGCACTATTGGCTACTTCTTGTGCTTTTTTTTTGCTGTTTCGTTGACGGATCATGCAGTAACATCCGAGGAGGGCACCGAGAAGCACAACTGCACCCGCTACAGCTATACCAGCAATGGCGCCCGACGACAGTTTCTTTGCAGAGCCAGATTGGTCGCCGTCAACAGTACGCGTGGGTTTCCGTGCAGAAGCAGACGCCCTGCGCGTCATGAGAATCTTCAAATCGTTGTGGCCGAAACCAGCGTCAGGAACGGTTTTCGTAGCGCCGCCCTTGCCGTTTCCGCCGACGGCGGAGATGACAACGTCCGGCACCACGTACGACTTTTTCGCCGGCTCGAAGAGTTCCCATGGCGCGTTGTTGGCGTTCTGCTTGCCCATGTCGAGGTTGTGTGTGCCCCATTGATCGGGGGCGTCACACATGTCTGTGAGGGGGAATGTGCCGCCAATGATGAGCATTTGTGCGCCGGAAAAGACGTTGCATGAGAGACTGTGGTGAGGGAAGTCGCCTGTGCCGTTTCTGTCGGTGGGATACATGCGTATCCATGTGAATGAGGGGAGACTTAGGACGTATACATCATCGAAGCCTGATGTGTTCGGGGGCATACTCGCTCCGCCGTAGATGTAACTATACAGGATGAAACATCTCGCGTTAGGTTTACTTCCCCCTATACAAGGGACCATAACGAGTCAACCACTTACATGTTATAAGATGACTGGTCTGGTGCCCACGTCACCCCGCCGCAGAAACGACGTCTCATCTCAGGGACGGCACCCGTCGCCTTCTGCGTATACCACTTTGCGCTGAGTACGTCGTAAACGTAAACCTCGTCCATCGGTTGGCCAGAAACAGTGCCGTTCCCATACAGATCCTGGATGCCGCCCAGGTAAACCAAAAGCCCACCATCTCCCGCCGGAATGTACACCATGACCCCTTCCGCCCGACGTGTCTCGTCCGGTCCAGAGCTGTTAGTCCAAGAATTCGAATCCATAGAGTACTTGGTGAGATACGAGGTCGCGACTGGGGGCACATCACCCCAGCCAGGTACCGACTCTTTCGAATGCCAGCCGCCATAGTAATATCCCTCGCCTCGGGATGGCACGGAGACCCCAGCACCGTAGCTGACACCCTGGATGGAACTCTGGCGCGGGGCCTCAATATAGTCCCACTTGTTGTAGAGAATATCGTAGGCGAATAGACTGAAATATGTCGCGGCTTCTTGATAAAACTCGCCTCCGAAAAGATATAGTCGCTTGTTCACGTCGTCTGCCCAGAGTGTCCCCCCGTGTACATTCGGTACCGTTGCGTTCTTGCTAAGATTGGCGTACAGTTGGGGCATGCCTGAGTCGGCGACAGTGCTGAGATCTTGAAACAAGAGGAAGCTGTCTGCAAGGCAAGAATAGAACAAAACATGTCAGCGGGTTTTAGCTAGAGTCGGGTATGTGGTCTTGTCAAGTGGGAAGGGGGGTCTCCGGAGATGTTGCTAGGATGAAAACCATGCAACAATCCCCATCGAGGAAGACTCTCGACAAAAGAGAAGGGAAGGGGATCATCCTACTAGAATAGTTTGTCGGGTACTGTTGAAGAGGATTCCAATTCAGTAGACCACCGTCAATGTACAGCTTATCATCCACAATAGCAGTCTGATGGCCAAACCGGCGACAAAAGTTTCTGACCGGATCTTTTTGTCCCCACGCTGCGCTGAACATGAGAGCGAGAAGACATAGAGCACCGAACTGTGGCCGGCGTGGCGTTGATCGGGGAGGAGCGCATCGTAAAAAGCCAGTATCGCCGACGGCTGAATTTACACCAGCATGAGCCGAGGACGAGATGGACGAGATGGACGAGATGGACCACATCTTGGTGATCGAGACGAACCGATACATGTGTCGATTTACAATTCGTGCGAGGCCATCCTATCAATATAGTGCTTTTAGTGCTTGTGAGAGCAAGATATGCAGCCGTCAAAACGGCACAACAATATAAAAAAGAATATGGACCGTGTAAACCTCCTCGATTGATAAAAGGGTGGCTGACAAGAGGGTGAAGGCGGATAGATCATGAGAGGGGAAGAAAAAAAAATGAAAAGAAGTGTGGCGAAGGGTGTCGAGCAAGAGAAGGTGGCGGGAAAAACAGAAGGGGAACCCAAGGACAGGGGGAAACCACTGGGCACTGGCGTCTTGAGCTGGGGCTGGCGATAGAATTAGACGAATTTAGTTAGCTAATATTGGTGGCTTGGGGGTAGAAACACATGGGAGTGCTTGCGAGGAGCTGGTTGGCTTGGATAAGGAGGGGGATTGGGAGGGGGATTGGGAGGGGAGGGGGAAGGAGAGCACGAGACAGCTTCAAATCATGGATGTAGGGCCAGAGACTCAATAACCCTTATTTGACTGACTGACAATCTTAGGATGGTGGGATGATGAGGGAAGAGTCTGGTCCAATAGGTAGTTATTATTGTGTATAGTATATGGTGTGAGATTTTCACTTTTTGAATGACCGGTATCGTCTATGGACGCATCTTCGTATCGAGACAACTACGACAGGGCCCGCAGACAGACAGGATTGGTGGAAGGCAGAATGAGAAAGACGTGGTAACGGATGGACGAAATCTCGGCGAAAGAAGTGCAGTATGTGAAACCGCCCTTGCAAGGCAACACAGGCGCAAGGACAGGCCACTCACAATCACTCTTCGCGATGCATACCCGGCATGGATAACCGAACCGGGTTTAGGTTACTGGTAGGTGCTATTGCATGCGGTCAGCTGCATGCGGTCAGTTGCCTGCAGGTAACGGCTGCCACACCACCGAGCCACACCACCGACTTCAAACAAACAAGCCAGGAGAAGAAATTAAACAACATCCTCTCGAACCCCTCAATCTATGGACTGGACCGTCCACACAAGGCTAACACAGTGGTGTGCATCATTTAAGAAGAAAAATCAAACGGTGGTATTAGATCATTCCCCGAACACCAGACAGGAAGAGAGGATGACGGTCTAAGAGGGAAGCTGTCCCTTGTCATACTTGTAGCCTCTCGAATAGCGTATGCTGTACTCAGGAGACTCTGGGGACAACCGGCACTCTCCGATCCAATCAAACGTCAGAGACCAACTCTCAGCTGAGCCGGGCTGAGACCACGCTCTACGTGTACTCCGTAGTCCTGACCAAATATCCGTAAAGAGTTTTTCGTGTTCAAGGCAAGAGGACAAAGAACACATCCTAGCATTGTTAATTACCCGGCGACTGAGATAAAGCTCCGTGTTACCTAGCCGTAGAGAGAACTAGAAGCCACCGAGAGAAAATGCCAAATCTCGCCCCCCCCCCCAATTACCGCACTATATGGGATGGAAAGATGGAAATCCCGTGAGTTGTTGGCAACGTATGGACACCATGCGGGGTTCTGCGACTCCAAAAAGCAGACTCCATGGTATTGAAGAGATTGCTGTTCATCGGCTTAGTAAAGGGCATCGGTATCGTTTAGTCCATATGGTGGCAGTTGTGTTTGTCACAATCGGAGCGATGGCCATGTGGCTGGCCAAGCGGACACTGGGCCATTTCCTGCTTGAGAGTAATGAGAAGTCGAGGGGAGAGTCTAATAAGGGAATCCCGGGTTCCTGACGGAAATGTAGCTGGGTGCTACAAGGTTGTGCCTTCTATGGCGGATTGGAAGTCTAGGTTTGAGGTTTCGCAGCCTGGCTCTTGTTTCGACGTGCAATCATCCATATGAGAAGTTTCTCGTCATCGTCCCAGACGATTCGAGGTATCCCGTTTTGTAATAGGATTTCTTCATCCAATCCTTGTGGAAGGTCTGTGGCTTGAGGGTCTGCGTCGGTCGTTGCCGGTCCTCCACGCAGCGCAGCCGAGAGGATGTGAAAATCCTTTATTGTACAGACGCTATTATGCCAGTTGCGGTCCGATGATACGAGATCATCTTCATATTTTTCAATGCGACGACTTAGCTCTTCGTCGGGATTCTTGACCGGCCTCGCGACCTCCTCGTCAAACGGCCGCACGATTGGACAATCCTCGGCATCAAGATCGAGGATGTGGTCGGGTATTTGATAGGGTGGGAAACGGGCTGCAATCTCCTCCTCTGTGTAGACGAGCTTCTTCTGTTTCTTGTAATCTTTCCATATTGGTCGTGCCCCTTCATCAGATGCTTCGTGTGAACTGTCAAAGTCGTCGCGCCACGCCTTGCTAGAAGTCCAGGCGCGTTGAAGTCTATTGGCAGGGACTGGGCCTTGGAATCTCCCTCGATGGAGGTGTATGTACGTACGCACTCTTGCTAGCTTATACATTGCAAGCTTCTCTATGATGTACGAAAGTGTCTCTGGGATTGGAATGCCGTCGTCGATGGAGCTACTGTGAAGATGGAGCTCTGAAACTCCACAAACTGGATCCTAACTAATTTAGCTTTGGCACCAAGCCACGTGACATGCCTCGAAATGAAAAGTCAAGAGATGTATGTATCCAGCTCCATACACTCTTAAAGAACAATCTTGTCAAAAATGTATTCAAAAAAAGATGATTGATTTGCTAAGAATACTAAGAATACTAGTGCATTCTGTGCATAAGAAGAGGGCATTCGTATTCCAATAAATGGTTTGATACTGACCAGTTGGCTGGTCTTGGTTTCTGGCTGATCAGTCTAGTGGGGCAGGCTACATCAACACACTAGGCGATATTACAGGGCGTCAACAGGGCGGCCACCAATCATATCACGTGTACCACACTTAGCACACGGTAACCAACGCTCCAGATGCGAGTCTAGAGGGGAACAACGCCTTGACTGACGGCTTGAAAAATCCTACTATCGGTCTTCCATTTGTCGCCTGCTATTCACTTCGTATTTGGCCAACGCAATCCCATTTCTATTCATCGTCACCTCACAGCCATCCTCCTTCTTAACCCCGCCTAGAATATTTTTGAGCACACTGCCATCATGCCCGTAACGAGGCGCCGCACCCGGGCGCAAAAGAAGTCCCCTTCGCCTCCGCCCGAAGAGCACCAGGAAACCCAAATAACCGAAGACACTAAAGCCGCTGAGGATGCCCAGACAGTAAACGCGGCTGAAGAAGAATCACCTGCAGTCGTTGAGACTTCCAAGGATGAACCGACCGAGAAACCAGAGGCGGATGGACAACCAGCCAAAGAAAGCGTCGACCCGGCAGCGCGCGCCGCTGAGAGATTAGCCCGGTTCAAGGCCCTGAAAGCAAGAGCGAAACTTTCTTCGGAGACGAACCTCAAAGAAGCAACCCGCGAGGCTCAGCGGGCCTCCGTAGATACCAGCCAACTCACCGCCATTCACCGAAAACATGCCATCGCATCGCACAAGCTCCTCAAGGCCGACACCGAAGAGGCCGGCGAGGACTTTGAACGAAAACGTGCATGGGACTGGACGATAGACGAGAGCGAACGCTGGGATAAGCGTATGAAGAAGAAGCAAGCCGGCCGCGACGATACTGCCTTCCAAGACTACAGACATCTGAGCAACAAGGTGTACAAGCGGCAAATCAAGAACTTGAAACCCGACATGGAGAAATACATCAAGTCAAAACTTGAAGCAATCGAGAAAGCTGCTGCTGCTGGCTCACTCGACATTCTAGAGACCGAAGATGGTGAGCTCGTGGCCGTGGACAAGGACGGCTCTTTTTACAGCACATCCGACTCGACGACCTTTAACCAGAACAAGCCATCCAAGTCCGCTATTGACCGCCTAGTACAGGATCTCCAAGCCAAGGACGAGGCCAACTTGAAGGCGAGGGCGAAGAGAATGGCGAAGAATGGCGAGGATGGCGATGTGACCTACATCAACGAAAAGAACAAGCAGTTCAACATGAAGCTCGAACGCTTCTACAACAAGTATACTGCTGAGATTAGAGACAGCTTCGAGAGAGGGACAATGATTTGACCAAGGACAATCAAGATATCTTTCTACTAGTCATGTATTTCTCACCGTGTCCTTTGTTTTGTTGGGGAGGGCGGGATATGCGTTGAATATTGCGATGGAGTTCGAGGCGTCTTTACACTTGGTATTAAAAATATATTGTACAGTCTATATGGCTTTTGTTGAGGGGATTTTTTCAAGGTCCAGGATTCATTCATACAGTTTCAAAGCATACTTCCCCGCCACCATTTATTCGCGAGCTGCTCCATCTCGTCAACATCGACGGGCCCGCGCACCTTCTCCTCGGCCAGTGACTCTACGACCGCTTGGGCTACGGTGTCAACCTGTAACGGCTTGATCCCGCCCGCCCCCATAAGGCCACCAAATACCCCTCCCGTAGCCTTGTTGAACAAGGATGCGGCGCCCGTTGCAGCTGCAAGTCCCATGGTCAACTTTCTCGAGCTGTCGTACATGAAAGGAGCTCTGATATATATGCCTCTCATATCGGGGAAATTGCTCGTAATTGCCGATTCGGCCTCTCTCTTTGTAGAAATGTATCTAGAGGGTACACCTGGCGGAGCAGCGGCGGCTGATATAAACGCAAATGCAGAAACGCCCTGGCTCGCAGCATGTCGCGCCAACGCAATGGCACTATCCCGATTCATCGTCTCATACGAGAACTGGTCCTTAGCGTCAGAGGGCGCAATGCTGGCATTCTCGTCCATCTTCAGGGGATCGACCGTTTGACGAGGCGTGGAAGTAAAGGCACGGCGAAGTCCCGAGATGGGGGACTCTGCGCCACGGACAACGTTCTTGTAATCAGCTTCCAGGAGGATTCCCATCGAGTGTACAACGTAGTTTGCCCCCGGGAGAAGAGAAGCGTATGTTACGGGACGTAGAATGTCTGCGCGCTCCCATGCTACCTTCCGAGCCCATGGCGGTGGTGAGGCAGAGGTAGATACTTCAGCCCAGCGTGGCTCACCGGACCGACTAGAGATTGCGGCAGCGATTAGTATTAGCAGGGTTATAAAAATTCCCCATGTCAATCGGTTTGACAAACCTAATGGATGTTACATCCCAGCCCTTTTCCGTAGCATATCTACAAATACGCGATCCGAGAAAACCGTTTCCTCCACAGACGATGAGGCGCTTGGCAGCTGACATAGCTATGGTGGAGCTAAGCTTTGAGCCAGAGGAGAATGCCTTGTCGTATTGAGGTAGCCAATCTGTTGTTTGGTGATGATTTCAGTTGCAGCAGCTCGGCTAATTAGCATTGAACGAGAAAAAGATATCTCTCGTTGGGATCGTTGGGAAAAGTCGTCGTTTGGCTTCAGAGGAGCTACGTTGGTGACGGCATGAGGCTGGCCGGATCAGCCCACTGTAAATTAATGGTGTGCAGGGGGCACTTTAGTACATGTATGTAAGTAATAGCTTCTGCCCCACACTATATTCCCAGTCGGTGCTCCGTCTTCAATTTTTGGCATTTTTCTTCGCTTTTATTTTCTTCTTGGATTTTGCGATTCAAGAGACCAACCACCGATTACAAAGTTGAAGCAATTATACCCCATACCACGATTGCGCAAGTAACAAACGACAGCGACGCGCTTTTCCGACTTCTTATAACGCTACCATCGACAATCAACCCAGTACTCTTTTATCTTTAAGCTGCGAGCCGACGGTATCCCGCCATGGCACCCCCAAACCAGCTGGGCAAGCGCATGAAAGGTGTGCAAGTAACACGCCCATTTATCTATGGAACAACGGCGCGACCTTTTGACGACGAACTCAACCCCAAGCCTGTTGGCGTTCCTGACGACCACACTCACTCGTGGCACGTGTTTGTCCGAGGAGTGGACGATACAGACATTACATATTGGCTTCGCCGGGTGCAGTTCAAGCTTCACGAGTCGATTCCAAACCACATTCGCAGTATGTAGTCCCTCTATTCTATTCTCGATCCGTCCTCCGGTATGAAGTCTATTCTAACCGCTGCGCGATTGATATTCAGTGGTTGACGGAGAACCCGGCAAACCATTTGTCATCCACGAAACCGGATGGGGAGAATTCGAAATCACCCTACGTCTCTATTACGTGGCCGAATCCGGAGAAAAGTCCCAAACCCTTTATCACAATCTTCGCCTCCACCCATTCGGTAGGACAGAAGCCGAGAGAGAGGCAATGCGTGCCGGCGCAGGCGAGATCAAAGCCTGGAACTACGAGGAGCAAGTCTTCAACGAACCCTACGAAGCCTTCTACGAGATCCTCACATCAGGCGCCCACCCCAAGGGCCAAGCCCCGCCATCATCCACCGGAGGCGGCGGCAAAGGAAAAGGCAAAGGCAAAGAAAAGGCGCCCCCGCCCCTGCCAGATCCAAAGTCCGGAGTGGTTTGGGAACGCACCGCCCTCCTCCCCAACGCCCCACGCCCAGACCAACCCTTCTGCCGCGAAAGCGAAGATTTCGAAGTCCGCAAAATAGAAGAAGCCATCAAACAAGCCGAAGCCATGAAGACCAAACTCCTCGCCTCCATGAAGGACAAAGAATCCCAACTCGCCGCGTTGAAAGAAGAGAATAACGCCGCAAAGGCCGCCTCCTAGAAGGATACGGTCTTTGTTACGGAATCCGATGACGGGCGAGACGTCGAGTCCAAAGACTCGACGCCCGTGATGAATAAACGGCGCTCCTCCGGTTGGAAGCGGGGCCGGGGTCGAGTCGGGAGACCTCCCAAGTTTTTGCGGCGTGAGAGCTGAATCTTTTTTTTTCTTCTTTTTTTTGGCCCCCATTCGTTTTTAACGTAAGTAGGGTGAATCTCGCCGCGATAGTCTTCGTGACGTAGCTCTTCAAAGGGCGGTTTACGGACAAGCTAACCGTCTTCCTTGTCTTTGTTCCCAGAGGGGACCTCTGACACTCGACGACGAAGGAAATATCGTCACTTTCAATCGACGGCTGTATGAAACCTCATGTGACGCTAGTAGTTCCCCGAGTCACGAAGATACGACCCCATGTATACCAGAGCTCCCGACGATTATAACATTTCACCCCAGGAGAATAAATCTGATGGGCTCAGAAGAGGATCTTACATCATATGTCAACATGAATGCACGAAAATGGAGAAAGCATTACCACCATCAACCACACCATTGAATAGACATGGTGCACACGAAATAGAAGGAATTCTTTTGACGCATTCGTCAACTTGTATATTGGAGTGGACTGTTCTCATCAGGACTATGCCTCCAAAGAGAGAGATGTTAAATATAATATATGGGTCTCCAAAATAAGCATGGATGGCTCCCTTTCTCTCTCCATCTTGTCCATAATTCCCTTCCACCTCGCGCAACCAATCTTCTCAAAGTGGGAAAAGGAAAATAACAAGATAAAGGAATTGGAAATGAGGGTGACTATTAGTCGATGGAGTTGGACGTTGCACAGCAACGTTATAAAGACAAAAGAAAGAAAAAAAAATGTTAAGGAAAACAAATACATGTATCAGGGGAAAAAGATGGCCGGTTCATACCAAAAAGCATAGATTCTATCCCAACCTTCCCATTCCGTGCCAACCCACCATTTTAAGCGCTTTCTCGCGTCGAGTGCAATGTTAATAAAAAGACAGCCATGAGAAAACAATATCCACCAAACCGGCCATTTCCCCTCCTCTTGTGTACAATGTAGTGTACAGGTGTTTAATATCCTGCCTTGGCAGGACAAAGAAAAAGATGATTTCGTTGTTCCTTCCTCGATGATTAAACGGGACGTGTCTTCAAAAGACATAACAAACTTCCCGAGTGATGGACCTTCGTTGCGGAGAAGGCATGGAACAACCAAAGACGCAAGTGCGAGTTCCCGTCGCATGCTTACATGCTCAACCTGCCTGAACGCCGAGAAGCCAAAAAATGAAATGATACATAGGAAAAGTCGAGAGTGGTGTGTAAATATACTAGCAGAACGGTGCACTGCAGGCAACGATAGTGGTTTAGCGGGTGGCTTCGTATGCAGGTGGAGGAACGTCTTCCCTTTCCTCCCACATACCTTCCCGGCGGTTCTTCTCATCGTAGACACGGCGGGCAATCTCGCTGGCCATCTTCATGATCCATGCCTGCTCGAGGATCACGGATGGTTCTGATGTCGTGGATGCTTCCTCAGATTTCTTGCTGCGCTTCTCCGTGTTGCGGGATGAGGCTTGTTTCTCGCCAACAGAAACCGTTTCCTGGCGAATAGGAGCTGTGGAAATAGGTGCTTTCTCAATTGGCGCAGGTGTGGCGGGGGTGTCATTGGCTTTCGGTGATTCCGGGATGTCGAAGAGATTGGTAGCAAGGGCGGGCCTTGAAGGCAACTTCGCTTTCTGAGCAGGAGATTGGAATCTTACCCTACTCATCGAAGCGCGCGAGGCATCATCCTGAACTTCTGGCTCTTCGGGAATTGACTCTTCGACCAGAGGTTCCGAGAAGGGCCCGACTCTCGAGGCAGCCTCGGAGACTGCTTCGCCAGACTCGCTCTCTGTTCCTGCTTCGGATTTTGCGCGTCGAAGATTGACAACGCGCTTCTTTTGTTTTCGTCCAGCGTATTTAGGTCGTGTGCTGGAGCCAAGTCCAAGCCCTGTCGTCACTGAGTTTAGGCTCACAAACGAGGCCCTCGATGACATGTTGCCTTGTACGGAACTGCCCGAGTCGGAGAATGTGTAGGTATGCGTCGTTGCCTGGAAAGAGTGTGTTCTGCTCAGGCTGGGAGATGCTGTAGGAGAGTTGGCAGGTTCTATCCGTTCGCCGTTGACTGTCCATGCTCGGAAGACAGAGTCGCGAATTCCAGGTGTAAACATAGACAAGGTCCGGTGGGAATTTGTTAAAGCAGCGAGCTGCAACAAATTCTTCTGGGAAAATAACGATTGCACGTCGCCAGCACCGCCATTTAGAACGAGCTCGGAGACGTCGTGAATGTCAATTAGGTTGCCATTGGCGTCGACGGGATCCATGGGCGGACTGGCAAGGGGATCCACGGCTTCGACATCTGGCTTAACGGCAGCATCGTCCTCTTTCGGTACTTGATCGGGGCACCATAGTCGTAATGACAGGCGGTGGATAATGGCAGGGAGCTCTTCCATCATCAGGGTCCTCAACTGCCCCTCAATGGTCCGTTGTAGGTAGTCGCGAACAAATTGAATCGAGTCAAAGGTCGATGAGACCTTGAGCGACTCGAGAGGGTCATTTCGAAAAACCAGGGTAAGCCCTTTTTGTTTCGAGAATACCAAGATGATGAAGGCCGATAGTTTGATTTCGGATAGCGTAATTGACAAGGGTATCGTCAAGCCCGACGAGGCCGCCAATGGTTGCGGAGACGTGAACGAAGGCTTTGAATAGAGATAGGTGTTGAGTGGATTGGCCTGTGATTGATTGTTGATATATTAGCCCGTGCTATAAGTCGGTTGGAGCAAGGCCCGGTTGCGAAAACGCGCACCCCGGTCAAGTCTAATTTAGAAATTCATGCGACGGTGCTAAACAAGGAGGCGACAAGAAAAAAAGTTTCCAGAAACGCCAAAGTCCCCACAACAGGTGCGCTGAGGAGCGAAGGGGCAGCAGATAAACCGATCGCACGAAACGAGGGGATTTGCGCGAGAATATTGATGCCCAAAATTGAATGCAAATCGGTATGAACCGAGGTGCAGGCAAAATCGCTGGACAAGACCCTGGAGAAAGAGAGGCCACGAACTTTCCACTTGGAAAGGGGAAAGAAGATGGAGAAATTTGAAATGCCTTGAGCATGACTTCAAAGCTCATCTGATAGGCGAAATTTCCCGACATACCAGCCTCGAACAGAAGCAAGCTATAGCAAGTGGGAAACATCGCAGCATCAACCAAGAAATGGGTAGGGATGCGCGCAAGTCCGACAGATAGTCGCTCGGCAATATCAAAAGCAAAAAAAAAAAAAAAAGTATCAAAGTAATCCATACCTGTACTCTTGTTTTCAGTGTCAAGAAGGCATCGCCGCTATAGCACATCTTAAAGATGCCCCGAAATCGATCCTCGGCGAGATCTCCAATCTCAAGAATCTCAAGTTCGGGGGGCACGGAGCCCAGATTGAGCTCCGTCACGAGAATGTCGTCAACGATGATGGGCGGCTTGGGCGATTTGTTCAAGGCCGTGGTGAGTAGGTCTCGTGCGCGGGCGTAGAAATCGGCGTCAGCCGTTAAGGGCGACCAGTTGAAGTTGAAAGCCATGCTCAGAATGGCGATATTATGCTGGCGAAACCATCGGACGGAGGTATATTGGGGGAGTCCCTGAGGGCGGCACTGAGGGGAGAGATTTTCTTGTGTTGTTTTTATTTTATCTCGAGCGCTTCGGATGATACGGGGAACGATGGAAATCTGGAAGGGGGGCCTGACTGGTTCAATGTCGGGAAAAAATTCTTTTTCTCCCTCCTTCTGTCTCGCGATTTTCCTTCCCCGTACTCCATAAAAGTTACTAATACTCCGTACTTGTAGCTTACGCCTTGGCCTGTTGTGGCTTAACCTCCCCCTATCCCCCCTATGCCAACCCCTGTCAAGCCCCCGCCGCCCCAGTGAAATAGCGTCCATAATGCGCGAAACCACCATTTTTTGGGAATAAATCCTTGACTGAGGCCCCCTGAGCACTTTACCAGAGTGGAGGCATTTACAATTAGTGCACGCGTCTGTCGATAATGCAAGCTTTAAACTACTAATATTTTCGTTTTTAATGGATGAAGAATTTCGCGTTGTGTATGGAGTAGAATCTTCAGTGCTGATGAACCTTAACTGACTGAGGGGAGTTGGTTGGCTCGATAACCTGAGGTAAACAAAAGGAAGAAAAAAATCCAAGGTTAGGGTGCCCGTACTCCTTACTGAGTAAGATGTGGTCGGTCACCAGGGGCATCCGATGACGAAGCGCCCAGTCAACTGTTGGTGCTTGGAGCTAGACCACGTTATTCCAATGCAAAGAAAAAAAAGCATTCACACAACAAGCACCGAAAGTGAGAAGCCAGCTACTCTGTACTTTTTCTCAGGAAAGGAATTGCAGCATTATATGACGGACGAATAACTGATTACCGCGTACGGAGTACACACTACTTTGCACAGCGTATCAAACCAAAGGTTTCCTCCTGGCAAGCTGTGCATGCGACAGTCCCTCGGGGACCCCCAAGATCACCACTCCTCGACGTGTGACACAATAAGAAGCACAAGAGCCGAAGAGAAGAAAGCCGCAGGCTTCACCACATATCTCATCTCACGCCACCCTGGTCCGAGTCCCCTCCAACGCTGTGAAATATGACGAACACTACAGGTCTTAAAAAAAACACCAAGCTCCATTGCCCCAGAAAAAAAACCAGTAAAAACGAATAACGGCGCCGGGTGGAGGGAGAGGGAATTCGTTCGAGATAGCGAATCCTATCTCCGAGCTATGGGCTCTTAGTAGCCGAACATCTACGGAGTATCTCGTGAGCAGGCTTGTCAAATCTGCCCATTTCGTAGCGTTTTTCTCCGCAACTCCACTTTTCGTTTTCGCGGGACAGCTTAAAGCAACCATCCCCGCTTTGCCCTCATTCTATGGCACACAGAATTCTAGGCGGGCTCCGTCTAGTTGCTCGGCATACGTTCGGATTACATTATCTATGACATGCCCTATCAAACAAAAGATTTGTCCGGAGTAATTTCTTTTCTTTCCATACGGTATATCTTATCATCCAAGTAATTGCATCTTGCAACGCCTCTAGTATATACTTGTACTCATAAACTCCAAATTCGACATTTATACTTGTATAAACGAATGTGACCCCTATTGTAAACCGGCGGCGTCACGCTGCAAACTCCTCGAGATCACTCTTGTGTATCAGCTGATCCTTTACACCTCCGCGAGGTCGTACTGCAACCTCTTCTTCCGGAAGGGCATGTCCTCTCTCCAAGAGACAACCCGTCCGAATGGGAACCGCTTTCATAAGCTTACTGTCTAAGCGGTATTCGGCCGTATATGCACCCTCTTCGATTAGGTCCCGTTCGTTCTGTTGCCAAACGGCGAGTTTGGATGCGAGCGGCTTCTGGTCGAGGTCGCCAAGCTTGGCAACCACTGTGGGAGAAGCTTGGCCCCGCTGGAATTTAAACACCTGAAGGAAGACGCTGCAGTCGCGCAGTGTCATGGCAAGCTGAAAGTCGCCATCTGACACATCTGCGGCCAAAGTCCCTTCTTCGTCCAGCTTTTTCTGGAGGTCATGGAGAAGAAGCAGGACCCGTTTCGGTTTGGTGCCGGGTACCGCTCGGAACCAGTTTCGCAGCGACTCGCGATATCCTTCATCCTCTCCTCCGTCGCCCGGAAATATCCTCGACACGTACTCGTTACGGTCTTTCCACGACTCTGAGACGAGCAAGAGGGGGCATGGTTTCACAAAGTCGTTTTTAATCTTGCGCAGCTGCCGCGAGAGTTGCAATGCGCAGTTCCGACAACGTATAGCACCTTCAGGGGCACTTGGCGATTGTAAGAGCCACTTGGGCTTGATTTCTAGAAGCATTGCGTGCTGTTCGTCTAAACAAAGGGAGCGTCTCTGTATTAGCCCGTGTCCACTTTAGCCAAGAGGGGGAGGAACAAAGAAGCGCCAGCCAATCAAACCGGGCGGCGATGAGGGTGAACAAACGATTTAGAGGAATACGCATGTCCTCGACGATCATAGCCCAGCGGCTCACACGTGCTAGCTTGGATCCGTAGAACTGCTTTTTTCTCATTTTCATGCCTGCAACCTTTCGAGCCAAATAACGCCGTGGCGCCGCAGCTTCAAAGGCTACATCGCTCAGCGTGCGCTGCTTAGCCTTGGCCAGGTTTTGGTCCATGCGAGCCAAGAGTGCATCGACCTGGTTCAGGATTGCAGATGCATCGTCACCCAAATATGCGAGATCATACTCGACTAGGTCCTTTGAGTCGGGGAACAATGGCTTGACCTGATTCTGCCAGTAGGCATGCTGTTGGGGGTATTGGACTATTTGGGCTTTAGGGTCGCTTGGTATTTTCTGAAGTCTCAAAAGTTTGCCTATTTAGGGAGAGAAGTTAGTGGTGTGTGGTGTGTTCCCCTCCTCGAGGGGGTCAGGCGGAGGGGCTAGGGTGCAACTAAAGTCGAGGGTGGTATTGTAATTAACCCAAATGAAAACGAGGGGCATGGGAAAACAAAATATCAAGGGATCGAACCCCTCCCTTCCTTCTTTTGTCCATGTCCTCTCCAAAAGAATGAGGGGTGAGGTTAAAGTGTAAAAGAGCACACGAGGGACGGGGAGGGGACCAGTGATATGAACCTACCTTTGAATTGCTCTTTCGTCACGGCTGATACTGTCGCGGGCAGCTCAATCTCGACGACCACATTTGCAGCACCCTCCCCAACAATTTGTCGGACAACGGTACCAGCTGGTACGCATACGAAGCGGTGGCTATTGGAGGGAGACACACCAGTCTCGAATGTTGTTGTAGGATGGGACAGGTCCATGGGTTTTGAGGGACGACCTGATTGGCGATGCGGAGGGTGGTGGTGATCTGCACGACGCAGGTCCAACTTGGAGGTGGTGCAAGGGGGTGTATGCAGGAGTCGCGATGAAGTCCGTAAAGGCAACATGATGAGAAAATTAAAAGGATTCAAGGGAATTTAAACGACTAGAATGAGGAGCGAGACTAAAAAGAAAAATCTAATGAAAATGAGAAGCGACGGTCTTTTCGCTAGGGAAATTTGACTACGAGCCAACACGGGTGGCTCTCCAACCTGACAGAACAGATGGGCTTCGATTTGGTTTTGTGGATTCGGTGGCCACCAACACTAGTATTAGTCCCTTTGAATAATTGGAGCAGGGCGGGCTACCATTTCTCAGCGCATGCGCAAGAAAGCTTGTCTTGGGACACCTGACAAGGCGATGGGAGAAAAAAACCGGGAACGGGACAAGACTAGGCCACCCTGCTGACAGGTCACCGAGAGGAGAGGAACCGCCTGGTACCTGGCTGCGTAGCTAGCTGCGCAACGACACAATGGCGGTGTATCGCTGGTGATTGAGAGCTCTCGCAACAAAAAGAGTGTCGGTGTGTGCAGAACAGGTAGTACACGGTGTGTGTGAGGCGGCGTCAATGGGTGGCCGAGTACGGTGTATAACGTGGTAGTTTGTGTACTTGTTCGTGCTTCGTACTGATTCTCTTTCCTCCAAAGTTATACGGGAGCTTTTGGCTTCATTCTCCGATGTCGTTTAGAGAGCGGAGGTGGGTGGTGGCGAATCTCTTGGGTCCTGGGGGAAAGCGAACGAGCTGTATGATGGTGGGCGATACTCTCAAGCGCTGTCGAATGCTCGCGGAGGAGATTGGTCGGGTTCTTCCTCGTTATTGAAGCCTTCTAGCAAGTCCATATTCAGAGCGCAGCTTCACCACGCGTTTCTTGTGAGAAGTAGGGCACGAAGTAGGGGGCAAAAAGACGGCAATGAGAAACAAATGGGTAGCCAAGTGTATATAGGTAGGCTGGAGTATGGACGATGATGCGAGGAAAAAAAGAGAGGGATGTATAAAAGAGGGAATTTGGGCCTTTGAATCGCCAGGTTAAACACGATTGCCGCCCTATGTGTTGTATTTGGTATTATGATTATTACCGAGTAAACGAGAGAGGAAAAAAAACCATACTCCGTACATGGGTGAAAGAAGGGCTGCTGATGGGCATTGAGTCAAGGCACGAACCGCCCTGCCAATTTTTTTTCCCCTTGTAGAATACTCCGTAAACTATTAGACACGCCCCCTCCCCCCCCCCCCCCCCCATGCAGTACTACTTTGGAATTTGGAAGAGTGTTTAATTAGCGACTCTATTCTGCCTTGTCCTGATTCATCGAGTTTGGTCCTTCTTTCGGGCCCTTTCAAGCTTTTACTGTACCTCTGCAGATTGGCTACCGTCCGGAGATTAGCTAGAAGAACCGAAAGAACAAGTAAAGAACACAAAGAACACGCAGAAATCCTGACAAGGGTTTTAAAGAGGCAGAGTACGGAGTACCCGGAGGATGTCACTTGGTCAAGGCCAATAGACGTCATCAGGGTTGCTTTGTATCACGTACAGGTAATTAAGAAGGGCGTGTCTAAAAAGTGGTATCCAGGGACACGACAATTAAACAAGATCTTTTCTTCCATGTTGTTTCGGGTTTATTCCCTAAGCGCCCTCGGTCCTTTTTCCTTCTTCTTCTTCCTGCTTTCATTTTCTATCTCGATTTTTCCTTCTCTTTTTCCGACTTCTTTTTCCGCCCTCTGCTTCTCAAGTACATTGTACTCCTTACTGTGCGCCTGAATTTATTACTACACCCCCTCCCCAACACTCCTCGCCCGCCCTAGCCCGCCTAGCTGTCAGTGCACACTTGGCGCTATAGTGGGTCGTCTTGCCGTCTCCTGGGGTCTAGACACCCAATCAGTCCGCCTGAACAGCCAGTGTTTAATGCAAGCAATATTACTGTTGCGGGGCATTCTCCACCGCCTTCTATTTTATCGTCTGCTACAGCGGCGGCTGGAAGGATCTGTTGGGCTGGCCACGACGTTGACTGTTTGTCGAGTGACATGGTCTCCTCGCCGATGGGTTTATCTCGATATGAGAAGAAGGTCTCGTGCCTGTTTTGGGTAGCACTCTTGTTCACTCTCGATCCACTCGACGTTTTCAACATTTCTTGTCTTGGGCGCGTCCTCTCTTATTGATGCGACCCTCCCATAGGCCTCGGTTGGCTTTTTTGGTTTCTTCCAATAGCGAATGCATCGTGACAAGCGGGCTGAGGGTGTGTTTGTTTGCCGGAATCAAACGCCGGAGTAGTGCCATAATCGACCATGAAGGGGCTGTAGTAAGCCTAACTGCATAAATTCCCGTCTCAGCTGGCTGGAGCTCTACGACAGCAAGTGCCACGCGACTACTCGTCCCACCCAAGTGAATCGTCGAGCTTGCCTATAACAAGGCTTTCATTTGGGGGTCCCTTTGTCCTGCGGGCGCAGTTCCGTGCAATAGAGCCGGGTAAGGAGAGCGAACAGAGGAGGATATCATATGAGCTGCTCTAAGTTTTGCTCTTTTCTAGCTTCCGAAACCAAATGCAAAATTCTATCATAATTCATATGAAATGCCTTTTCAAATGGAGGCAACAGTAAAACTGAGAAGGCTGCCTGCTGTCAACCCTGCCACAAGACAGAGGCCCATGAAGCCACCTGCCACCTCCCTCTCCCCTTCGTCAACCCACGCCGATGACGCCATCATGCAGTTGGAGCCGAGCCACCCATTGGTAATACCAAAAGGAAGCTGTAAGACAAAAAGGTAAAACAAATCGCTCGGGATGACTGCACCTTCGCCCCTAATATTGCACAATAGATAGAGAGGAAGGAAAAGCACCCTTCCCACGCTCGCTAGGAAAAGGAAGAATGGACGCTGGCATTGAAGTTCTGGTCTTATCGTAAGAACCCTGCCAATCAGATCGCCAACGTTCCAGAAAAAGAACCCCAGAGGGATGAAGGCTGAAGGCTGTAGAAGTCCACCGCTGTTGCCGTCGCTTTGGTTCACCGAGAAGATCTTGGCTGTGAAAACGGGATAAAACATGTCTATAGCGAAACACAAGAAAAGGGCAATAGCAAGCCACCGGAGCTTCGAGAAGAGTCGGAGCAAAGTTGTTCCCTTGCGGCTAGCTCGATCGGCTTCCTCGACGCTGTGAAAGGACTCGCCCATGCGTTCAACCATGCGATTCTCCATGATATGGTTGTGGCGTCGAACAAGAGGCATGAATGCAACCAGTGCACCGGCCGAGACAACAATTGCGGTAAGGAAATAGAAGAATGCGGCATTGCCGGGCTTTTCTTCACTATCGCCGCCTTCTTGGCCTACCGGTACCGCTAACACAGTCACAATCTGCGCAAGAGGGGGCAAGACACCGGCAATGCCCTGGCCCGCCATGAGTGCTTGCATATATTCCGGTCGCCCGAACCAGGCAGCGAAAGCGAAGGCGCCATTCTGAAGTAACCCTGTGGCAAGAGCGGTACAGCCAACCATGCTGAGCAGGAAGACGAAATAGATGACTGGGGATATATTGAGGAATGTGAGAGTAGAAGTCGCAAGGAGCGTGAAAATCAGGGTATTCATAACGAGGGCCGAGCTTATCCGGAAGGGGTAGGAGGCATTCGATTGGAGGTTCGTTAGGACAATCATCGCGATCAAATTGATCGTTGTAGACACCGTAAGAATCGAGGACTGCGAGTTTCCAAAGATCCAGTCGTTGGACTTGAAACGTGTTTGAAAATAGGGCGCCGACGCCATGAACATATTCCTGCAATTTCCAACACTTAGTCACAGGTAAAAAAAAGAGGGTAGGAGAGCAGTTTGCATTACCATGCCCAAAGCATCGCCATGCCAATCAGAGCAAATAGCCCATATTCAACCCACGAGAATGGGACGTCATCCTGTAGTTCGTCGCTGTCATCTCCGGAAAGCATCGATGGCCCTTCGTGAAGGGGTTCGTATTCCTGGCTGTCGATGGATGTCTGCCATTTCCTCAACCGATTACTCACCCAATCCATGGCTGAGAGTGGGCTTTTGATGAGGTTTGGAATAGGATGTAAGGACAAAGTCCGGGATATATCATGGGTTATTATCCTCTGTGCATAGATTCATGAGTGGAAAACCTCGAACTGGCGAATAGATATTGAGTGTCGCAAGCAATTACGACATTAGGCTGGTGTGAAGGTAGGAGGTGGTGGTGTGTTATGTATGGAGTACGTGTACGTCTGCCACCGCCTGAAAATGTAGGTGGGGCTGGCCAGTCGTGTGAGCCTGGTCAACAGACAGCTGGTACGGAGTATTAATGGTATTAATGCTTCGCGCCTGAGTGGCCACAAGTTTTACAGGGGTGCTTCAATGAATCAAAATGGACGAAAAATCTCTCATTTGTAAGTGGACCGACATCTCTTAAAATCATATAGAGATCTCTGCCACTTCGAGGTGTGGTTTCAACTGATTGAATAGGCCTTTTGGTGCACCTTCGAGAGGGTGTTTGGATCGTTATTGAAGCTATTATTGATTATTTGATAACTAGAGGATTCAGAAGAGGCTTTGCCATATCAATAGGCCATAAATGTTATCGGCTGTCTCCTGACGTGGAGAGCGTCGGTAATCACAGCAAATTCGCTTCGTGTGCACGAGAAGCACTATACGTCAGGCATCATGTGTATAAGCCAACGCGGAGGGCGGCGAGCGACGCGCTCTCGGTTTCCTTTTACGGTTGAAACTTGCGGAGTCTGCCGATTGCAATTGGTCAAGCTATGTTAATATAATACCCCCAACCAGTAAATGGAAATTATCTTATCTTTGGCCTATCCTGAGAGAAGTTATTGGAGAAGAGAGGGGTATTGGTTGAGAACCTGACTGATCACACCCACTCGCCTAGGCAATCTTTTTAATGGAATCCCTCGGTTAAGAAGCATGGTCAGAGAGGGGAGACATGGGGAGCATGATGCGATAGGCTTCTTATTTTACGATCATCTTCCACGGCTTATTCTCTTATACGAGTTGAACGAAGTTGAACCAAGTGTAGGGGATATGTTGTGTAGGCAATGTTATTGGCGATAAGTGAGAATTTCAGAACAAAAAGAGACATGGAAATAGGGTATTTGCCTAGTTTCATAAATGCTAAATTCAGCAGGTCAAATGCAAATACTATACATGCCCTTATACGAATCAACCAAACGCCAAGACTATTCCATTCATTTTACTTTTTACCCCTCGCCTTAAAAGATCTCAATGGGTCTGACCTCTTCCTGTTTACTTTGAATGTTTTGCCATGGCGTCTCCTAGTCTTGCTATCGCTCTTCTTGAAAGGGACGAAACCAAGGTCGCCCGAGGCAATTGCTTTCTTCCCCTCGGCCGGTAAAAGGTATTCGGGCACGTGTCGCAGGTGCGCCTGTGTTCGTGCGGCACGGAGTTCACCATCGTGGCGGAGATGGTGTAGTTCAGACGGATTTTCTTCGAAATGTCGCTTCAACTTTTCGCTCTTCAGTAATTCTTGGCGAAGCTCTCGTGTTCTCGCCTCTCGGATGGCCACCTTGGTGACGGCTCTTAGGGCATCGTTCATTCTGTATCGAAAAGCTTCGACTTGCTGCATATCGAAATGATACGGTTTTATCTCTCTCCCCTTTTTCGCTTGGTGCTTCGTTATCCTGGCCAACACCTTCTCGTCCTTTTCCGTTGATGGGATGGATGTTGGAGCATGCTTCCGGTATTGATCGCGGGGAATCACAAATGACAACGCCATTCCTGCCTTCCCTGCACGGGCGGTACGACCAATGCGGTGAGTATAAGACCTTGAAGATGTGGGCAGATCGAAATTGATAACGCAAGCCACATTTTTGAAGTCAATGCCTCTGGAGACACCATATTCCTTGTCCTTGTGATTGGTTTTTTGCTTCTTCTTCTTAGGATTGTCAGCCTTGTCTTCCTTTACCGTCTTCTCTTTTCCGCTCGTCTCTGTTACTATCTCCTCGCCCTCTTCTTCATCCTCTTTTGGGGCATCTTCATCGCCGAGAACCTCATTTTCATCGGAAGCAATGATGATTTCGTAGACATTACTGTTGAATTCTTCGACGACATGTATCCTTGAGTTGACTGGCAGTTCAGAGTTCAGAACACAGCTGCGAATACCGAACTGTTCAAAGTAGAGTTTCAACCGGTAGCATCGATCGATATCGGAAACGAAAATGATGCTCTTGCCTTTGATAAGCTTGAGCTTGTATATGACATAGATGAGAAGGAACTTTTCGTCTTCGCCACATCTAATCACTCCACCGTTAGCAAGTTGATCAACACGTGAACCTGAAGGGAAAGTAAGATATTCGTCTTACTTGACCATAAACTGCTCAAGCCGGTCACAACCAGCCTCCTCCTCCTCAAGATTGAGCATTACAGGTTTGCGGCAGAAAAGTCCTTTCAAAGTGTTAACCTCGGTGGTTAAGGTTGCGCTCATCATGATTGTTTGAACGCCTTTCGGTAGTTTTTGGGCCACATGTTGAAGATCCTCTTCGTAACCATACGAGAGCACCAAATCAGCCTCGTCCAAGACTAGATGACGGAGCTTTTCAGCCGCTAGGGCACCTGAACTGATAACCGGCCAAGCTCTTCCTGGAGTGGCTATCACAACATCGGGTGCGTTTGATAGTAGAGATCGTTGCACAGCATCGGCCATTTTGTCGGTAAGTTTGATGGCCTGAATGTGTTTCGCGCAAAAAGAGGCAAGGGTTTCGAGGACTTTGTGGACCTGGTCGGCAAGTTCTCTGGTAGGTACCAATATCAAAGCGGACGTGTAAGAGCGGGAGTCGGTCTGCAAAAACTCTGTTAAAACCTATTTTCTTCTTGTCCAACAACATGGCCTTAGCCACATACCTGTTTTCGCTTGAGGATCGCCTGGAGAACAGGAAGGAGATAGGCCGCTGTCTTTCCAGAACCCGTTTTGGATTTTGCTAGCACATCTTTTCCTTCGATTGCCAATGGAATGGCTTTTTGCTGAACTAGAGTCGGTTCGCGGAAATTCAATTTCGCAATAGCCTGAAGCAGTCTTGAATCGAGTCCAAAATCTGTAAAAGATGGCGAAGGTTTCTTCGATTCGGAAGTGGTAGTTGTAGAGTCGGCCGGATCGCCAGCTTCCTTGACGGAGGCTGGCTCGTCGTTTTGATCCAGCTTTCTCTTCATTGCTGCTGGGGAGAGATACTGACTAGAAGGCCCTTCACTCTTTCGTTCTTTGGTTCCAGAAATTTTCTGGGCGACAGAATAATTTTCTTATCGGATCTTATCTTAGCGGGGCAGCACGCACAGATGAAAGATTGGTTAGTCATCAACTTCTTGAAGCATCGAGACATGTAGTTCAACTTGACAACGAACGTCGATAAATACTCTTTAATTCGAAAAGAAGGAGCGCCGAAAAGAGAGAATTCTCGTATTACTAACCAATCTCGAGAACAAAATAAGCCCAGAATTTGGGGACCGAGAGGGGAGTCTTGGGTGCAAAAAATTGCTAGCCGTTTGGTGTGTGGAGACTCGCATCAACTTGATCACTTCAGTCCGCCTTGTGAGGGCATTTGTGGAAGCAGAAGTGCAGGATCAATTTTTCTGTTTAATGAAAGAGTTGAAAAGTCCCCTCTTGCTCACATATAATAAATACTACACCAGAACTTCGAAAATCATACCATCTTTTTTGCTACAGGCAGGGCCTTGAAGACTCTGATCTTGGCTTTCGAACCTGTCCTGCAAAGTAGGTGTCCGAATTGCACTTCTCACTTTTACAACAAAAAAAGAGAGGCAAACGAATTCAAATCATATCATCATGACTCGGTTTCGTCCTTGCATCGACCTCCACTCGGGACAGGTCAAGCAAATCGTGGGTGGAACTCTAGACAGCTCGACGACGGCTTTGCAGACAAACTTTGTATCCAAATTTCCACCATCTCACTTTTCACAACTGTACAGAAAAAATGATTTGACTGGCGCACATGTCATCATGCTTGGTCCGGGAAATACTGCTGCCGCCCAGGAGGCATTAGCTGCTTGGCCAGGAGGCCTGCAAGTGGGTGGTGGGATCACCGACCAAAATGCTCAAGAATGGATCGATTTAGGTGCTGAAAAGGTAGGGAGAATCATCCTAGTGATCGGGTGCGGTATTCAGTCAATTGACACACTAACTCGGTTCTGCGGTAGGTTATCATCACCTCCTTCCTCTTTCCCGACGGCAGCTTTAGCCAGGAGAGGCTGGATTCGGTTCTGTCAGCACTGGGCGGTAACAAGGAGAACCTCGTGATTGATTTGAGTTGCCGGAGGACAGGAGAGAATAGTTGGCATGTTGCCATGAATAAATGGCAGAAGATTACCGACATGAAGATTTGCCAAGGTACGCCACCTCCTCCCTCGCTGTAGATGGCAGTAGACTTACGACGGGGCCAGAAACTATACGGCAGCTGGAACCCTTCTGCTCCGAATTTCTCATCCATGCAGCAGATAACGAAGGTCTGCAACGGGGAATCGATGAGAAGCTGGTGTCGAAACTGGCAGAGTGGTGTACAATTCCAGTTACATATGCAGGAGGTGGAAGAAACCTCGATGATCTGGAGTTGGTAAAGCGACTAAGCAATGGGAAAGTAGATTTGACGATAGGAAGTGCCCTGGACTGCTTTGGGGGTGATGGTGTCAAATTAGATGACTGCGTTGCATGGAACCGCAAGCAATAGGCCTGTGAGCCGTTTGGCGGCTTTGGATATACACAAGTATAAAAAAAGACTTTCACTCCGACCCAATGTGTAAGCACTGTTCAATGTGGAACGAGGATGCCACGCAACGACGTGATACTGGCTCAAACCCCATATGGACCGTGTTATTACTATCATTGTGTACCCAAGTTGGAACACGAAAAGATGCAAGTACTAGTCAAAAAATAGCATTGCAGGGCCTGCTCTATGAACGAATGCATGGATGGCCCAAAGCTCACAATCGCTAACCAACACCCATTCGCATAGAACGGCCATTCAACGAATGATAAGACATAATATTCAAATGGGAACATCAGAAACGCGCGAAGAGGAATTTGACCTAGTCTTCGTCCGAGAATGGCGCATATGCATGCACGAATGCTAGTTGCGATTACGATGTAAACAATGCCACTGCAACTACCGCACCTACGGAGTACAATGATGATCGACTCCACCATCGAAAAAAAGAATGGCTTTCCAGCGCTCATAAACGAAACTAAATTACAAGCAAGGAAATACAAAAGAAGCTATTCTGAACTTTAGCCTATCATATCCGGAGAACACTAAACTACCCCTCTCCCCTACTCCTTACGAGCTATTTGACGGCACCAATAGCTGTTTCGATATGACGGGATGCAAAGCTCAGGTGGGGAGGATGCAAAGCAGCGGGCGCACAGTCACTTGAGCAGGAGTTTGACTCGTTTTGACAAGTCTCACTTGGGCCACACCAGGGCAAGGTGGTATTGCATACTCGAACTCGGTAGATCGGTGGTTTGACGAAGCAACGCCACCTCTGTAGTTATCTCGAGGCTGAGGGTAAATAGACTTCAATTCCAAGTGTCTGTCCGCTAAAAGAGGAGGGGAAAAACAACCTTTTCGGTTAACAAACGGGGGCAGCAATGGTGTCCTCGGGAGGAGTGAAGCGAGTTTTAGTATGAAATAGAGAAGGTCCCCCCCTGCAATACAGCAGACTGTTTTGAAAGTACGGAGTACTCCGTAGGAGCAACAATGGGGGGTTTTACTTGTACCAAGCAAAAGGCCTATGTACTTAACATCCTTGAACGATGTCAGATCTGGAGGGAGCGAGAATTGTGGGGGCCAGGTGGAGTCCAAGGAGTCAACCAAAGCTGCACGCACCATCGCACACAAAGAGAACCCCACTTTCAATTACTGTTGTTGCTAGCTGTTGCTAGGAGCAACCCGCTCAAGTGTACTTTTCTGTCACTGGACCACTCAAGACCACTAAAGCCTTGCCCCCTAACCCTTGTTTGTTTACATGTTCCAGCCCTCCTCCCTTTCGTTCATAAACCTCTACCACACAATTCCCAGACAAGAGGTGAGGTGTCAAAGCCAACCGAAAAGCAAAAAAAAAAGAAATTCCTATCCTTAAACAGGATATCCGAACCGTCCCTCCCATCCAAACCTCCCTTCCCTCTGTTTACTCTCCTTGAGGCTCTATTCCATTCACCACCAGGCATTCCTTAAACAATTAACGGAATTGTTCACCTATGTCGCAAGCGATATAGCTTGAACTTGCCTATTATTTATCTAGTAGAATTTACCCTTCCTGCCATATCCTGCTAACCGGCTGAGCAACGGCTCTACACTCGCAGAGCAGTCTTCCAAGCAGCGGCCTCGTGCGCAGAAAGCTACACCGAGATCGCATCTCACCCTTTCAATGCTTTGATCGCTCACTCCTGAACTTGGACTCCGAGATTACGTCTGCATCGAAAAGGGTTGAACCCATTCATTGGTCATTGAAGGGCAGAAATCCGCCATGGCTTCCCAGCCAGTAAGTAGACATCGTGGTCCTTCCTTAGCTGCACGCAGTCTGTTAACATATGGTCAGGTTCAGCCTCTGCGCATATCTAAGAATAGCCCGTCCACCGGGTCTCCTACAAAAATGGTGAGCGGCCTTCCGAGGCCACTCTCCGAGATTTCTCCTACAGCAAACAGGCGAAACTCTCCCAGCTGGAATCAAACCAAGGTATGCGCCGTCATATCCCCACCCGGTGCGGTCGAGTTGGAGGATATGAATAGAAAAGGTGCATTGTCTAACATGGTGTTGCTATAGGCGGCTGGCTTAAACCACGACTCATCACCATTCCAGTCCTCTCCTCTCGAGAAGTCGACTTCCCCCAGACTGTTTTGGCAAAGCCGCTCCACCGAGAACTCGCTCTATGGTGGCCGAAGCTCGTCTCCCTCACCAATGCGCAGGGCATCGATAGAGCGCGTGCAGCGTGCATCGCGCGTAAAGAATAGCAACATCTTGGCTCTCGAGCAGAAGCAACAATATGACCCTGCCCATGTTACTCCAATTGAGCGACCTCTTGCTAAGATGCAGGGGAGCGCCTTTGGCATAATTACCACTAGCGACACTCGATCGGGCTTCTCGCCAGAGCGCAAAGGACATCAACGCAGTCAAAGCAAGACAGACATCCCTTTTTATAGTCCGACAAAGTCTAGCTTCCCGACCTCAGCCACAACGCCAACGAGCGCCAACCCGCCCTGGTCTCTTGGCAAAGAACAGACGTCTCCCATCAAGTCGTCTCTCTCGACTTCAAGATTCAAGAGCAGCTACGACGCCGAGACAGGTACTTGGAATTCCGATGTACGAAGCGACGATGATCGATCTTTTCACCGTCACACAAAGAGTGTGACCTTCGATGCCGCACCGCCTCAGGTCAATGAATATGAGATGGCTACGCCCGATCTGTCATCTGTAGGCTCCAACTCCCGCGAGGGAAGCTATGAGACGGACGAGGAGGACGATGACAGTGTCCTGTATCACCATGTAGACGGCGACCTCCAGGATGATAGCTTTGACGCATCCTTGGAGGACACAGACAAGACCCCTGTTGTCGGGCCCGATGAGTGGAGGCAAGAGAACCACTCTCAGCCCTCCGACCTTCGATATGAGAACAGCCCTGGCCCCGATGTACGGGCATCCCATCCCTTGCCTGGGCGCCTTGATCAAACTAGATCCGGGTCCTCGAACTCCAACGGCGATTCGCGTCCGCTCCCACCCCTTCCTGGACAGCTAGCGAGAACACATTCTCACTCGTCTTCCAATGGCCTGTCAGCCACTGCGGAGCGTATGCTTGGTTCGCACAGAAGCTTGCCGTCCCCGCCACCTGCTGCAATCAGCAAGGAGGAAATTCAGAATATCGGAAATGGCAAAATGTCTTTGGAGCAAAGGCTCAAGCTCATGATGCTTTCGGACGATGGCCATGGGAAGACTGCCGCCGAACAGCAACGGGAGCGTCGACTTCGACGAGGTGGGCCTCGCGATAGATTCGAGAGTCAAACACCAGAACCTGAAGTCGAACAGGTGCAGTCGCAACCGGCTGCGAATACGGTGGAGATGGACGAGGAAGACGACACTCTTGGTGACCTTTCCGTCCTAGAAGAGTACCAGCTGCCTCCACGTATCTCCCGCGAGTCTATTATGCGCCGCGTCAACGGCAACATGGCACACGAACGAGAATCGGACTATCGTTTCTCGTCTCCCGGCCTTGAATCCAGCCCCGCACGAGTACTTCCTCTCGACCCCGATGTCCCCATTCCTTCTACGGAATATTCTCTTGTAGAAGAAGATGATGAAGCCGATGGCAGTGTCATTATCCACCGCAACGCTCGTGACGACGGAGATGTTGACGAGGATGAAGAAGACTTCTCCCTCCCTGATATCCCCGATATTCCTGAGACGGCACTGCCCAAGGTAATTGATGACGGGAAGCGCGAGGGCTCCAGTGACTCGGGTAGTCGTTATTCTGACCATAGCGAGACGCGTTTGTCTAAAGACGATGCCTCAATCCTCCCGTTGGTACAGTCGCTCAGGGAGACCGATAACTCTACGCGCACCATTACGGATATCAAGGAAGATTCAGAAAGCACAGCGTCTAACCCCAACACGCCTACAGCGGAAAGTGCCCCGACAATGGCAGAGACGGAAGCATACCCCCAAAGGCCAGTTACTCCCGAACACCAGACTCGTTCGAAGCCTGAATACGTTTCTAAGCCTGAGTACGATGGGTCCGGATGGGGCGATCCAGACGAGTTTGACAATGAAGAGTCTGAGGCCAGCACCCCCGAATCCGTCATCCACCATCGCATTTACGAGGAGGACGAAGAGGAAGTTCCAGAGGCTCCCGCCGTTCCTGAGCAGATTGCCACAATCAAGTCCTCCTCAGGCTCGAAACTCAAGACACGACCTTCGGCAACTCCCTCAGATATTGCCTCAATGAGGGAAGCCAGGCGACAAGTCAGCCGCGAGGTTCCCCCAATGCCAGAACTATACCGAGACCAAAGCTCGAACGATGCCTCAGCAGATTACCTTGAACGTCACCCTAGCTTCAAGCAGCGAAGTCTTACTCTAGACCTCGACCTCGGTCTTAGCTTGGATAAGGACTTTGATCGAGTCATCGAGGCACAAAAGGTGGCTTTTACTCAATCTTCTACGCACCATGAATCATCTAGATACGGGAGCTCAGGACAAGCGTCTGGGGCACCAGAAGCCAATGGTGAATTAACCTCTAGCCTCTTCATTGCTAACAGTCATTCCTCAACACAGCGCGGTTATCTAATGCGACAAAACACGAAGCTGGTAGCAGCTAGCGACAAAGAAAGCGACGATAGCTGGAAAGCCCGTTCAGCCGGCAGCTCGCCTATCAAGGCAGACCGACCCCAGTCGTGGACTGTAGAGCCTTGGAACGGTAGGACCCGCCCAAAGAGCGTCCGCAGCAACAGACGACCTGCAATGGGGCCAGCTCCGCCCCTTCCCGGCCAAAACAGCAATGCCGCCACCCTCAACTCCCTGACGGAAGAAGAGCCTGGCGTTGAACTTGCAACTGAGGAGTCCGGCGAGCGAGGCCGACTTTTCGTCAAGGTCATGGGCGTTAAGGACCTTGATCTACCTGTGCCTAAAGGTTTGTTCCCATCGCCCAACTTCGCTAGCTTCCGATTCCGCCTCATGTCGCATTCAGCTGGCTTTTTTCATACACTGACAAATTGTAGCCGAGCGAACCTGGTTCAGCCTCACTCTCGATAACGGTGTTCATTGCGTTACGACAGCTTGGCTAGAACTTGCACGCAATGCCCCCATTGGGCAGGAATTTGAGCTCGTTGTGCCTAACGATCTTGAGTTCCAGCTTACTCTCAATGTCAAGTTGGAAAAACCAGCCCCCAAGGTTGTGCAAGCTCCATTCCCTGTGAAGGTGCACAAGCCAAAGACATCCACTTTCAGCAGAGTGTTTGCGTCACCCAAGAAGCGCAAGGAGATGGAAATGCGTCTTCGCGAGGAGGAGGAGCGCCTAGCCCAGCAACACAGGGATGCACATGCCCGACAGCTCAATGCGCCTCCGAGTGCATGGGACCTCCTTTCTCCATTGGTGGCGGAGGATGGAAGCTTTGCCCGCTCCTATGTCTGCCTGAAGGAGCATGAGAGCCGCTGCTTCGGTCGGCCGTACATGGTCGAGGTGGCTTGCTTCAATGAGTGGGCCACTGAGGAAGCCAACTTCGCGTGTAGTGTGAAGAGCAAGCGTGGCAACGACGCCGTTGTGCGACGCGCACCCTACAAGATTGGGAAACTCGAGCTACAGCTTCTGTTTGTCCCGCGTCCAAAGGGCGCGACAGATGAAGATATGCCAAAGAGTATGAACTCTTGCATCCGCGAGCTCAAGGCTGCAGAGGAGCGTGCCTCCCGCAACTGGGAGGGTCACTTGAGCCAGCAAGGTGGTGATTGCCCCGTAAGTATTCCTTCTTATTTTGCAGAGATTATGGTCTGTCCACCCATAATTGCATTCAGCGCTGACTCTCTTTGTTACATTTAGTACTGGCGACGCCGCTATTTCAAACTCGTTGGGCCGAAGCTCACTGCCTACCACGAGGCAACCAGACAACCCCGTGCCACCATTAATCTCGGCAATGCAAAGAGGCTGATTGACGACCGTCGGGCCTTGACAGAGAAGGAGACAACTGGAAAAGGCGGAAGGCGGAGACGATCTGCCTTTGCAGAGGAGGAAGAGGGCTACATGTTCGTCGAGGAGGGTTTCCGAATCCGCTTCAACAATGGCGAGGTCATTGATTTCTACGCCGACACGGCTGAGGACAAGGAAGGTTGGCTCAAGGTCCTCGGCGAGGTCATTGGCCGCTCCGACGGCGGTATGGACGACGACTCAATGGCCCCTCGCAAGAGCAAATGGTGCGAACTTGTCCTCAAACGGGAAAACTCTCTTCGGCAACGATCAGAGGGCCGCCGGGTCCATTCGCGGACGAAGAGCATGTATCTGTGAGAGTCGTCCATTCGGCTCCCCTCCTTTACTAACCAAAGCCACAGAGGCATCATGACTACGACAAATGACAAGCATATATGCCCGAATTATATGGGGGCCTTTGAACCCGGCGTTCAGGAGCATACGGGCATGGGAATCGTAGTTTGCACTTGTTAGAGCTTGCCGTGCTCGATTTGGAAAAGACTCTGGCTGTCAGATCTGAACGGAATGGCGGAATTGAGCGGCAGGATTGAAATGTTTTTCCTTTTTTTGTGTAATATGTATCGGTATCAATACATCGGAATGTACTATGATGTGGTGCGATGTGGGAGTTGCAAGTGAAGGCAACCATCTGTTGGGTTACGTACGATATTTGAATTGCAAATTATGCCTTATTTCATGCACAAGTTTCCAGTGAAGAGTTTAAATGGGCCTCGGACATGTTTCCAGCCAACCAATCCTCTCTGTCTTTTCCATACCATGGCTAACGGACAGTATGCTGACGATAACTGGGCGTCGGCTGTCTGCAAAGCACACCGAGCAAGGAGCAAGTGGGCACGTGATCAAGTTGACGCAAAGCTCTTGCTCGTATGTCCGTCCAGTCCCACGTTGTTGTTTACGCCACTAAAACTGGGGGTTCAAACGTGGGGCCTTTTTGGGGCGGTGCACCCAGCGATTAGAGCCTGGTTTCATCCTCATCTCTCGTTCTCGACCTCCTATCAGTTCAGGAACCTCCCTAGTCGCAACGGTGCAAACGCAACCTCCGTCTATCCCGACGATAGCTTCCAGTTCTTCCCCCCTTGAGAATCCTCACCAAGCTAGCTCGACCTTCAAACGTCCTCAATTAAACCGATTTACGCACCCCCGACTTGTTATCTTTTCACCTTTCCCACTCTCACTCAAAGTCGCTCGTCATGGCCGGCCGTTTTGTACGAGCGTCGAAATATCGTAAGCTTCGAAAATCCATGCATCCACTATCCTGATTGAGCTTGCGACACGTAGCGAGATTCTGACAGATGTTGTGCACTCTTGATCAGGACACGTCTTCGGAAAGGCCAGCAAAAAGGAGTTTTGTTATGACAATCTGCACATTAGTCGCAATGCTTGGGATACAAACTTGGTGAAGGTGTGCATTTGCCAAGACTACACTGCTGAAATCCACGGCAGCACAGAGAGAAGGCTCGCTATGGCCACGCAATGATTGGAAGCTGACCTTGTCAAACAGGTCAACCCCGAATTCATTTCCGTCAATTGGGAATCTGGCGGTGGTGGCGCATTCGCTGTTATCCCTGTCAACGAGAGGGGCAAGCTTCCAGACCAGCTCCCCTTATTCCGTGGACACACGGCCGCCGTCCTCGACACCGATTGGTACGAAGCCCGCTCGAAACATCTCAATAACTCTGTCGGCGGCGACATGGATTGACATGAGAGAATAGGAACCCTTTCAATGATCGCATCATCGCCTCTGGATCCGAAGATGGCAAAGTGTTCATATGGCAGGTGCCGCAGGGCTTCACGCTTCATGTGGATGCCGAAGAGGTTCCTAATGTCTCGCCTGTGGCCAAGCTTGCAGGCCATCCTAGGTAGGCGCTCCCTGTACTGTCCCATAGCAAACATCTGCTCACTCCGAGTGTAGAAAGGTTGGACAGGTTCTCTTCAACCCTGCCGCGGAGAATATTCTTGCCTCCGCTTCGGGTGACTTCTCAATCAAGCTTTGGGACATCACCACCGGCGAATCCCCGCTAGCACTACGACACAATGACATTGTGCAAAGTCTTTCGTGGAATGCTAGTGGTACTCTCCTCGCCACAACGTCGCGCGACAAGAAATTGAGGGTCTGGGACGTCCGACAGCAGCGGCCAGCGAGCGAGCATGCCGGCCATGCTGGTGCTAAGAATAGCAGGGTGGTATGGATGGGCGAGCATAACCGAATTGCGACCACCGGTTTCTCGAGAATGAGCGAGCGCCAAATCGCCCTTTGGGAGCCTGGCAACAGCGAACCTATCGGAGGATTCACCATGTTGGATTCCAGCTCCGGTGTTTGCATGCCATTCTGGGGTCAGTTGTTCCTAGGCAATGCTCATTTTGATTGAACTCTACTAACTTGCAGATTCTATAGACGACGGCTCGAACTGTCTCTATCTCGCCGGCAAGGGGTATGTATCTGCGTCTGACTTTTTCAGCATTTATGGACTACTAACAAAATTTTACTTTCAGCGATGGCAACATCCGATACTACGAATATGAAAACGACAAATTTGAGTTTTTGACCGAGTATAAGTCGGCCGAACCACAGCGTGGCATCGGTTTCGTCCCTCGACGCGGAATCAACGTACGTCTTTCGCCTCCCCCTAAGCCAACACGGCCCGAGACGGACGCTAACAGTGTGTTTCTGACTACCAGGTTCACGAGAACGAAGTTATGCGGGCGTACAAAACCGTCAACGACTCGTACATTGAGCCCATCTCGTTTACTGTGCCCCGCCGAGCAGAGACCTTCCAGTCCGACATCTTCCCTCCTGCTACCGGTCTCCGACCAGCAGTCAGTGCTAAGGAGTGGCTCGGTGGAAAGGATGGCGTGCCGCCCAAGATTGACTTGGAAAGCGTCTACGATGGCAATGCGCCTGTCGAGGTTGCGGCTGACTACAAAGCGCCTGCGCCCGCGGCAGTCGTCTCCTCTCCTCCACCCTCTGCCAAACCTGTCGTCAAGGAGCCGGAGCCAACGCCCGCGCCCGCGCCCGCGCCTGCGCCTGTTGCACGCGGTCTCCCTCCTTCTATGCGTGACCAGAAGTCGTCCATCTCCGCCATGGCATCCAAGTACCAAGACACGGAGCGCAGCGACGACGAGGACGAGGATGATGAGACGTCCAGTTTTGAAGAAATTCACAAGCCTGTGCAGCGACCTGTTGTTGCCGCCGAACCTCCACCACCCGTCAAGCCGGTCCAGAGACAGGCAGCGCCACTCTCGCCCATCAAATCGCCGACCGCGACATCACACCCGGGCCCCGCCAGCAAACCTGCCGGAGCGGCACCCGCTAGCCCAGGTATTGAGTCGTCTCTTTCAGAGATCAGAAACATGCTAGCGATGCAGACCAAAATGATCAGCAGCCAAAGCGAGCAAATTACGCAACTCAGCCACGAGGTCGAGGTGCTCAAGCGCAAGGTCAGTGAAGGCGCGCATGACCAGAGCGAACGTATCCGGCAGCTAGAACTCGAACTCGAGGCCACCAGGTCTTGAGGGTATGTCAGTTCACGGACTGGCGAGGAAATCGAAGTAGGATAGGGACGGAGATATCCAAATATTCAAAATGGGGGTCTGGTGATGGATCAGGGAGGGAGGATTTGAAGTGCTAGTTGTTATATATCTCAATTGCAAGCGTTTTTGTTTCGATTATTTTCTTTCGACCTTGTCTATTTGTATTGGCTTTCTGTCGGGTTTCCTTGGCTTGTGCTTTATTGTCTGCTGGAGAAGGCGACTTGCTGTCTGGAAGATGTCTTGTGTTCTCAAATACCAGTCAATTCTACGGGGCCCATTCACCTCCCACAGTGCCGGCCCATCAAGTTTACGATGAGATGACGAAGATCTCGATGACGGAAATCCCTCGTTCCATGGTATCGACTTGATTTGGCCGAGGATCGCGGCTTGTTGCGTCCACACGGGATGCTGACATGGACGATCGACCACTCCTCCTGGCACTCTGGAGTTCAATTCGCCATTTTGCCTTGCAACTTTTGGTTTATGATACTGTGAATTGCGCCCTGTGCTGAGGATAGATCTCCGGACATGGCGTACTCCGTACTCTCAAGAACAAAGCGAGCTTCTCGTGTCTATCTATCCCTCTTGTCACTCTTCTCCCATATTCATCCTGTGGTAAATCTGGCAGCCCATCGCAACCTACTCTGTCCTCACGTCTAAACCGGCCTCGTCCGAAAGACCGCACCATCCTACACTGAACATTCCTTTTGCCAATTGCCCCCCCTCCCCCAAACATGGAAGCAAGACCGGAACCGCTTATTCCCACCGAACAAGCCGAACTGCAATCGGTGCCCAAAATGATCATGCCTGGCCTACCCACACATTGATCGGCCAGACGAGATACTCCGTACAAGAACCTTCCAAATCATGCGAGTCTTTTCAAGAAAAGAAAGCAAAGGCTCTAAGCAAAATGGTCCCATGCTCCGGCCTCTCCGCGCAGGTGTCTCGGGCAGACAGCCCCATCCATCTTTCGGTGCGGAAATGGAAAGAAAAGTGGACTTTTGGGGGGGGGGGAGATTTAGTGCGAGAGCAGGGGTCCAAGGTGAAATTGATCCTTTTTTGCTGTCGCATGTTTCAGGTTGTTGAGGGGGGGTGGGCGAACGAGCAGAGTTGCAATACTCCGTACTGGACTGTTCAGTTGCTCTCGTGTTGGGTGTTATCTGATCACGTTGGAAGGTTCTGTTGCTTTGTGTATGGAGTAAAAGGTGGACTAGGACCGAATCAGCTCGAGGGCCTTAGGATTTTGGCAGTATTTTGAGGAGGCATTGAGGTGGATGGACATGTTTGTAGTAGATCATGGTCCTCTTCTTTACTTGTTTGCATGAGAAAGAGATGGTAACACCGACTGGCACTCTCGAGGTTATCTAAACTACTCCGTAGCAATAGATAATAGATAATAGAGCAAGTAAAGACTCGGTCTTGCAAGTCAATGAGAATGATATTCACCACACCATTCCCCCGTTCGGAAATCGGGATGTAACATGGTCTTGGGGAATAATAAAACCCAGTAGCGAAAAGAATCCAAGAAACAAAACAAAACAATTCCTCAATCGGGGAAAAAACAATTGTAAAAAAAAGGACCCTAAAAAGCCATAGTTTTCTCTCTTGAAGAAAAAAAAGAAGAAGAAGAAAAAAAGGGTACGGGATCGAGAACAAACGGGGCAAGAACAAGTCTGAAACGCCGACTTTTGAGGGTGGAAAGATGAAACAGGTTCTGCTGGTTAAGATAAAAGACGGCAAGACACGGCACACGGATTTGTGTTTGTTACTCAACTGGTCCACGTCCACGAAGCTTCATTGCCCGTCCAAGGCTCTACGGATACGGGGGAAAACAAGTGCACTTGGGAGAAGAGCGATCCAAGTCTGGTAATCGGAATCTAGTTTACTTCTGAGCGAGAGAGTGATGGTGCATGGACTGGACCGTTACCTTTGCTTTTCCTCTCGTAATTTCCGGGGGCTGATAGTCGGTCGAGCAAAAAGTTGGGCGTACAGCGTGTGTAAACTTCAGACGACACTGTGCAAAGAAGGTGTCAATTAGGGGGTGATGTACAGTGCGAGGGTGGTGATGGATTCTTAAAACTTGTACGTGTTGACAACGGGGTTTTAGGATTTCAAGGCTCTTTCATATGGATACGGAGTACACTTGCGTACAAGTACGGAGTAGTAATAGCGTAATAGCCTACTGACTATTATCATTTGATATTAAATACGGAGTAGTCATACGGAGTAGTTTGCAAAATACGGTGTAGTGCATCGTTATGTCCCATCGTCTAGTACTCCGTATTCCTTCGTATTCCTCCCCCTATTTTATGCAGCACCTGCCAGAAAGAGAAACCCCCCCCCCCACTGCCACCCTTCCATCCCCTCTCCAAAGAATGGACAAGGACGGAGTACTATCTCTCTCTCTGTAAATATTTGTGTGCTCTCTTCCTCCTGTCTCTCCGAGTATCACCTTCCGTACGAACCAATGCAAGCTGGGTGAGACATACCAATCACAAACCTCGCATGCCGAAATGAGCAGCCCACAATTTCCATACCTCCCAGGCATCTTTCCCAAGAACAAGAAAAAAGAAAAAAAAAAAAGAAAACCACAAAGAGTGCAATTTCCCAATGGTGTTGGGGTCCCTCGGACGCTAACGACACCAGAACGGGCGCACGTCCAGTCCAAACCCCCCCTTAGCCAACATGATTCCCCGTGCAGCACCGGCTCCATACTGACAAGCCAATTTCGCTTCGCTGCTCCTTTTTAGAGTTTCCCGTACCTGCAGTAGCGCGCTCAATTGCGTGCTGTATTAGTTTACGGAGTACTACTAAACTACTACTGGAACAAACGCTAGCCTATGCTGAACGTGGCTAGTAACATTTATCTTAGTGTATTTTGACCTGTTCGTTGAAATGACTGAGGCCCCGCTACTGTCAATATCTGAATACAGAGTCTAGTCCGCTGTCAGATAGTGAGCATAGGCTGTTTTGGGATGTGCGCTTATGTATTACTACACGTACTTTACTTGTAGGGAATTGTCTGGGCTAGGGAGCGGGTTGTGGTGAGGTGGTGAGGGTTAACGGACGGTAAATACCTGGGTTACAGGGAAACAAAACAAACCCTCACCGCTGTTATTCCACTACTCCGTACTCCGTACTCTGTTCAACTGCGCCGGCACATGGTGTGTGGGATCCGAACTAATCCGTTTGCAATGAGCACTTCCCACCCAGCCGCTCTCACACATCTCTGTCCCGTGGTAAAGGGGAAGAACGAAAAGTGTTGAGATTGTGGGCAATGGATGAAGATGAGACACGAGAGTCAAATGGTCTTGCAGATCCAAAGACCCTGGATAACAAGCCTCGAAAAGCCACCACTACTCTATGCCATACCACACCATACTCCGTAGTCTGCCATTCATTCGTTGTCTGTCACATCAATACCTGACTCGCGCAACCCTGGTGCCTTTGTGCCGTCACCATCTAGCCCTAGAACGAAAGGTCAGCATATCGAACAAATCGAGTGCAGAACGAGGACGTACTAAGAGTAGCGTCGAGGGGTTGATGGATACCATGAACAAACCCGCCACCCCCCAATATTACTCCGTATCCCACGCCAAATACCAGAATACGGAGTGGGCCGAACGACTGCCGCTATTTGCCCCTCCAAAATACCCATCTCATCCCATCCCGCTCCAGCCTCTCATCTTCACGCATGCCTGCCCTATTCGTTTCACATTACCGCCGCCAGATCAAGCCCTGCCACCTGTGCCGCCCTGTGCCGCCCTGTGCCATCTCCGGGGAAGGTCAGCCTTTCCACCCCAACAGCCTGTCGTGAGCCCGGCATGCCCTGCCAACCACCACTTTACCAGCCGGCGTGCCTTGCGGGGGGTGTTCGGCTTTCCAAGCACGCCCTCAGGAGTATTTACGGAGTAGGTTGAACATCAAGATGTGATCTAGTCCACTTCTTCCCCAAAAAGGTACGGAGTAGGACTCTGTTCCTGGGCAATATTTCGAAGCAACTGTCCTGTTTTAAGAATAGTGCGCAAGCTGGCAGAGACATGCTCAAGCCAGAACGGTGGTGTGGACAAGACCAAGGGGAGTCTCTCATCTCTGTAGGGCAAGCCAGTCTAGCCCATCTCCGTAAGTGATTCTTAAGTGACCAGAGAGGGGGGGCTGCCAATAAAGGCCCTCTACTCGAAATACGAGTAGATGTTGCCCTCGTCACTCATCCTCGATAGTATTAGCAATCCCAACTCTGGGCATCCTCGCTAAACACAAAAAGGACACCTCCTCGCCCCCTGTGAGTCTATGCGGGCCTGTGCACGCTATTTCGCCATTTCACCTTTTTCCAGAAGCACCTGTGACGGGATTGTCGTGTTTCAAGTACTTGCACGGAGTACTACGTGAATCCCACCCCTGGCCTTCTCTAACCCCTGCCCCTTCCTTTTATCTTTCCCTCAAGAATATTGTAAGGGCAAATCTGTGTAGTACTCCGTAATACGTAGTAAACTACGGCTCTCTACCCCGCTAGACTGGCCATGTTTTTCAATGCAGCAAACATGGAACTACTGTTGCTCGGATGTTGCTAGAGTTTCGTGTTCCTGCAGCTCGACCCGTTGTTGCCCTCCCGCCCTTATTTGGTCAGTGCATGCTTGGTGTTTTCACCAGGTGAGAGAGTTATAGTACCCATGATGCAAAAATCCTGCCTGCACAATTGGTATTTTGCGAGAGCAAGGGCTTGGGGGTCGCCTCAATCGATATTTCTCCAAGTGTGGAATCTTGTGATACTTGCTCCGTATTCTGGCCTCCGAGGGTAGATTGCCGAGCTATTACCCCTTGACCTTCAGTTCTTGTCCCTTGCTACCGTATCTAAGAATATCATCCGACGGGGTTGAGCTACGGAGTAGTTTATATTCCGTACGGCTTCTGATCCACCAAGTCTTCATAAAACTCCGTCAAGATTTCGATTCCGCTGTACTACACGTACGGAGTACGCTGATATTCACCCCCATCAGGAGTGGGCTTGTTAAATTGGACTGCCCGTAAAGGCCGATAGCTTTGGTTTACCTAGGTACTGTTCATTAGGGAGACGGCCGGAATTATTGACATTGACGGGTTTTAAGCTCCTCTGAAGAGACGGGTCCCACCTCTTTAGCAAGTGTTAGTACTTTCTTTCTCGTCCTAGCCAGGGGCTTGGTGAAATATGCTCGTACTGCATTATGATTGGGGTTCGTGAGGTTTGTGTTGGCCACACTAGCCTTTTTGCGCTTTCCCAGATAATCCAGGACCTCATGTAGTGTTGAAGTGTTTTACTCCGAGATATAGGTCGGTCTCTCTTTACCCGTGTGCTGTCTGTGGTGTGTGTGAATTCGTGTAAGTCGCCCGGTCAAGGATGAAAATACAGCCAAGTCAGCCAGTTGGGGGAATTAGGGAATTAGGGGGTGGCAGAATACGGGCGGTGGAGGATACACAGGGCGGGCGTGCTTCATCGTTGGCGAACCTCGTGCACCTTTTGCACCTTTTATTATCATAAGCCAGCTTATTCAGGTAGGAGCTTTATGTACATCCGAACGACCACCTGCCGAGTTCTTCTCCCACACAGAGAAAAGGAAAAGAGGCTGATTCTGCATATTGGCTATTGCTGGCAAGTGAGCTTCAGCTGCTCTTCGTTTCATGTTGCCGACCCTTGTCCTTCATCATAGCTGCACTGCGTATCTGGAGGTTATCACATCTTTCGCGTCCGCCATCACAAAGCATTGTGGGGATGATTTTCGGGAGGGATAATGTCTAAGCGAAGTGGATGGTGATGAGGTTAAAAAAAGGACCAAATGAAGGTGAGGTTATGCATCAAAGGGAATGCCGCTATTGGAAGACCACTGGCTACCATTCATCATGCGAGGTCAATGGCGGCGGCTATCGTGGCCCAATCTAAACATACAGCCTTGAACCCTGCCTAGTCTCCGTTGTATGATGGAATTGGCCTGGTGGCCACAAAACTCTACTGTATGTCTGGATCTATTCATAGTAATTGCGGCCTCTTATGCGGCCACGATGTAGTTTAGTCAATTGCGTGGTCCCTTTTTAGGTTTCTGCAGGAACAATACGGAGTACGTTTGGATCTATCTTTGGCCAGGGAGGTGTGTGTGTGTGTGTGTCTGCGACAAGGGCCAGACTGAGACTGGATGGGGAAGACAAACCTGAGGGAGCCAATCAAATGGCTGAGGACCTCTCGCCCACCCCATTGCAGAGCGATACGCACTGAGTTCAAGCTCTTCAGCCCGCTGATTGGCCATGTTGGACATATTCTCCACATTTCATCTAACCCCTTTCCTAGTCCCTGGCACTTCAGTAGCCACTAATTGGCATTCTGAAACACAGCCATTTAGCACCCTCTTTTTCAGTGGACCTGAGAATTCGAGAAGGGGGAAAAAAAAAGAGGACATATCATCCAATCATTCAGGTTGCCCAGCATGTTGGTTTCTCCTCGGCCCAACCGAAATGATCGAAAGACTCGATTAGGGCCTTTTTTTTTTCTTCATGCGCCGCTCTCAATCTCTGCACACTGACTGGCCTTTCACTTTGTGATGAAGTCGGCGAGACGCCAGATACCCAACCCGTCAGCGTCTTGCCGTCTATTGAAAATAGACATCGCGAAAATAAGTTACCCTCTTTTTAACCCCCAACTCCCTGAAATTACACAAGGGGTTCTGCAGATGTGCCGAGTAATGTGCTGAACTGAGAGTGTAAAAAAACCTGTAATGTGACATGCTTGAGCGACGTTACAGTGCATCTCCAAAGAAGGAAAAACAAGAGGAGGCGATCAACACTAATTCTCTGGCAGTGCCGGTGCACGATTCTCTGCTGCGGACCGAGTGCAGAGAACGGGGCACAGAGTACTCTGTAGTCACCTGGGCTCTGCAAAATCTCATTTTTAGACAATCGATCACTCTTTGCATCCAAGGAGAGTGGTAAAATGGCTAGCCAGCCTGTAAAAGGGTGTTGGGTATACGGCCCGCGCCCACAGCCTTCAGATCCCTACTCCGTATGCGATGCTGTGTACTCCGTACACCCTCCGTACATCCTAACCTGCCTACCCGCCGCCGATGGCAGGGAGCACTGCATTTGGGATGCACATGGCCAACTTTAGCAGCTGCTCGGGCTATTCTTCCCTTTCAAAAAAGCCATGTTCAAATCATAATGCATCTGCAGTTAATGCCTACTCCGCAAAATGCAAAAGCAGGGGCATAAAAATAACTCCAGCCTCACCTAACTTGCCAGACTTGCGCATCCAGCGGTAATACTACGTACTACATGTCCCATGCCTCTGGGACAAGAATGCCAAAGCGCATCTTATGTGTGGCTGGGGGGAGGTCATATTAAACCCGGGCCCAGCCGATCTCTCTCCCACCGTCCATCATCACATCGCTCATCGCATCGGTGTTCATGCGGGACGATCAAACAAGAATTCGGCAAGCCATCTTTCAGTGGGAAACGGTAAAGAGCCTTCTTTGTTGGCTTCTTTGCCCCTCTCCCCCGAAATAGCCTGACCGTGACAAGTTTCAGATTTCTTCTGCTGCCCAATTCAAGCTGGAGGAATGAGAGAGAGGTCCGTGGGTGTGGGACCGGACTGGCGATGAAACCAAACTCCCTCCATAAGCTTGGAGCAGGATGCATAAGGGAGCTCTTTGTACGTGTAGCTAAAGATTGCTCTTTTCGGACGAGCTGGCCCATCGGCATTGTCAGCAAGCGTAACCTCGAATGGGGCCATCATTTGACCGCCACTTGGGCTTCGAGAGAATGATCCAAGGTAGGGGGTGGTTTATGACATCCAAGACACTGTGGCGTGGAAGAACGTGAACTTTTCTCGAGAGCCAGAACTGGGCGCTTCATGAACCGGAGGGTGCCTGATTTTGTCTTGTAAAAGGTCTCAAGGTAATTGAAGCGTAAACAAAAGGTAGTTTTGAGCTAGTCCGTCCATGTTTAGGTGTGGTCCCTGTGATAGTGGTCTTCAAAGACGAAAGCACTGGTCTGTCTATTGGCTTTCCCATTGGTTCTCGTTTTGCCCAAGAGCCACAATTTCCATGCCCAAGAAACGGTCCGCAGGGGAGCCACTGAATCGAAACTCGACGAGGATGTCATTCAATGCATCACCGGAGCACATTCCCCTTCCTCCGCACTTTTGTAGGCACGCGGGCGGCTAATTCAAGCCAACTGGTGAGAGTCGTCTTTCGTGCATCCTTTTTTCTCCTTTTCTTCGGGGATTCGTCATGGCTGGTTCGGACCAGGTGCATTGACTGAGCGCCCTGTTGAACGAATCATAACCACGACCCGGTTTAGGGCTTGGCTTTTGGGCATTCCATTTGGGCGAGCAGGTCCACCACACATGGCTCGTTCGCAGGCGACGGTGGATATTTGGGTTGTGGGGATTGAATCTGGCCCGTGCTGGAGGGGGGGAATTTTTAGCGCTTCGACCGCTATTATGTGGTTTTTTGTTCTTAGGGGTAAATTGTGCTGAGCGCGTTTCAGATTTCGTACCAGTGCTGGTCTCCAATGGCGCGACTGAATTGTGGCTGGTGGGCTTTTTACCAATGGCTTTGTCAGGTCAGGAACCGAGTGTCAACGAACAGGACAGGAGAAAATGGCGGACTGGATAGAGGACACTTGCCCTGTATAGTGGCGCAGGATGACCTCTTCAAACATGCTTGTCTTGGTGACCTCTCATTGCATTGTACGTAGCTTTCTTCTCGATCAAGCATATTTTGAAGGCCTTCATATTCACTGCCAAGCAGCCTTCCATCATCTTCTGCTTGTGTGTAGCTGCTGGCTCATGGTGGATGGCAAACACAAGCCTCTTCCGTGGGGTACAAGCAATTCATCCCACCCCCATCTCCTGGTCAAATGGCAGAGTATTCAGCAAAAAGAGGCTTTCTCCCAAACAGAAAACCAATGCATGCCGATGAGTCCATTTCAAACACGCGATGTTCTCTCGCTGTTGAAGTGCCACGAAGTTTGCCCCTGTGTCTCCACTTTACGAGCTTTCAGCATTATTTTGGCTTAATTAGTGCTGCAATTGCACGACTACACTACACGTAGAGTGCCTATGCGCTCTCCCATACTCCGTAGTAGGTGTCAAGTATTAATTGAATGACACTAAAACATTGTTTCTCAACCTCAGACCGAACATACAAAAGAGATGGTGGAGGGGTTTGTTGTTTATTTACTTGTATCCCCCTCCACTCTTTCCCCTATCAGAGAGAGTCACCACCTATTATCTACAAGTAGATAGTTTAGTTTACTCCGTAACTTAATTACTACAAGACGTTGTCGGATCCTCGAGAAGAGAACAAGAGACGAGAACCCTTGCTAGCCTCGCACAAGCGAACAGATGTTATTCCTTGCCCTTTTTCTTCTAAATATCCGAGCCCGCAATCTCCCAGCGCCCCGCTTGGCTTTCCAAAGGTGGTATTTCAGAGGCCCTGAGCTGACTACCTGGTCACGCAGCTTGCATTTTTTACCTTAAGAATGGGGGGGATTGAACAAGACTCCCACACAGTATTTGGAGTAGTAGCACTATTACGAAGCAGTGGCGAAAGTTCCGCACGGCGTAAAAGCACTCCAAGAGCAATAATATGATAATACTACGCCGTAGAATCTACTCTGTACGGAGTATGTAAGTTCCTGGTACTCGGCCGATATTGAGCACGACAGTACAGTCTCCGTACGGAGTACTCCGTACAGGGGAGGATTCTGTCGATCTTTGCTCCTCTTCGGCCCAGGAAGGATAGGGCCAGGGGTTTCATCTACCACTTTGTCCTGTCCCAACAGACTTATCAGTCATGAAATGGCATCGAGTCATGGTCAAATTGGGCTCGAACTCTTCTAGATTCGTTGCTCTACTCAGGATTTCCTGCGGAGTAGAGCGCGCCTTGGCTGACCGTACGTACAGTGTACGGTAGTTTAGAATCCGAAATACAATGCCCAACGGGTGCAACGGGTGTATGGATTTTGTCAGCTTTCCCTCTACGTACTCCGTAAACCAGTAATCCTGGCATACTCTGTGCTCTGTAGTAGTTTACTTGCAGAGTAACATTCCATTCTCCTCCTAAAAGAAGTACTACTTTGTACTCCGTACTCACACAGAGATATTTATCCAGAGCATTGGCTTTGCATGTATGTACTCCGTACCATCAGATAGCTTTCTATGGCAAAGTACCAGTCCAAGTAGTGGTAAAACCCCCATCCCAGACAACAGACAAGGGTGCAGTGCCTGTGGGATACATTAGTGGTACCTCTGGCTGAGCCATTGGTGCTATGTACTTCTATCATGTCAGTTCCACCTCGAATCGGTACCTTGCTAGTACACGTGTCTCCGTGTCTCTTTGCTCTTTTTTGTACGGAGTAGTTTAGTGTTAGACTGGCCCAAAAAAAAGTCAGGTACCCCTTGCAAGCCGCTTTCCACTCTTTCCACTCGCTCCCCGTCCCTGCCCTGTTGGAATATCCACACCCCCCCTCCAAAGTGAAAGCGAGCGAGAGAGAGAGAGAGAGAGAGAGACCCTTTGGCTTCGTTGCTTTCGCTTTCTTTTTCTTCCCTTGCCCCATTTTTCCCAAGTCATTTCCTCCCCCCCAAATCTTCCCTGTCCTTCTCATTAAAAAATCATAAACCCCCAGGCTCCTCCTCCCAAATCTCAAACTCTTCTGAAATCTCTTTTCCTCGTTTGACTTCGTTCTCCCCCCATCTCTTTTCTTTCCTTTCCCAGTCGTCTCCATTCCCTCCACCCCTCGGAGTCGGCTTTCTTTTCTCGCCTCAGAATTAACACCCCGGAGGCTCATCACTACCCCCCTATTTTCTCTTCGGACACATCAGACGTTGTTCGTCGCACACTCGTCCATCATTGCGATCGCAAAGAACCACGCCTTTCGGTTGATACCTGACGCGCTGGTCTATTGCATCTGTGTCGATACTATCTCTTTTTTTTGCTCTTGTTTCTATAAACACTGGAGTTGATTCGTCTCGTTGTTTCGCCAACATCACTATTCCACTTGGTGCGCCCCCGTCGCCCCCTGGGACAACGACATCGCCGACGAACCCTTGGCTTGAAGCTCTTGGGTTTGAACTCCGTCTATTTGAACTTTTCGCCGACATCGACCGGGCTGGACTCGACATTTTCGCAAGCACGATACGGCATATACCTGGCATAGACCCACCCTCGTTTTTCGACTCCCTCACCAGACGAAAGGCAGAGCCTTCGCACACCAGAGTTTCATTTCCTCGAACTCATATTTTTTTTGTCAAATCATTAGACAAGTCGCTAGTTGACTGGTCAATCTCCGTGCATTTTGTTTACACGAACCCACCTAAGCGGGCTTCACACGCCGCCCCTTTGAACGAGCCCTTGTCAAACTTGCCATGTATTCACAGAATTCCACAATGGCTACCCAAAAACCAGAAACGTTTATGTTGAGCACAGAGGCCCAACAAGCCCTGCCACATGATGCTCAAGTCGCATTACAACAAGTTGATAATCGTCAGTATATCCCCAATGAACCATCCCAATTTTATCGATGCCGCACAAGTTTTCTTCGTATTCTAACACAGGATTGGCTGTAGTCAAATACTTTCTCATCTCCGCGCCTGTCGACTGGCAACAAGAGCAGTACATCCGTCGTTTTCTTCTCCCCACGGGCGAATATGTTTCCTGTGTCCTGTGGAACAACCTCTTTCACATTTCGGGCACGGATATCGTTCGATGCCTATCCTTCCGCTTCCAAGCCTTCGGCCGCCCAGTCAAGAACTCGAAGAAATTCGAAGAGGGCATCTTTTCCGATCTTCGAAACCTCAAGTCGGGCACCGACGCGTCCCTGGAGGAGCCGAAGAGCCCGTTCCTTGATTTCCTCTACAAAAACAACTGCATCCGAACACAAAAAAAGCAAAAGGTCTTTTATTGGTACAGCGTTCCCCACGACCGCTTGTTCCTCGATGCCCTCGAACGAGACTTGAAGCGGGAGAAGATGGGACAAGAGGCCACCACCGTCGCTGTGAGCGAACCTGCTCTCTCCTTCCAGTACGACTCGTCACAGTCGCTCTACGAGCAGCTCACCAAGGCCCAACAAGCAAACTCTTCCTCCTTCAGCGCCCAGCAGGTGGCTTTTTCTCAGCCCCAAGCTGCCTCTCCAGACTTGAGGGCCATGGACGCTATGCCCCCGCCACAAATGATCCCTCAACAAGTTGGCCCTTTAGTGGACGGCCTGGACACGATATCTTACGGTCAGGTAGCCATGGCTGCAGCCATGAACCAGCATGCAATCAAGCGGGAACCTGACTTTAACCGTGTCCAGTACAACCAGAATGGAGTGCCCATGACCCAGGCTCACCAGCGCCATGCTTCGATGCCGGCATACGGTCTTGAGTACTCGCCTGCCCCGTCCTTTGTCTCATCGCACTACGAGGACTACAGCAACCGGGGTATCTCCTTCGAGCCCATCACTCCTCCCCAGCAGGCTCTCGGCATGACTGCCGAGCCAGCCTACATTGCGAACGAAGAAACCGGCCTGTACACCGCCATCCCCGACCACCTCTCCGGTGTTGCTGGCCTTCACGGCATGGTTCAACTGCCACCTTCCAATCTTGCAGGCCCCCAGTTTTCACGCGCATATGGTGCCAACAATGTCTATTCCGTCATTGAGGGCTCCCCCACCTACAAGCAACGGAGACGCCGCTCCTCCATTCCTCCAGCAATGTCTGCTATGGCTGCTCCACCTACAACCGCCCCCCAGCGCCCTTCTGACCTGCGACGTTCGGTTTCCTTGTCGGTTGGAGCTGTCCCTGAAGGTGATGAGACGTCCGAAACCTCACCACCGGGCTTGTCGTACAGTGCTGTATCAATCAACAGCCAGCAGCACAAGGACATGCTGGAGATGTCCCGTCACGGAACCCCTCTTTCGACTGTTGAGGGCAGTCCTGCTCTCAACCCCATGACATTACAGCAGCAGGACTTTTCTCATCTCACAGGTGAAGAACTTGTTGATGGCTCCCTGAATGAGCGCCGAGTGGCCATGCAGGGTGCCAACGGCGTTGTCCGTCGTGCCCGATCGGCAACTGTCATGGAGCTCGGCCCGTATCCCCAGAAGTCACACTCTTGCCCTATCCCAACTTGCCGTCGCTTGTTCAAGCGCCTCGAGCATCTCAAGCGGTAAGAAGCTTCATTATTTTTCTTTGTACAAGCAACCAAATATGCCGTGCATGAAATCTGACCATATCCTAGACACGTGAGAACGCACACACAAGAAAGACCCTACATCTGTCCTTATTGTAGCAAGGCATTTTCCCGATCGGACAACCTAGCCCAGTATGATGACCCTTTTCCTAAATGTCATTTCCGTTTGTGTTTTCCTCGTCTGTTTGTTGTATTCGTGGGGTCGACCTGTTTATTCCCAAAGGCAATGATGCCTTTCGAGACATGATGCGATGCAGACTTGCAACCTCTTTCAAACGATTACTGACGACTCCGTTTCTAGGCACAAGCGCACCCATGACAAGCCAGAGGGTGGCGAGGGATCATTGAACCTGTCGGCTGAAGAAGAGGAGGACTATTCTGGCGAAGACCAGCTTGGCTCCCTGGAGGAGGCCTCGCCCAGTTCCGAAAACGCCTATATCACCTCGTCTCTCAACGTCATGGCCAACGGCCCCTCGCCCAATGGAATGGGACCAGCATCCGTGGCACCCGCTGCCTTCAACAGCCTGCAGACTCTCAGCATGCCTATGACAATTAGCACACCGTCGTCCCTGAACGCCGGTGTGATGATGTAGAGTACGACAAGACTGTGATTCTGTGTGTACTGGGGTTTGCTGTGTAGGTTTCTTTCTTGGGTTTGGAGTTTATGCTTTTGCCTCTTTCGCATGTGACGATGGGTAACGGTTGGGGTCACTTGGCGGTTTGGATACCATTTTTGTTTTTTTTGTCTTCTTGGCAGGGGGAGTATGGAGGACTTGAACCTCTCTGGTCAAGTCTCGCCTCGGTGTTCTTTTTTTTCTTTCTCTGACAATGATGCATCTTTTGTCATTTCTTTTTTTCTTCTTTTCCGGATGGGGCCCGAAAACGAGTGTTTGGAGGATATTGTTGCTTATGTTGTTATAGAGCCATTTCTTTTTTGTTCACTTTTTTCTGTTTGATTTGCCTCTTTGAGGTGAGTAAATGCAATTGCTCCAATTCTCGGAAGCAAAGCAGCCACAGCGCCGTCATCTCTAGGACGTGCGTGCCTGGAGATATATATATATATAAAGCCTGAATTTATTGCGCTGAATTGAGTTGCAAGATATCTGTCCCAGTGTTTTTTTGAGCGACTGTAACTTGCTGGACTTATATCGAGAGAAGACAACGACGGTTAGTTGTTCACCTGAAAACCTTTAGTGTTCAGATTGACACATTATTACTAGGTAAACACAAATTTAACAAAACAGTTCGAGACTAATTGAGCATGAGCATGAAGCAACTATTCGAAAACGAAGACGGTGAAACTAGCTTCAGCAATGACATTGAAGAGGTGATATCTATTACGCAACCGTATTTACCGTATCCTGCCCTTGAAACCCATGTTATGTCTGCTCCGTGAGCTACTGCCCCCCTCCATACTTCTGATATCATTCTCGCTCAAGCGCAGTTCAGCGCCATGCATACGACCGATACCAGGCATATCAACAGCGACCTCCCTCCTACTCCTCCGCTGCTTCTGCCTCTTCTCTCCGCCTTTCCTCTCGAGCACAATACCCGAATCCCGCGCTTCCGAACGCCTCCTGTCGTCCCGGCGAATCTGGGCCGACTTGATACCCTTGCGAATGTGCATGGGCACATTCGGTTGGTCCAAGAGCGAGGGGGCCTTTGGGTTCGCGGCGCGGATGCGCAGGTCTTGGGTTCGGACTGTTGTGCGGGAGTGGGAGAAGGGGAGGGATGTTGTGGCGGATTTTGCGGCTGCCGCGTGGAGGAGGTGGGATTCGGAGATGAGGCGTTGGAGGGCGAGGTCGTTTTTTAGGAGGGTTGTCGAGTCTTCGTCTGAGGAGGTTGAGAGACGGCGTTTGCGGGGTTTTGGTTCGGTGGAGGAGGGGGCGCGGGAGGACTTGGGAGGGAGGGAGGGTTAGCGGTTGTGTTTGAATGGTGAGGGGTGGATTGTTGGATGGGTTTTTTTCATACCATGAAGTCTTTCATCTCGCGCTTCGACATTGCGAGTGTAGGTTGAGGTGCTGGTCCTGTGTGGTCCACAACTTGGACTTTCGCTTCGCCATCTTCATCGTCCGATATCCCTCCCCATTCAGAGTCCTCTTCTTCTTCTTCTTCTTCTTTCTGCTCCTCGACTTTGGGGACTTTTTGGGGCGGCGGGGAGAGTGGGCGGAATTGTGCTTCAAAATGGCGTCGGAATATGCTCTGTGCGGTTTCGGCGTCTATTGACGGCTCAGAGTCTGAGGTTGATTTTCTCCTTTTACTTTGGGACGGCATTGTGGATGTGTGTTAGAGCTGTGTTTAAAATTTTTAAATGCAAGTCTCATGGATTGATTCCACCCCCCCCCCAAACCAAACCAAAAAAAAAAAAAAAGATATGTTCAGCCTTGTGGGTCGGGGTCAAAAGTCGAATAAGAGTATAAAATGCAGCCAAATAAATACGTAGCACAATACTACTTGGAGGGTTAAACAAGTAAATAAGTCAAGCATGGAAAATATAGAATGAAAAAAATAGAGATAAAAAAAACGTAGTAGATCAAGCTACCAAATGAATAAAAAGAGGTCGCTCCGGACCTCGAAAAGGACGGAGCTAAGCGTTTCGAGTAGTCCTGCTGGGGATCGAACCCAGAGCCTCTCGTGTGTGAGACGAGTGTGATAACCATTACACCACAAGACTTGATTGACTGGAGCTTCCGTATCTCAGCTTGTGTAGTCATTTGCCTCCCGACCTCGAGTTTGCTACTTCAAGTACTCCCGTACTCCATACGGAGTACGGAGGTAATAGTCTGCCAAAATTAGCGCTCTGAAAACTGGGGGCGTGGGGTTCAGCGAGCAAGAGCTGTCGCGTCTTTCACGCAAGCTTCTTCAGTGTGTCAAGTTCAGCGGAAACACTCAATACGGTGTACTGGATCGTGGCATTATTGTCCCGATGGCAACGAAATCGGGGTTGGCTTGCAAAGGAATCAAATCCAATATTACCACCTCTCTTCCAGAATGGGCAGATCAATATCCTTGTCTCCTTTGCTCAGGATGTGGCTGGGGAGTGGTGGAGGCGGGAGGCTTGTAGGTGGTCGCCAGGTACCCTGCAATCCTCGAACGTACTCCTTAGAAAGGTACTCCGTATTACATTATTACTCTGGAACAAGTAGCTGCTAGGTGTGTCGGTAGGTCGTAATCTTCCATAGCTAGTACTCCGTAGACGCTCCCTCATTCTTGCCGAGTAATTTCATCTCACTCCTCTCGTGTCCTCTCGCCTTCATCTCGCCATCCCTCAACAGATCGCTTATGCGACATCCAAGAGAGGCTCGAATGCCGATACGAAGTTGCGCTCATTCGCTGACTATCTTTTAATAGCCCACACCCCGCGCAACACTCCCACCCAACCACCCTTTCCTTCTCTCTCTCTCTCTCTCAGTATCAGGCATCGCCAAGTCCTTCGACATTTTCGCTGTCGCCTAGTCCGTTAGGTCGGCGCCACATCGTCCTGCAGCTCCTTTGTTCTAGGAAAATCCCCTAGCGCTAGCGCTTCGCCTCGCGCTGGTATGACCCTGTAACTACTGCGCTTCTTTCCGAATCTTCACTCAACGCATGCCAATTCACATTGTGACCATTGGGCGCGCGCTTCCTCGAGTCATCGCAACCTATTTGAATTTCACTCCCCCGCTTGAATACGCCAAAATCTCGCGACCGTAATTGCGAGACCTACTCTAAATTCGCGAACAGTCCTAACAAATCACCCTCCGACGCGCGCTATAACTCCCAAAGAGCCACTCCCTTTCCTCGATTATGCCATCCCCTGATCATTCTTACGACGAAGACGAGAAATACGCGCAACGCCGACCCACCCAGCGCCGACAATCGAGACAAGGAGGATACGTAAACGGGAATGGCGATGGCGGTCGCACTGCTGAGCGAAATGGTAGTGGGGGGCCTACACGTCGAGCTTCGTCTACCCAACAACCACCGCGAGGAAGCCCAACTCGACGCCAGAGCATAACAGAAAGGCTAAGGAATACATGGAATGCGAGGCGCCAGGAGTCTGGCAATGTTACCAGGCGCGCTTCGACAGCTTCCACGGGCTTTACGAATCCCATAAGCAGCATCCGATCCTGGCTACACACGTGCGACACGAGTCACCATGGTCACTGCAGTGACGGCCCTGGTCCGATGGCATCCGGGGGCGCGGGCGCGGGCGAAGGCCCAACCCGCCGGCCTTTATGGCTCATCGATTGTAACGAGAAGCGACTCGTGCGTGCTGGGGTGAATGATCAATACGTCGCCCTAAGCTATGTCTGGGGTCCACAAAGGGGTCGTTTTGCTCCTCAAACTGAGAGCATCAATCTCGAACAGTTCCAAGAGCGCATTCCCGAGGACGATTTGCCCGAAACGGTTGTAGATGCCATGTGGGTGACCAGGAAGCTCAATCAACGGTTTCTCTGGGTCGATCGCTTCTGTTTCGTACACGACGATGAGCGTGAAAAGGACGACCAGACTCGTAATATGGGCTACATTTATGCCAACGCCTTTCTCACAATCGTTGCCGCCTTTGGAGACGCCCAGACCGGTCTAACCGCCCTCGATGCACGGCCCGACGCAAAGGCCCAGAAGGTTCTTGGCGGCGGCCCTGCCCTCTCCCATCTTGACCGTCTCCTTTCGTCTCGTTGGGTGCGGCGAGCCTGGACCCTCCAAGAAGCTCTGTACTCTCGGCGCGCCGTCTTCTTTTTCCAGGACACGGTGACTTGGGAGTGCCATTGCGAAATTTGGCCCCCCGAAGCCGCGGCTCAACCAGAAGGGGGAGGTGGCGCGGCCGCCAAGTTTAAAATGCTTGCCGGCGGGCGCCGTCAAAGTACCAGTCAGCGCTGCCAAAGCCGACTAGCGCCCGCGGCCCTGGGGTTCTATCATAACCCCTGGCCAGACCTAGAGGAATACGCCGTCATCGCGAGCGACTATAGTGCTCGAAAACTGACGTATATTGACGAGACGCAACGGGCTTTCGCTGGTATCACGACAATATTATCCAAGGTCTTTGCGGGCGGTTTCGTATACGGCCTGCCCGTCATGTTCTTGGACGCCGCACTGCTTTGGCAACCGCAAGCGTCGATCCGGCGCCGAGTCGTGCCCCTCCGAGGAACGCAGCAAAATTCGCTCCCAAGCTGGTCCTGGCTGGGTTGGTACTACGACGGACTCTCGGTCGACCTAACGCTCTGGCGAACCGCAGCCGACTACGTCGAGGAAACGCGCTCTGCCCGCAAAGGCCACAACTCGCGCCGCTTCCGCAGCCAGAACCACTTCCGCCTCCGCGGCCTAGTCGACTGGCACATTACAGACAACGAAGGCCACACAATGGCCCTAGCCTCCGACGGCCTACGATACCGCGGTCGATCCTTCAAGCGGGGCGGCGACATGCCGCCGGGCTGGGCCCGCGACGGCTACAACTTTGTCCACGACAGCGACGACCACACCCTCTTCCGCTACCCGATCCCCATCCCCGAACTTTCGGGCCCAGGCCAACTCCTCCCGCCGCCCGACCCGCCAGGCGTCTTCCTCTCCTTCAACACGACGCGCGGCTTCTTCGACATTGAACTCGACGCCCACAAACACGTCCGCGGCCGCCCCAACCCGCCCGTCGCCATCGGCCGCATCCTCTCGCGCTCGGGGAAATGGATCGGCCAATTGCGCTCGCACGACTCGTGGCTCGGAATCCAAGGCTCCAACCACGAAGGCGACGAGAAGGTCGAATTGATCGCCATTTCCGCGTCGTCCGAACGCGGCGGCTCCGACGTCTTTGACGAGGATTTCGTTCGCGAACACGCTGCTGCCGCTGCCGCCGTAGCCGGAGGCAACCATCGTGCTGGCGGTCCCGCGCCCGGTGCCGGCGCTGATGTGGTGCTAGAGTACGTGAATGTACTCTGGATCGAGAGGGTCGCGGGCGTGAGTTACCGGAGAGGACTAGGCCATGTCCTTTTGCGAGCCTGGGAAGCCATGGCCAAGGATAAGGTTGATATTCTGCTTGGGTGAGATATGAAGCATTTATTAGTTGGATTTTACATTTGGAATACCTCTCTGTTGCCGCATTCCCCTTTGTTGACAGTCTCGCATTTCCGGGTTAGCTTGACATTTTCTTCTCATCGATTCATCGAAATCCCCCTCGTTTCTCCCGGCCTTCTGGCCTTTTCTTTCCAGGATGTAATAGTAGTCTTTGACATCTACCACTTCATGAATAATAATATATAGTACCAAGTGACTCTGAGGATACAGCTCCTATTAGGTTTCGCCTTTTCACACCGTGACTGGTTTGTCTAGTGGGACAGAACGAAAAGTAGTTTTCCTCTTTACATCTTCCATTTGACAAGTGGACACAACTGGGCACAACTGGCCATCAGTGGCAAGTATGCATCTAAAGGTATTTGGAATTCCTATAGCAAGTACATCAAGGCCAAGTCGTCCTTTTTTATCTGTCCGCCCATTTAAATCGCTTGTCCGCCAGTGATACAAGGATCCAATGACAGACGGGAAAGCAAACGAAGAAATAGATATAAGGGGTAGAGAAGACAAAAACAGAAAAGTATCCCAGACACCCCGTTCCAGCTGCCCCCTAATATATGGAGAACAGAAAGACAAAAAGACAACACGAACACCATTTCCATCGTCAAGTGCCGCCCATGTAATAAAAAAGGGACCAGTGACGAATTTGATTATCGAGGTGGAAGAAAGACAAAAAAAACATTGGGGGAAAAGTTATACATGTCACAACATCAGTCTGACCACCAACTTGGCATAACAGACTTATTCCGCATCGCCGGGTCCTTCATTGGCCGTGCCGTTAGCATCTTTGGGACCAGAGATCAACTTGATTCTGGTCCCGGAAGCCGAGGCTTGCGGAGTACCAGCCCCTACAGAGGACGGTGCGGACTCGCCCTTGTTTGGTTCCTCCTCAAGTTCTCGCAGTTCCGCGTGCTTGTCAAGTAATTCCTTGTACTTTTCGTTGAAGAAGGCCTGAGCATCAAAGTTAGTGAAACGAAGCATGCTGGGTGCCGACCGTCGGGGCCACTTTACCTCCATCGTGACGGCATCCTGGTAAAGGATACTGCCATCCTCGTTGTAAGTCTTGCAGTTGGCAAACATGAGCTCCATATCTTTCCGCATAGCCCCGAGACTACCATACTCCTCCTTCTTGATCCGTGTCTCAATCATCTTCATGCAGATGGGATTTTGAATAATGAGGTAGTAATCGGCATAGTCACGCTTGGGCGGCAGCTTGACAAAGGGCCCGATGATGAGTCGTTTGCCCGGCTCGGAATCATCATCTTCGCCAGCCGGCTCAAGGAGATCGTCCGTTTCCAGTGTCATCAATCCGTCGAAAAGAGCCCGTAAGCTGGTCTGCAACACAGCTCGTTGGTGGGGCGGTAGTCGGGATTCAGAGGCTGCCGACGCCACGGCTCTTGGCCTTCCCTGCGGGCCGCGTCGCTTCTTTGGCGGAGGTTCGTCGTCTCCCTCCTCGGCTTTCCGCTTCTCATTCTTGACACCAGGTTTGCGTCCTCTCTTCTTGGGTGTTTCCACCTCGACCTCCTCAGTGCTCGCTCTACTAGCAGAAGGTGAATTCGCAGCTGAACCATCCACGATGCCCCTCTTTAGTCTGTTGGCCTCGCGCCTCTCCTTACGAGCCTGTTTTCGTGCGGCGGCAGCCTCTGGAGAGTCCTCGTCGTCGTCGACCGCCATCAGCCACTGCTCCTCAGTGAGGCCGTCGTCATATCGGACCTTGGTGCGCTCTCTTGCACCACGACCCAAGATGACCTCTTCCTCTTCTGTGACTGGGTTTCCATCCGAGAGATATATCTCGGGTAGTTCGTCTTCGCCCATGAGCCGAGGTTTGGATTGACACCCTGGACCGCTGCCGTAGATGGGATCCCTGGCACGCTCTTCGTCAATCTTTTGGAAGACTACAAGTTCATCGTCGTTACGTGCAAGTAGCATGTTCAACTCTTCATCATCCATCTCCTCCTGTTCGCCAGCCTCGGCCATGTCAGCCGAATCAAGAAGCGTACGAAGCATAGCATCTCGATCTGTCTCGGACGATTTATTGTCGAAACGACCGGCCTGGATGACTTTTCCGTCAAGGTCAAGCTTGAACCTAGCACGCTCGAGAATCTTCTCCTCCACAGAGTTCGAACTGATCAGTCGAAGGATTCGAACCTCATTCTTCTGACCAATACGATGAGCACGATCCTGCGCTTGTAAATCTTGATGAGGATTCCAGTCAGAGTCGTAGATGATGACCGTGTCAGCGGTCTGGAGATTCAGACCCAGGCCACCAGCACGTGTAGAAAGTAAGAACATAAAGTATTTCGAGTCGGGGGCGTTGAATTCGTGGAGCAGACTGGATCGCTCATCGGCTTTTGTCGTACCGTCGAGGCGCAGGTACTCGACCTTACGGTAGCGAAGATAGTCCTCCATGATGTCCATGATGGCTGTCATCTGGAAGAACATGAGGACACGATGGCCGGTGGCCTGGTACTTGGGTAGTAGCCTATCAAGTAGTTCGAACTTGCCACAGGTCCGCCAAAGGAGATCATTGCTGATGCTCATGGGGTTGAGTACATTCTCGACTTCATCAAAGACGAAGGGGTGGTTGCAAAGCTTCCGGAGCTGCATAATCATATTGCTAAGACCGCGGGCTCCGGTCTTTCCACCCTTGCCATCGCTCACGATAATCTTGTTGTGTGTGACCATCTGCTTATAGAGTTTCGATTGCAACGATGAGAACTTGCACTTGATGACCTTCTCCGTCTTGTCAGGCAAGTCCTTCTCGACATCCTTCTTCAGACGACGAAGGAGGAATGGCCGAAGAACCTTGTGCAAACGACGAATGACAAGAATTTGCTCTTCTTCAGTGAGCTCCATCTTGTCTTGGCTACCAGTGTTGGCAAAAGGGGTGTTGAACCACTCGTCGAATGTCTGCAGAGATTTGAAAATATTGGGCAAAACGAAGTTGAGCATGGCCCACAGTTCCTGCAGATTGTTTTGGAGAGGAGTTCCGGTGAGAATGAGTCGGAAACGGGTCGAGTAATAAGTTTGAATAGTGGCGCTCAACTTGGAGTTGCTGTTCTTCATTCGGTGACCCTCGTCGATAATCATGTGGAACCATTTGATTTTGCTGAGAATTGGCCGGTCCTTGATGACATATTCGTACGTCGTTAGCAGAACCTGGAACCGCCCTTGACGAATCTTTTCTTGTTGGAGTTTGCGCGTGTTCGGTGGGCCCTTGTAAACGATGCGCGAAATCGACGGCGCCCATTTCTCGAATTCCAGGTTCCAGTTGGTCAGTGTACTGAGGGGAACGATAACAAGATAAGGTCCCATCTGCTGCTTGCGCTCGATGAGGTAAGTGATAAGACTGATTGTCTGAATTGTTTTTCCAAGACCCATTTCGTCGGCGAGAATTCCATTCAGGTTGTTGTTGTACAGCGACAACATCCACTGAAGACCCTTCAGCTGGTATTCCTTCAGGGTACCGCCTACTAGGATGCTCGCCTGTTCCGTAACCTCTTCCTTGACACGATGGGCAATAGCGTAGTAGTCAATCTTTGCAGGGCTGGTCTCTTCGTCGCCATCTCCCATCTCCGGGTCATCCTCTTCTTCTTCGATATAGGAATCGCCATACTTCTCAGCAGCTTGCCGTTGCTGGGCCTTGACCGATGTAGCGAGCTGGTGCAAGAATCCATCTGTCTGCCGCAGGAGATGCGTGATACGCGTGTCCTTCGCTTGGTCGAGAAGTTTGAGATATGCCTCTTCATCGTTGGCTTTGAGAGCTTGCAGACGCTGCTTGGCGGTTCTTTCAATGCGTCTCTGTTCTTCCTTCTCAATATTAAAGTGTTGTTGATACATGAGACGGCAAAGTTTGTGAGACTTGACCCGTTGAGTTTCGGCAGCTGTGGAAATCTCAGCGCGATGATTGCAAATGGCTTGGAGAAAATCGATGTGGCGCTTCTTCTCGCGGTTTTCACGGGCATCACGCTGCTGCTTCTCCAACTTCTCCGTGATCCGAGCCTCTCGGACATTCTGTTTCTTCATACGGCGATAGCTGCTGCGATTAGTTGTCATAGCAAGGTTGTCATAATGAACCATTTGTCGCGCAATACGCTCGCGTAACAGGCGCTGTCGAGCATACTGCTCAAGAGACTTCTTTTCAATGATGGCCTTCATCTTGAGCGCGTCGTCGGGCTCCAATGATTCGCTTGTCATATCCCAATGCGCCAAATTGGAGGGAAGATTCTGAAGTTTCGCATATCGATGGCTCATGCGATTAAAGAGAGCAATCTCGCGTTCTTGGCGTAGATGATCGAAATCAACGCCTGTGGGGAAAATGCCAGGGATGAGCCAGCGGTTCTTCCGTTGGGTGTGCTGGAAGTACGGAATGGACGTTCGAACAAGGCTTCCGTAGGGCGATTTGAGCGACCGAATCGCAGTGCCTTCTATCAAAGCCTCGGGTTGATCTTCGGCCGGGGCCGAAAAATCATTGGCGTCTTTCTTCAGCGTCTCAACCGAGGGAGTTCCGGGTTGGACGTTCTGTGCAGCATTGTCTACCTGTGGTATTTGCTTTCGGTGGCGTTGTGAGAAAATCATGTGCTGGAGTTGAGATGAGAGCCCAGTGGTCCTGGACAACACTTTAAAGGCAGCGATTTGAGCACGAAGCAGATTTAACTGAGGCTGCTCGAAGTGGCTAGCATGGGTTGGGTGCTGAGCATTCGAGGGCGAAGAAGCTGTCGGGACACCAACAGCTGTCGCAGAACCAGGGGCCGTAGCTATCAACGGAGATGTCTGTGCTGTCTGCTGCGACATCTCTGGCTGAGTACGTGCAGGTGTTCCATTAAGCATGCCATTCTGGTGAGGGACAGTCTGTGCAGGAAACTGTTGTTGCGCTTGCTGTTGTCGCCGGTAAAAGTCTTGCTTGTTGCGCATCTGGAACTGCGCCTGTAAATTCATCAAAAGTTGTTGCGTCTTGATGTATTCTGGGTCATTGGCAGACACGCCTTGTTCCTTGAGTTGCTTAAGTTTCTAAACAGGATTACTATTAGCAAGACTGGCCGAGGGATAGGCGAGGTACAGCGAGCGGCAAGTCAAAGCTTACTCGGAATATCTCCTCCGCATCCGCTTTTAGCATAGGCTGTTGCCCATGAAGCTGGGGAGCTTGCACAGACGCCATTTTGGCTAGGTAGGCTGGGTGTTGATGCTACCCAGTGATATCTAATTCGTCTCAAAGTATGGGAGACTTCAGGTTCATAGCGCGGGGAAATGGGGCGAATTGCCGAACTTGTTGAACGAGCGTGACTAGAAAGGAAGGGATGGGATCAAAGGACAGTCCCAGGCGTGTGTCGAAAAAAGTGCGTGCGCCTATCTAGGATCCCGAGGATGGATTTGCGATAGTCGAGGCAAGCGCGTCACGACGTGATAAGGGGCAAACAAAGGACAGAGGGCCAAATGAGAGGGACCAGGCAAGACGTCGAAAAGCAGATTGAATTGCTAAAAAAGGATGTTCATGTCAGTATATTCGAACCATGGTAGGGTGTACTCGAAATGTCGAGATGCATCTTGCGCAACAATAACCGGGTGGGGGGCAGTTGGGATACACCACAAATGCTAAAATAATTGAAGCAAGGGGGGGAAAGGGAAAAGGTCGAAACTGACAGTTGGGAAATATTTAGGACAGCGTCGGGAGCTGGGTGGTTGGCGCGTTTGGGGGGTATCTTGGTGGAAATGCGCGCAATAATCGCGTGGGAAGCGACTTTGGTGATGGTTTGAGATGGGATCGATGGTTACGAGGACCTGGCGATTTTTTTTTTCGATGCGCGGTCGCCTGGAAATTGATGATGGGGAGGTGAAAGAACCACAGTGACCAGATTCAGGCGTGATGGTTGGTGCGGTCTACGAATATGCGGGCCAAGGGTAATTTTGAGCACGGCATTACCTAAGCCTTGCCATTAGGCGTTTTATCTTGTTATTTTTCAATCGGTGTGGAGACAGACGCGCTCAGCACACCGTTAGCTAACTAAGTGGCCTATTGGAATTAAGCGGCATTGCATCGCACAGCCTATTGACGTAACTGTACATAGTACAAGGACCTATCTACTCCGTACATGTAGGTCATATTTTGACGGCGACGAGCACCCCCCCCCTAGTTTTCAGTTTGATCTCAGGTAGACAGACAGTCCCAAAAAAAAGATGCCTATACCAATGGATGATGGTGGATTGGAACAACTACGAGTTTCCGCCTATGCGCAAACCGGGGACTAGAGGAACCCCTTTATGGCCTCTTCTCCGTAAGCCCTGGATTGAAAGACAACTAGGTTACCGAGACAAGATTCCGGGTGTCTAGATCACTGATAATATGCCAGCATAGCAGTTTGAGCAGGTGCGACTGCTTACCTTGGTATCAAACAAGGCATCAAGAGAAGAGGCGAAATGTGCGCCCGAAGCTCGAGCTCAACTCCACAGAGTCTGTTAGGGTAGAGACGCCATTCTAGGCTGGTCATATTTTCGGTTATCCAGAGGAGAAAAGTTTCATCTCTTGACGCGCTTCTTTTCCGGGCCTTCGTCCGCTTCGTTGTCGCTCACCTCTGCGTATTGTGTAACAGGTTGAGTCTCTTTCCAAGCATTCGTAAACATGGGATCCTTTTCGGCCACTTGGGCATATTTTAGGAGTGCTTCTCGTGGATCTTCGTGCAACATGCGTGCAAGAGGTATATTCTCGGCAACATGCTTGTCGTCCAGCTTGTTTCTCATAAACGGGGTCTGCTGTTGCATTTGCGGGCGTCTGGGATCGCGTGATTTTCCAGACGCCGATACGCCACTCCTCCGAGAACCTGTATGGGCACCCGGCGTAATAATCGTGTCACCCGATATCCCGATAGACTGATCCATTGTGAGGAGCGGGTTGTCGTCGATGTGACGCTTCTTGGGTGCCTTGGACATAACAGATACTGCACCGCCATTCGACCTTGTTGGGTGGTATAAAACATGCGTTTCTGCGTTCCCTGACCCTGTGATAATCTGGTTAATTTTAGGGTGCCAATCAACAACAATAAGCGGTGAGCCAGGTGTGACCGGTGTCACATGTTCTGGCTGCAGATTGCCTGGGTTGAGAATGTGGAGATTGCCCAATGGCGAGCCAACAATGATGCTCATCGAGTTGGGACCGTATGTGATATTGCTGGTTGGGTATTGGTCCGAAGTTGACGGGTGGGACACGGCCACAACAGGCTTGGTAAATTTACGAGTGTCCCAGAGTTTGATCAAGTCATCCCCGCCTCTCGTGATCACCATCCTCCCATCTGACGATACATCAATGCCACCTGTCCAGGTTCCGGGCTTGTGGGCATCACGAATCTCGCCTAATGGTCGTGTGAAGGGCCCGTTGCCGCCGTACATGACAAGCGAACCATCAAGAGCCGCAGTGACCAGGATTGGGCTTCCACCTTGCGCAGGCGCTCCCCATGCCACAGTCGTCATGCGCGTTCGCCCAGCCGATCCCGCAGCCTTTGACTTGAACACAATAACGTCCCTCTGTTTTCGCTTATTGTTGATGTCCCAAATGCGCAACGTGCTATCTGTCCCCGAGGTAACAATGAGATTTCGATCTGTTGGATGCCAGCAGCCTGAAGTGATCTCGGATATGTGGCCCTTGGTATTGTGCATGTCGCGAAGATACATGTCTCCCTTGACAAATTCGGTGAGAACATCGCCATCTCTTGACATGATCTTTGCTTGGGGGTGCGCAGAGATGCAGAGGAAAACGCCGCCAGACAACGGGTTGAATTGAACCTTGTGGATCGGATGGGATTCGGAATTCTTTGACGACTTTGTCTCCCAGGGATCGACACTGCGGAAAGCCCTTAGGGTCGTTGGGGTCATTGATGCGAAGTCGTGTAATTTTATTGTCGAGTCAATAGATGCCGTAATCATTCGAGAGCCTGCGGGGTCGAGGGAAACGGTTGTGACTGCTCTTTCGTGTGTTTTTAAGACCAACTCATGCGAAAGAGGATAATCGTCCTCGTCGTCGTCACTACTGCTGCTGCTGCTGCTGTTATCGCTTTCATCGTCTTCGTCTTTGCCGTCGCCATCGCCGCTCGGCCTTTGAGGTAGCGGTACAGCGTTACTACGGCCTGCCTCTGCTGAACCTCCCGCAGTTCTTCTCGTCCGATCAATCTGCGCTGCTATATTGGCTTCTTTGGACTTGGCACCAAAAGATGTAGGCAAAAATGCACGTAAGGGGTCGTCCTCACTGAGCTCAAGGCCTTCAACTTGAGGATCCTCGCTATCGGACATGGTGACTTTATTTATGATCACAAATTGGCCACGGGTCAATCTTCAGATGAAGAAAAAGATGGAGAGAAATTAAAAAAGCGAGGGACAGACAAAATGAGTGTGCTTTTTAACAATGTACTCCGTACTCCGTATTATTAGCTCACATGCTTTATTATGGGTCCTGTGTTCCAACATCAGTGTCATCTATGCTATTGTTTTGAGTCACGTGCGAATATATGAACGAAGCCACGATTAAAAAAGTCATTGATTATCTGGGTGCAGTGCTATAGCGTCGGAAAGATTTGCAAGGTGCACGGGTTTGCAATGTCTGTAACAGCTTTTGATTACCATTCCCGGATCTCCCCGCCTGGGCCATTAAATCCGGGATTTTCCCACACCTTAGCATCGACGGACAACTTGCGAACAAGGTCCTCATCGATTTCAATGCCGAGGCCTGGGCCCTTCAAGATGTTGATGTAGCCCTCCGAAACATTCCAGACTGAGGGATCCTTAACATAGCTTGTCAAGTCCTCGCTTCCCGCATTGTAGTGAATGCCGAGACACATTTCCTGAATCACAAAGTTGGGCATGGCAGTATTGACTTGAACGCTGGCAGCGAGGCCGATCGGACCAACCGGACAGTGGGGTGCGATTCCGACATCGTATGTTTCTGCCAGAGATGCAATGCGATGAAGCTCAGAGATTCCTCCAACGTGGCAGATGTCGGGCTGTAGAATGTCAACGCACTGGGCCTCGAGGAAGGGACGAACATCCCATCGACTGTACAGTCGCTCTCCTAGGGCGATTGGGATCGTGGTCTTCTGGGATAAGGCTATCACGCCTCCGATGTTTTCTGAGAGCAGTGGTTCCTCGATGAACAACGGCTTCAATGGTTCCAGGGCTTTGGCTAATTGGCCAGCCATCGGTTTGTGCACACGGCCATGGAAGTCAAGTCCGACATCAAGACCGACATCTCGTACTGCCTTTAGACGCTGTACAGATCCCTCAAGGGCGTCTGGAGAGTCGAGCCAACCAAGTGGGCCAGTCGCATTCATCTTGATTGTCGTGAAGCCTTGTTCTTTTCGAGCAATACTAATCAACACGTCAGCTGACTCGCATTGGGCAATTCATTTTTTTTAGTCAACTTACGCCTGTCTCTCGACATCACTAGGACGATCGCCTCCGATCCATGCGTAAACCTTGATAGTATCACGAACCTTGCCTCCGAGAAGCTGGTAGATTGGAACACCAAGCTTGCGGGCTATAACCATCCTGTCGGTCAGCTCGGGGGCTCCACAACGGGGCTTCAGACTAAACATGGTCTTACCTTTCAAATCCCAGAGCGCAATGTCAATGCCAGAAAAGGCACTCATAAATACGGCGCCACCTCGATAGAAGTGCTTGCGCCAGTTGGTCTGCCAAAGTTGCTCAATTTCTCTATCGATTAGGGTCAGAACTGTCCAGTGGATAAAGCAAGGAAAGAACTGAATGAACGAAACTTAATCGTGAAGTTCATGAGTATTGAAAACACTTACTCGGCTTCCATGCCCATGCATCGGGCTTTCCAGCTTTCAAGGCAGCCTTCGATAGCCTGCGTATGGCCTTCCAAGGTCGATTCGCCCCAGCCTACATTGCCGTCTTCGTCGGTGATTTTGACAAAGACCCAACGGGGAGGGACTCGAAAGTATTCGAGGCTAGTGATCTTGCCCATTATGTCAACCGCAAGATGGAATCGATGCTTGATAAAATCAAGATGGCGAGAATCAGCAGAGACGGTCTATAAAGCCCAGCGGAATTAACCAGGTGGACAAATATGACGATGGAAATGGGGAAGAGAATTATGGAAGACTATGGGAGGCACGAAAATTTTACATACAAAGCGATATGTGGTTACGGATGGCACGCCCAGTGTTATTTCCTGTTCATCCAATGGCGCAATTTCCTAAAAAGTACAGAGTACAACAGATTTTTAACACACATTCCTCTATGAGAAGGAAGGAGCTCTCGAGTATCTAAATACTTGTACGCCCACCCACTTGGGCTTAGACAAACCCACGTGCTTATGCCCAAAGCCATACGACCTGGGGATTAGGAATCTAGTTTAAGCATATTACTCCGTACATCCGAACTCACCGCCCAACGAGATAACATTTCTCGATGGGTAAAAGAGCGGTCGGCCAATGTTTTATGGCACTATCTCCCCGTCTTCGGGAGAGCCTCCCTACGCTAGGTATTAGTGCAAGTTATGGAGTCAGTTGTGTACGTACGTACCCACCTGTATGGCTTGGATAGGGAAGGCTCGCTCACTGTGCCTGGCACCAAGGAAGAGCACAGACATCGGCGCGCGCTCAAGTAAAGTCCGACCAGAGTGAGGGCGGCCTGAGCATGGCAAGCTTCTTGACAGGTGAACCGCTGCAGGAGGGGATTCGCTCTCGACGACGAAAGAAAAGTCGAGTTACGGAGTACATTGAGAAGTGGACGAGATACGGAGTATTAGGGCCTGGGCAATGTGGAAGATGGGTCCATAATAATCCTCCGTAAATGCACTGCGCTTGGATACCCGACCTAAGCCGATTGTAGATGGACTCCCCGATAGCGGTGATTCCAATCATGATGCTGGTGCGTTAACATCACCCATGGCTAGTCGTTTCAACTCTTCCATTTTCATCCTCTCTTGGATCCTCACGCGTTCGGGTACCACCGCCTCCCGCTGATCCGTGATTGCCCATCCATCAAGTCTCTCTTTTCCGAGTGCCCGCAACGTTAATTTCTCGACAAGAGAGTAGTCGCCCGCAGGCCGATCGAAACAAAACGGTTCCCGCAAACTCACACGCGGGTTGGTGATGACTCGAAGTGCCCGGAGTGGGTTTGTAGACGCCGCATGTAGCATGAGGGGGTGAAGAAGGAAAACGTCGCCAACGTTTCCGTGTGCCTCGACAAATTGGTCGCACGATTTGGCGACATTGTTGAACCATTCCAAGCCCTTTCCAAATCGACGGTCGTCAAAGTTTTCGTGATCGCGCGGGTACATGTGTGGTGAGACGCCGCCCGGATTCTCGTAGAGATGTTTTGCTACTTTTGCGATTCCCTGAGGACAGAGGAACGTGGCGCCGCCGTTTGGCACAACGTCGCTGAACAGGGGGATGACTAGGAGGCCTTGCTCTGGGCTGTCGAGATAGTGCACAAAAAAGTCGCCATCGACGTGCCACTGGCAGAAACTTGTCGGGTCCACCTGAACGTTTTGTCGTTCGGGCGACCCAAGGTTAACGATGAAGCTGTCCTTCCACAGCCTAGACTCTGGATTCACACGGTCCTCGCCTCCACACAGTTCGCAGATGGCAGCCCATGCCTTTGGGGCGAATTCGGCCGCATCGAATTCCTTATGGTGTGGCAGGTGAATTCGCTCTTGGGTCCAGGTCGTCTGGTCTTGGGGATCCATTCCTAGTCGTGACCAGAGACCGGCAGTGGCAGCTCTGGCTTGCTCTGGAGTGAAGCAACCAGTCAAACGAACCCATCCATGGGTCAGGAAATGTTCCCTTTCCTCATCAGTAAGGACGGTTCCCGCCATGGTACGAACTAATAATAGGTAGTCGCAAGTCAGGTTAGGAAGTTTTGCGGAGAATCGAGTTTTCGTCCAATGTCATTAATAGCATGGCATTGTGGTTCATCTGCGAATTGGTGTGGAGGTGCAGGGCACCCAGGCGATAAGAGGGTTCAGGGGCGGATCTGGATTAATATACATAATACTCCGTAAAAGCCAGGCAACATTAAGTCATGTCTTCTTTGAGTCCAGAACATTTTGGCGTGGGGGGATTACAGAAATGCAACATGAATGCGGGGAACTGGACACGTCGATGGCTAAGATGGTCAGATGGTTGAAAAGAGGCTCAATAGGTGTAGCCCGTGAATGGCTTTTCAATTTCTAGTACTTGTTGTGGCAAACGAGTATCCTTCGTCAGTATTGGCCAGCGATGTCGTCTGTTAAAGTAGATGCTGCAGGCCAAATGCGGGGTCCCGAAGACCGCCAACCAAACCAACCCACCCCAGCGTGTTCTCGTAGCCGTATCCTAAACTACCCCCCATCGTACACCGTTCGCAAGCTACCATCCTACCGAACCATGCTTCCATGCTTCCAAATGCTCCCAAATGCTTCCAACCAGTATACCCTGTTTTATGCACGTCGGTCGCACACCCTAAGCTTCTAGGTACAGTACTCCATAGAGTTATTTCTATTCAAAATTATCTGTTTGATCCCTTCTATTGCCTAATTACGTTTCTTACAGTAGAAAAGACGCGGCCTCCAGAATGTTCATAAAGTCCTAGATACAAAGAGGGTGTACTGTAAATTTTCCGAGCCCCTGGGTGTCCCGTGCGCGGCTTCCATTAGTCATTACATTACCCCTTCCCAATCATCCATCCGTCATCCTCTTCCCATACGATACATGCCATTACAGCCCAATAGTCCTCCCTCTCTACCGATTTTTGCCTCGGCGCCGCCGTTAGCCATGCCAGTTACGTTTCCGCTTGTAAACGGCCGCGTGATCGATTTCGACTCGGCGCGTGGCAAAGAGGAAAACATCCTGAAACGCTTAGACTGGTACCAGGAGACGCTTAAAGTACGGGCCTATTTGCAGTCACAGCAGTCGCAGGGCAATATACCGAGACTTGTTGCCCACCACTTTGGCCTTCACTACAAATATAACGACAACGGGCCCGATGACCCCCTGGCCTCCGACAAGGGTGGCCACAGCCTCGGTGAGCCTGTTTCTCGCATCACTGTAGAGTCTACGAGTACGTGGATCCGCGGGAGCTTCAACATGTGTGTTCCTGTCACGATAGCCGGGCATGGAAACAGGGGAGAGGTTAGTAAGCTCCTCTTGCGGTGTCCTATGGCTTATAGGCTGGCTGGTGCGGTCGAGGAGAAAATGCGTTGCGAAGTGGCCACCTATATTTGGATGCAAGAAAACTGCCCCGAAATTCCAATACCGCAACTCTATGGCTTTGGCTTTCCGGAAGGTCCTCACGTAAGTATCTCGTTCTGGCCTCGACTGACCACGGTCACTGTGTACAGTGCTCAGGAACGACATAATTGCTTAGTATACCCATATCTCAATTACGCCGTTTTATAGGAGGTGGATGCGATACCTTCAGCGACAAATTTGCCGTTTTTTTAGATGGCCCATCCCGTCGCTCTATATTCAAACGTCTCCTACGTGTTCACTCGGAACAGGTTATGTTCTTCTAGAGTATATCCAACCCTGTACAGGGGTTGTATTATCAAACCAGTGGTTCTCAGATCAAAATACAAAGGAGCGGCGCTACAACCTGTTTCGGGGCTTATCACGTCTTATTCTGACTATGGCACGAATGCCACTTCCGCGAATAGGATCCTTCACCTTCCGTAACGATAGTACAATTGCCCTCGCAAATCGACCACTGACCTGTGGTATGGTTATCCTCGAAAATGACGGGGCAGATCGCATAATTCCTCAGGATGAAACATACGAACGAGTGGATTCCTATGTAGGAGACCTCCTAACTCTTCACGACAGTCGCTTCTCTTTACAACCTAACGCTGTCCGAGACGAGAACGACTGTCACTTTCAAATGGCAATTCACACCTTGTTTAGAGCCATTAGTCACCAATATATGGACAGAGCGTCACTTAGCGGACCTTTTGTTATGCAGTTGACCGACCTTCATCAAAGTAATGTTATGGTTGATAGTGATTGGAACATTACTTGCTTGATTGATCTTGAATGGACTTGTTCTCGATCGCCCCATATGATTGATGTGCCTTACTGGATCACATCGAAGGGGTTGGATGAGATATGTTCTGTAACCTACTCTGAGGAATACCTGAAAGCTCGCGAAGAGTTCATTTCTATCCTGGGAGAGATCGAGTCGTCAGAGATCAATGGAGCCTCCGGATTCAGCGTTTTTCAAAGGGCCAATATGACACTTTCAGAGATTATGCGCGCCAATCTAAAGTCTGGCACAACCTGGTTTTTTCGTTCTTTGGATTCAGTTAATGCGATGTACAACCTTTTCGAGCTAAGCATCAGACCACGGTACCTGTCCAGGTCTCTCCCACCTGCGGCAGACGCCTTGATATCGCGATTCTGGTCTGACGACGCGGTCCTATTCTCAGAACGAAAACTACAAGAAAAGAAAATGTTCGATGCAGAATTGCGAAAAAAGTTCGAAGTGGGGGACTCGGAGCTAACTCCCGAGGCCAGCCAAGAGAATCAGCAAGTTGATGAAGAAAAAAAGAACCAGGAGAAAAAAGATTAGCACCCAGGCCATATGCTTTATAAATAGTTGATTGTCGAAGGGCTGGGTCTATTGGGGTGAACTTGTTGCAGCCTGGCCATATATTTGAGATGGCCACTTAAGTTCCAGCAGCTCAGTCTGTCCACCGTCTTCGACCCTCCTCGTGTCTCTAAGAACTTCTAGCTACATTAGATTGTGAAGATGCTAAGTGTGAAAGACACACCCACGATTGGAGGTTATGTCTTTTAAGGGTTCTTTTATATATTTCATGTGATTTCTCCTTGACCTTAACCGTATACCCATTACTCTATATACGTCTCATTGGCAATCTCCGATTTTCGTCTCTGGCTTCTTGAGGGTTTGTTGAGATTTCGACATTACGTTAGTAGAAGAGCAAGTTTGTGATTGTATCTAGTGACTGTTATGGATGGGGCCGATTTTATGCAGCCTGGTCGTGCATCTGACATGGCTATTGCGGAATAGAGGTCTCCCCGTGGCCAAAGTGCTGCAGGTTTGTCGATGGAACACGCAGCTCGGACTCCCAATGCCACATAGCCGTGCTCTTGGAGAGTCGGTCGAGCTCGAGCTGGATATCAAACCCTGCAGGCCAGCAGAGGTTAGTTCAAGCCCATGTATGGGCTACTTCTGTCTCCCCTTGGCACCCTTGCGGTAATTGTGAAGTTGAGACCGTCATAGAGTCGACGTTCCACACTTGGACCGGTTTTGGTGGGCAGATGGACATGGCCGTGGTGCACCTGGCCAGGGTTTAGCCAACGTCAGCGGTTAGTCGTTCACCGTGCAGGCTTCCACATACGACTAGTACCTGCGAAGCTGGCATACATGAAATGGTGACCCCAGTCATCCCTCCTGTCAGGACATGAGCATACGCACAAGGTTGTCAGCCCGGGGCAGGCCGGGAGTGTGGGCCGTTGTGGGCCAAGTATGCTGTTCGTTCTCTTATACCGGTCCCAATTTCCAACTTGCGGAGACGCCGACTTTGCGATGGTCTGGACCTATTTGGCTGCCAAAAGGGTTCCAAGGAGACATTAGCAGAAGATTCTCTAACTAACTACTACAGAGCATGTATTGTTTAGACCTTTTACAGCATATAGTCATTCTTAGTATTCTGAGGATGAGCGATGTCTATTGGCCGACCGGAAAGGCGAGAGTCTTCTCCGGGTCTGTGTTGTCATGGTCTGCTCCAAACACGGAATGATCGGCTAGGGGCGCGCTCCAGCAGTTGGCACTGACCCCATCGACCAGCTTGATTATCTACTCCGTAATAGTATGTTGGAATGAACAGATGGGGACCTTTGTAGTTTATTGCTCCATCATTCAAGGTTGAGTTGAGGGTGCTTTTGATCAGGCTGGAATGGGACAAAAGTCACATGAACACTGAGAGTGCTAGAGGGGTTTGGAGAAATGCATTTTCTCAGGGCGAACGAGTATATCGGTCTGAGTATTTTGGTTTTCTCTTCTCACGAGAAAAACAAAATACAATAATAAATGTAGCAGCAAGTCTAGTCTTCCTGTTCAGATCTCTTATTAGACAGCACTAAGTGAAAGTGGAAGTGCTCTACGGAGTACTTGAGCCCCACTACGGATTTCTCAAAAACGGTTCTGGATTCAGATTCCAATCTCAACGCCCTCAACTCGGCCACCCGAGCAGCTACCATCCACAGCACTAAAATGGCACACGACCCATTAGTCGACGAGGAGGACTATGCGTCTTCTGATGATTCGGATTTCGCCCCCGAGGATGCCGTCGACCAAGCTCAATCAGCAGCCTCCGACTCCGAGTCGGACGACGCCTCAGATGCCGATCCTAAGCCTTCGACAAAGCCTAGGCAGGTGAAACGGAAGCGACAGACCGAAGGCGACGAAGACGATGCTGGATTCGAAAACTCTGGCGATGAAGCCATCATAAAGAAGGGCAAGAAGCGAGTTAAGAAAACTACAAAGGCTGGTCAAGATGACGCGCAGGTGTCTGGCCACGGGGGTGATGATGCGGATGACGAGGGCATCTTGATCAAAACGCGCAGTATGCGCGCCGCAGAGTACGTTATTCATTCCTCTCGAAATACGGCCAACGTAAATCGGTGGTGGCGACTAATGGGAGACGGTGCACAGGAAAGCCGAACGAAAGACAATAGCCTCCAGAGGTCCAGTCACGATCGACGTAGACGCCGTATGGTCACAAATGCTTGCAGGAAAGCCCGCTGCCGTACCCTCGGCCGATGCCTCTGCGAAAACCGGGAGCGAAGACAAAGACGACGATTCCACCTCTACACAAGCAAAAACGACAGGGAGCAAAAACGACGATGGTCCCGCCATGATACGCATAAAACGAAAGTTCAACTTTGCCGGAAAAGTCCACATGGAAGAAAAGCTCGTACCCCGCGATTCAGCCGAAGCAAAACTCTACCTCGAAAGCCAAGGCAAAGACGCATCCTCGGCCGACGCGACCGCCGAAACAGAAGCCGATGATGCGGCCACGGCGCGAAAACCGCCCCGCAAAGCCTTCCGCTCCGCCTTTGAACCTACACTCGAACCAGCGTCGCAGCGGGGCGATCTAAACCTCAAGGTGACGATGCGACTCGCGGCGCGCGCCGAAAAGGCGGCGAAGAAGTTGAATACGGTCGAGAAGAGCAAGATGGATTGGGCTGGTTATGTGGACAAGGAGGGCCTCAAGGACGAGTTGGAGCTTGCCGGTCGGTCGAAGGATTCGTATGCTAATCGGGAAGACTTTTTGGCCAGGAGCGAGGCGAAGAGGGAGGAGGAGGCGAGGAGAGCACGGCTGGCGACAAAGGTGTGATGCATTTCATCCCCTCCTCTCTCCTCTGCCCGTTTCCTCTTAGACCGTGTTGCATCATTGTATTTTCTGGCTATGGGGTCTGGTGTTTTGGCGTTTTCGAATTCCAAAAGGGTAACTTGGGCGGTGCACAGCACATTTAGGTTTCTTGTTTGGGTCTCACAATGGGAATGACTACGATGAGTTTTAAAACGCTGTCAACCAGCGACTTTTTTTTTTTTTGACCTTTTACAACGAAATCTTTCTCTCTTTCTCGCTTGCTTTGTTGCCTCAAGTAGCATGAACCTTTCGGACTTCAGGGCTATCAATCTCGGTAATCGAAAACAGACACACAGCATAGAAAAGATTGAGTCGGTCTATCGGTTTCTTGTAGCGCAACACCCCACTAACTAGACACTGTAGCTTATGTCGACCCGGTGTAACAAGCACTATCATCACTAATCCAAAAGCCAAGCTTCCCCGCCAAATCCCACCATCCTCGGCATCGCATCGTAATTGCATCATTCAGCCCAGTGTCTAATTGCTGTAATTGTTTCCCCGAACTGATATCATATCCTTCCAGCTGACTGTACATTTCCAACCACTTTATCGTCTTTGTTGAACCGAAGAGTTTTTATGCTCTAAACACCTGTCCCGTCACCAATCTTTGAAAACTGAATACGGAGTACTCCGTACATTCAAAGTCTTCTCCCACCCTCGAGAGGTCATACACCTTCGCATATTATCCCAACATCTCGTCTTTTACCATGCTATCAAAATGGCTCCTCAGAAAGTCGCCTTGGTAATTGGCGCCTCCCGTGGCATCGGTCGCCAAATCGCCATTGACCTCGCAAAGGATGGTTACGCAGGTTCGCAACACTTACACCTCGACATGAAATCTACCACAGTCGTACATCTTCTCTCTCGATGGACCAAGTGAATTGACAATGTGTCTAAAATAGTGGTCGTCGCGGCAAAGACTACAAGCGATGCTTCGAAAACAAGCCCCTTCCCCCCGGATCCCCATTCGTCAGCGTCAACTATTAATACCGTGGAACGAGAGATCCGCGAAGCAGGTGGTGAGGCGACGGCTGTTCGGGTGGACTGCAGATCTGTAGAGGAGATAGATGCACTCGTCAAGACGACCGTTGCAGTAAAGTCCAACCTCCCATCCCCATCTCTCTACCACCCCTCGACCCAAACCTATCTCGTACGTTTCACAAAAGCCAAACTAACCCTTCACAATCAGAAATACGGCCGTCTAGACACCCTAATCTACAACTCAGGCGCAATATGGTGGGCCCCTGTCGAAGCAACAAAAACCTCCCGCTTCCAACTCATGCAGCGCGTAAACCCAGAAGGCCTCTACGCCGCCGTTCAATCTTCCCTCCCGCACCTAAAAGCCACAGCCGAGAAACCCACAGGCCGCATCGTAGTCGTCAGTCCGCCAATCTACTCTCGTTTCTTCCGCGGAAAGACGGCGTATGCAATGGGGAAAGTCGCCATGAGTGTTTTGACTATGGGGCTTGCTATGGATTTTGAGAGGCTGGGGTTAGATGGTATGGCCATTACGAGCTTATGGCCAGCTGCTGTATGAACAAATTCCTTTCTCTTTCGCTTCGGATTTTTACATCACTGTGGATGTTGCTAACACCTCGAAAGTCGATTCAATCCGCCGCAACACGGACCTTCGTAGAATCCGACCCATCCCATCTCCAAGATCTCCGCCACCCCTCCATTTTCTCCGACGCAGTCCGTGCAATCCTCTCGGCGCCGGCCAAAGACGTCTCGGGCCGTCTCCTTCTAGACGAAGATTTTCTCCGCGAGTACGCCGGTGTCACAGACTTTTCCTCGTACAGTGTCGTTCCTGGTTGTCAGCCGCGGAGGATCATGCCGGCTGTGCTTCCGAACTTGCGGGTTGCGGAGCACGATGATGAGGGATGGAGACATGAAAGCTCCGAACGGGTCAAGGAGAATGCAAAGTTGTAGACTTAGTATATACTGTTTTGGCTTGCTGTGCTGTTACTTCGTATACTGCATGCTTCACAATAATTATTCATGTAAAATCACACTACAACGAGTTAAGTAGTTGGCAAAAGAAAAGACAGCGATGTAATGCCCAGATGTAACTTTATGCACAGTGTTCAACCATACCCCCAAAAACACCCTGTAAAGTAAAAAAAAAAAAAGAAAAGATAATTCATCGACGCCACCCCAATCCACTAACCAACGCAGATCCAAGTTGCCATCTAGCAATTTTGGTAGGTATTGTTGCAGAAAGCAGTCCATGCCCCCTCTCCCAGTAACCGTACAACGATCATTTGCTCTTTAGACACCCAATAGGTCAACATAAGCGATGCTCGAACAAGTCCATCCCTTCAACTGCCCACTTCCGTAACCTGGCTCTGTTGTAAGAGGCCTTGCATGCTCTCAATGTCTCGGATGGTATCGTTGAACACGTCTCTTAGATGACCAAGCACCTTGACGCGGTTCCATTCGTTCCGCGTCTTCCAGATCTCATCCATCAGCTCGCGGTTCATCTGTTCGAGCTGTTCAATGGTGCAGCCCGATGTCCTTTCCATCAAGTCGTTGAGGAAGTCGCCAATCTCGCCCTCTTGGATGACAATGAGCTGTTGGGAACCCGAGGAGCCTCCCGATTGACGGATAGCTTCTGCTGGCTCGGAGGAAGAGATGTCATTGAGAATGTTGTTGAGCGAAGGGCGTCGCGCTTCAACATTCGACGCGGAGCCCAGGGATGGCCGGGTACCTTGAGACGAGATAGGACTACCTGCTAGGTTGGTGCTGGTCCTGATGAGCCCACGTGCCATGCCTTGTGCCTGTGAATGAGGCCATTGCTCGCCGCTCGACGTTCCTTGGCTGGGAAGAAGTTGAGTGTCGGGCATTTGGGAGTTGTCAAGATCAACGTGGTTGGAATCATGGAAGCCATTCGTGACCTGGGTCCAGTTGCCCGAAGACTTATTAGATGGGTCCGACGTTTTGGTGGTAGATGCATCGTTCTCCAGCGCTGACGGCGACATGTCCGCAGGTATTGATGTGACGGCCGATCTTTGCGAGAGAGGACCCGTTCCGGCTGTTGCGTTACCGGACTGGTCTAACGATTTCGCGCCTATGCGTGGAGGCCACTGTGACGGGGGCTGCATGGAAGTCGTCTGGGAAGGAGCCTGGGCATCGGCTGTACCCGTCATCTCGACATCAACTGACTCTGTGGGCTGATCGGTCGAAGTACCGTTGCCCTGGAGGTGGGGTTTGAAACCAGATCCTACCCCGTTCGACGGGGGGCTCATTACCCGGAACCTAGCAGTCGTGGTAGCTCGAGAACCAGGAATAGGCTCACCAATGGTCACTGGTCCTAGCCCCTGGGAGTCGCTGTCATTACCAGCCCCGACATCGGATTGCACTCTGTCGACAATTGTTTGCAGTGCCCTTCTCTTGCGTTCCTTTTCGGCGGCTTCTTTGGCGCGTAGAAGTTGTCTCTGGTAAAGAGCCTCCCAGTCAACGGTACTCGTATTGGTCTCAATCATCGCAACATCGACCTCGACATTGGCAACTAATTCGTTCGCCTTCAAAGTCCTCTCCTTGTCGTCGGCATTCTTTGAGTCTCTGGCCAAGGTTTTAATGTCAAAAAGGAAATCCTTGGGACGCGCGTAGAAACCATTCGAGAGCCGCTCTTCAATGGTTGTCGTCTCTAGGTTATAAAAGATTTTGCCAGTCGCAGTCTCGGTCAAGACATCGTTGCCGTGCTTATCCTTTGCAATCTCGTAAGGCCGAAGCTCAGTCCCTTCGACATCCGGCCTTACATAGTTGGGGTCGGACTCGGCATAGAGGTGTTGGAGTTGGGTGAAGGGGATAACAGGCTGGCGGAACTTCTTGTACTTGCGATTGATCTGGTCCATGATTGGCTGCAGTTGTACTTTGAGAATATTCAGCAGTTGCCGGTCGCGTTTCTGCAATGCCTTCATCTCCATCTTGGACGGCACTTTGGGTGGTGGCGCTGGCGCGACAGGCAAGACTTCCAAGACTCTCTTCCTCCTTGATGAGGGGTCAGGGAAGTCCGAAGGCGCCATACGGACGTGAGAGATGAGTTGAGAGAAATATTCTCTGCGGTGGGCCTGTGAAACAATATATAATTAGTATGCACATCGCAGCAATTGATATCGAGTGCGCTTTGTTACCTTCGATGGTCGCCCAACAGTAAGGAGGTTCTTCCTAGAGAATCCAAAGAAATCCCGGACGAGTTCCGGAGATAAGTCTTCTCGGTCACGCTCAGCGGTAGCGAGAAGGAGGATGGGATCTGTCGGGGCGATCGATCGCAACATGGTCTGGAAGGTTATTACCGCAAGCGTTCCCTGCAATGTGTGGTACCACACATCGATGTTAGGAATAAAGATCACGCTGGGTTTGTGTCGCTTGATCTCAATGAATTGGCTAATCAGGACTTGCTCCGGAGACTGAATCGCAAGATAGGTCAGTAACATATAATGGAGTTCGACGTGGAAGGGTAATCTAAACTTACTCTTCCATCCCCGAGTAAGCTGGCAAGGTCAAGGTTCTGGACGTGCACTCCTTCGAAATAATGGAGAACAGCTGAAGCAAGGTATGACTGACCCATTCCGGCAGCGCCAGATATGAGTAGACGAGGGCGGAAAATTCTCGAGCGTTCAAATTCCTGGTTCAGACTCTCCCTTCCGAAACCATGATCTGCGTCATCGTAAGGCTCAAACATTGCCTCTTCCAATGCAGTAATCTTTTTCTTGCGCGGAAGCATGCTGTCGAGGGCTTCCCTCACCTTTGAGAGTTGTTCGCGGAGGAGAGGCTCGATCGATTTGGGCAATGGCGAGGCACTTGACGAGGCAGATCGTTCTGAAGACGGAACGAGGTTTTTGATAGACAACATGAAATCAGTCGCGTGGACAGCAATCTTGTCCGGGTCCACGATCAACTTCTCCTTGGACGAGTAGATCTGGGGGTAAACACGCTGGATAGAGTTCAGGGCAGCCTCCGTGCACAAGGCACGCAAATCAGCGCCACCGTAACCCTTTGTATTCTTCGCCAATTCGTCTTTGAAAGCATTCGAAAGGCCCCAGTCTTTGGTGTGAATATCAAGGATTGAGCGCCGGCTGTCTTTGTCAGGCAGAGGAAAGTAGAATTCCCGGTCGAACCGTCCCGGGCGGCGCAACGCAGGGTCAATATTGTCCGGCCTGTTGGTGGCACCAATGACGATGACTTGGCCACGACCGTCCATCCCGTCCATAAGAGCAAGGAGAGTAGACACAATGCTAGCGTGGATTTGTTCTTGTTTGCTGGAGCGCACTGGCGCAAGACCATCGATCTCGTCGAAGAAGATGATACTGGGTTGGGTGCGCCGTGCCTCCTCGAAGAGCAGGCGCAATTGCTTTTCGGCTTCACCAACCCACTTGCTGAGAGCATCGGCACCCTTCCTCATGTAGAAGGAAATCTTTTTGCCACCTGACGTGACCGAGTTCGCCAGCGCTCTTGCGAGTAGCGTCTTGCCTGTACCAGGAGGTCCGTGGAATAGAACGCCCCTGGGCGGCGTGACATGAAATTTCATGAACAGTTCAGGGTAGAGCAAGGGAAGCTGTACCATCTCTTTCAGCTGGTCAATGTGGCTCTGCAACCCGCCGACTTGGCTGAAGTCGACATTGGGGTTCACTCCTAAGGGGTCGGCATCGGCCAAGGTCTTCTGGTTCTTCATTTTGCCCACGTTTGGCGTTGCACCTACACCGCCGACGTTCTCGAGGTTAAGAGGCTGGCCGGCAGTTCCAATAAGCCCTGGAGGGGCAGCAGAGGTAGGCGTCATGCCTACATTGCCTCCAAGCTTCGATCTGTGGGTCATCTCGTCGTCGCTGCTATCGGATTCAACGCCGCCCGCAGCACCAGTCCCCCATGGTCCTCCTAGAAGGGATGCTGCTCCGCCACCGCCAAAGGGTCCGAATGTAGTATTGAGGGGCCGCTCCCAGGCTTGGCCAGCGCCTCGCCCTCCCCTGCGACGTGCTGGCGTGGCAATTGGTTCTTCTGCAACATCCTCTTCAAAGTTAGCAGCAACTAGAGGCGGCATATAGTAGTCAACCTGTTTTGCTGTTGCACGGCGCCGCTTCTCGCGCTCTTGGTAGATAATGGAAGGTGATCGACGACGACGCCGGGGACGAGAGTCTTGTCGAAGCTCGTGGAGTTCCTCTGCCAATTCATCTTGATCGAGTTCCAATTCGTCGCCCGAGTCGTCGCCACGTTTCGAGCCCTTGGAGGAGCGGCCTTTGTTGCGTGTGCTGCGACGGCCGCGGGGTGTCGGGCTCGTAAAGTTGTCGTCGCCCGAGTCGTTGGCAGGAGAATCAGATGCCTGTTCGTCAGGGGCGGATTCTTCGCCTGGCTCGAAGTCGCTGCTTGGTTCCTGTGCTGATTTTCTCATTGTGGAAAGGCGGGTAAGACGCCGTCCTGGCGCACCCGTGTCCTGGTTGGTTTCGGCATCAGGGTCCTCGGCATCGACTTCCAAAGGTTTGGCCGCCGAATTTCTCGTCCTCCCCCTACGGGTAATGGGCATATCATCTTCGTCGTCCTCGGCGTCTTCCTGGGCGTCCTCGTTGGTTGCTTCAACTCCAGTTTTGTCATCGTCGGCCGCGTCCTCATCATCTTTTTTGATCACCTCCTGTTCAGCCTCGGGCATCTCTTCATCACTAGCATCAGCAGGCGGGGCATTCGAGCCCTCGACGGACTGTAGAACACTGCTTTCTTGGGTAGCCTCATCAATGGTCTCGGGCGCCGTTTTCAAACCCTTTAGCCCACGCGAAGACCGCGTCGCACGAGCGGCTGTTTCCGGGCTTTTACTCTTGGACAATCTCGAGGGAACAGCGTGATGCCCAGAGTTTGACAGTTCGACAAACTCCTCCTGGGCTTCCTCCGTACGTGCACGCGTGGTTCGTCGAGACGGATACGCGGGCGGTGCAGTTGAATCCTTTTTGAGGCTGAGATGAACTATCTTCGACTTTGGTTTTTGGGGTGGCGTCTTTTCCACATCCTCTTCGGGTTCTGCTTCGCTGTTTTCGTCGACACTACTTTCCCTGTAGCTAATGCGGGCGACGGCTGCCTTCCTTGCACGACGTCCGGATGCATTGATCGGAACATCTTCGTCGTCCTGCTCTTCCTCTGGGTCATCTTCAATAAACGAGTCTTCGTCGCTAGAAAAGTCGTCACCGTCATCGATATCAGACCCTCTATATCTATTGGTCTTGCGGCGAGATGTACTCTTGGCTCGGCCAGATCTGGATCGTTTACGCGAACGCTTCGGCTGGACCTCGGCGCCGGGCTCAAAATTCTCGTCTTCAGAGTCCGACTTGTTGGGATCGAACTCTACGAGATCACGCTTCCTCTTAACCGGCATATTAGGCAAGTCAGACAGGGGGGCTCTTCGAGTGACGTCGGTGCGCGTCGCACAGCGCCAGATATTCAAGGACCAAAGGTCGAGATCTGAGAGGTGTCAATACGAATGAACTAACGAGTGATGCATTCATTAGCAAACTCGAACTATATTCGTCAAATCGGAGATATATGGTATTGTCTTTCGAAAAAAAAAATGGCTGCTCTGAGAAAGCAGGCGCGTATACTGGAAAGCGAATACACAGGCTCATCTAACGCAATGCAGAGAAATGCGAATGTTGTAGAAGAACGTCGCACACAAATCCGGCCCGCTGTGAAGAAAGTCTGGTGGCTTGAGGTTTTACATATCCTTACCTTTACAATTGGTTGGGAGCTTTGACGTGGTTGATATGCTCTGGGGGTGTAATTGGCAAAGTCGGTAATACTGTTCGGGCAGTATCAGGATGGCAGGTGATATCATCAATGCATGCAAAAGGAAATTTGGGGAAGGCTCCAAGAAGTCATGTCGCGAGGTTGATGGAGGTGTGGCGTATATCCCTGAGCTGGGAATGGAAAGATTCAGGTTGATGCTGTACGAAGAGCGAGCGCGTTTGAAAGAGCCGCGCCAACTGTGAGTCTGAGTATGGAGCAGTCTGACCAATTTTTTGGTGGAGGATAAAGTGGACCTCACGTGTTTTGTATTGGTCCGAGCGTCTACAAGTACGTACGAACCTGCCAGGCACCACTCACTTGCAACAGCTCTTGAGCAACCATTGATAGAAACAACGAGCGAGCATGATCCAGCATTACGGATATAATTTATTTTTATTTTTTCTGGGTAAGAATTGAAATGTAAACTCGGTGAGTACCAAGTATATAGGTATGCAAGTCACACATTATCCCAAAAGCTCTTAATTCTTGGAGACAATAAATGTGGATACTTTGTCCCAATGATTGAAACCAAAGCTGAGCTTATGGTAAAACGACTTCAGGGTCCATGGAGTTTATCGGTGCATCGTGAACCGCCGTTCAGGGCGCCTACGCGCGCAGTCTGGTCTCGAGATATGTTGGAGTGTAAGTAGAAGCAATCTCAGCCCCCTTACCGGAGTCTTGCGATATTCGCACCGCAATTCGAAACCTGGATAGTCATATCATCCAAACAATCTTAAGTGGCAGCCTGGTACCCTCTAGCTAGTCGTTCATGGCGTTTTCAAGCTTACTGGGCCGAGACTCGGTAACAGACATGCCCACTTTTCCCCCAGCAAACTGATCTCCATCTTGAACCCTTGCTTGAATCCACCAAGCCTCGAAAAAATTGGCGCAAAACAATAGGATTGAATCGGGCCAAAGTACGGAGTACAGAACAAAGCATTAGCTGTCCTTCGGCGTTATTAAAGCCGAGGCGCGGTAGGTTGAACAACCTACAATTCAACAACACCAGATTGCTAGTCCATGCTTAACTATGTCGTTATGCTGCACTAGGCAAACTAGTCAAGGAGTCTGCGTGTCTCGGTTTTTAAAGAATTTAAGCAGGGCCCCTCCATCGAAATGACCAGTCACCCAGGCATATCTTGCAGAACAATCATCGCCTTGCCTCAGGTAGATATTCATTGGCAAACACCAACCAGGCACTATCCTGACGGAAGTCCAGAAGAATGGAACACGAGGACAGGGATTGCACACCTTGCGCCCGCTCTACTGCACTTGATTCAATTGTTAGACTCTAATATTCCGTCATCGCCTCGTCTCCAAAATTAATCGAGGGGCAGGAGGGGAAGTTTCGAGGCGATAATCGATCAGGTGACGATGAACGGGGCGGCCTAAATTTGCCAAGGCGTTCTAGAAGCCGTAGAAGCCGTAGAAGCACAGTCCTCATTGGTGGGATACGGTGCCAAGTCCACTGTAATGATGCAATCGCTTAAACTGGCAACCTTCTAGAAGCTTAGCCGACATTTGATGGTGCCCACCGAGCCACGTCCAAGTTGCAGAGGTGGGCCAGGGCGGCATGAACAAGCTCGTGACTCCATCGGCGTCCCCTACGGAGTACTATTTGGAGGCGTCGAATCAAGGGGGAGGGTATCATATCAGGATGTTCCATGCGTTTTCCTTTTCCGGCAGAGTATCTCATCATTGGTATCTATTTGTTGCATTGAATTGATAGGCCGGATTGGGTGGCAAGCATAGGCCGACAGTGAACCGGCGTTGTGGGTGTGGTGAATGATCACTAGGGGGTGGCATTGGAAATCTTTTGAGAAGAATGAGGCCCGGATTGAACCAATCGAGCGATTTGATTCGACCCCTATCGAACGGACACTTGTAGTTTACATGGTCACACTTTTATGCATGAAGCTAAGACCCAAGGGTACGCTTTCGAGTATTAGCTCACGGTGTACGGTTACGGAAATGAATGCGATAACGATTCTTTTAACCATATCTCGTAATTGAAACACTGTCACACCTTGGGCAACAAAATGCGGAGAAACCTTACTTTTTGAGGCCCAAGCAGGTCCAATGGCCGAATTTTCCCGAGCCATGCCTTGAAAAACATATAGCGAAGGCCGAGTTGTTTTCTTCGGAAGAAGTATATTGGGAAAACACCTCATTTCTGGTTGGTTGGGTTGATCACATTTTCATTTTGAGGGACATAATACGGGCTCCCTTGCCATATGGCAATGATGACTATATGAGGGGAACAGCATCTCGTGGGAAGATATCGATTCCGTTATGTAAAAATAATAAAAGATAAGAAAGGCTCCAGCAATTGCAAATACCTTTGGGCTGATACAAAAGAAGCTTCATCATAGATCAGTGTTGGTCTGATTGGGTTAGATGAAGCCTTGCAAAGGGTTGGCATTGGAGATTGGTCATGGGGTCACTTTTAGGGCTGGTGGGGAGGGGCTAGGAGGGGCTAGGGGACTACCGGCACCAGCTATCCGTGGAACCTCACTGGTTTGGCTTTCTTTTAGGTGCAAAGAATAAATTAGGGGACCGGAACATGTTTGCCAGTAATAGTCTAGGCACTTAAGTAATTATTTACGGAGTACGGAGTACATACCTAAAACTCAACTGTTGCCTAGAAATTAGGAATTTAGAAGGGTGGTGGGGAACTGTTGGGGCTCCTTTACAACCCCACATTTCAACCTCTAGTAGTTTAGTTTACTTGTACACCCGTACGTACTTCATTTGTGCTGAGCCGTTATGTTTCTTCTCCAATCTTGGGGTCAATCCCGTCAACAGCTAGGGCATTGTTTCAACATCACAAATGTTCGAGAGTCCGAATTTCCACGACATCTTCTTATGCTCTATTTGCAGGATCGGCATGTTCCTTTCTATCGCTGGAGAATTACATCCCCCCCCTTTCACAAATGCAGCTCCCATGTCACGAGGTTGCATATCAGCCTGCAGCGCCTTATGACTAACTTTTTTAATCCATCATCATCGGCCTGTGTCAACCATCCCATTTGATTCACCGTGGATCGACCTGATAAGCCATCTTTCCACCGACACCTCGTCACCGACATCGTTGTCCGTCTCTCTTAATGTCTGTCTGTTCCTCGAAAGCTTCATCGTTTCCAGTACTCGCTATGACAAATCAAACCATGTGAAATGAGGAGAAGGGGGGGATCTCATGGACAGACAGGGCGTCGCGATTAACGATGGAGGGGTCGAAAGGCTGCCAAGGTGCCAAGGGAACCACCGAGGCGGGCGTATCGATGGTGGCCGCCTCTGTTTAGGCCGAAAGGCCCACACACCCCCGTTCATCCCTCTCCACTGGCCTTTTCTTCCATGCACTCCATGCTCATTCAAGAGAGCCTTACATGGTGCGTTAAGTCGCTTTGGTTGGTTGTATTTTGTGTGCGAAGTGGAGCAGCACGGAAGATGCAGCCGGCCAAGCCTTTTTGATAACACACAAAATGTCGTAATATGCTTTGGCAACACGCACTCTCGGATTTTTCATTGCCAGCATTGGCTTGCTTACCAGGTCGAGCATGACAGAATAACTTGGCGGGGCAGTCAAAGATAAAAAGGATTGTCTTCCCCCCCCTCCTCCTCCTCCTCTTTCCTATATCCTTTGACCATCACAACTCTCAAGAAGTAGCGACATTTCTGTCTGATAGCTCTTTATTTCTCTCTCATCCAAGTCCCAAGTCCTTCGTTACACACAATAAACACTCCTTTTGCATCGCACCAGGAGTGTCAAGTGTCAGCAGCGCTGAAGCATACAAAAGTCTTAAACATCTTCGAAAGAGGACTCGACTCAAGCCCAACCAGCTTATAGCTATTTCGGCCAATTCCCACATACAAACAACCTCATCCAAAGTCGACTTCCATAGACGTCACTGCCGATATCATTCCATTTTGCCTGATACCCTCCCGAGAATCGAAAGTTTCCGCGATGGGTTCATCTGATAACAAGAAACGCCCACAGTCGTTATCTCCCCAGAGCACTCGTACCTCATACGATTCTGAAAAGGAAGTTGTGAGTTAAAGGCCTTCCCTCCTTCATTCAACTACGACATATGAATAACAAGCCTCCCTTAGACACGAGGACAGTATTTCTCCTCTGAAACGGAGAACCTCATCCCCAACAACAACAACCACCGCCGCAAATCCTCCGAGCCTTCGTCAACTCGCAAGGCAGCATCTCCAAAAGTCAATGTCCATACTACCTGCGGTCGCCATAGCCAGCAGTTCCTGTTTAGCGGCCCCAGCCTTCTCGACCTAGCACGGGAGGTACTCCGAAAGGAATAAAGCAACTCGCTCAAACGCACACGAACACACTTGAATTCTGTCTTCTTATTTTTGGCATCTGTTTTTTTTCTTCTTGCGACTGGGTCCGTGAGTTCTGCCCACTCGGTACAGCTGGCTGCCCACCTGTCGCACGATCTTTATTTTTCTTCTTTTCTTCTTTTCTTCTTTTCTTCTTTTCTTCTTTTCTTCTTTTCTTCTTTTCTTCTTTTCTTCTTTTCTTCTTTTCTTCTTTTCTTCTTTTCTTCTTTTCTTCTTTCTCCCAGTGGCCTCGTTGTCTAAATTGTATTGTCCTCTTTCTTCTTCCAACACATGATGGCAGGAACCACCGATACCCACTCTAGCGGTGCTGGAATTAACGACTCTCATGACGGTTCCTATCTTTTTGTTTCCTTGGCATCTCGCTGCGGTCATGAGGGAGGCTGGGATTATGTTAACAGACGATTTATGCAATTAATTGATCAATTCGTTTTTCTTCATTCCTTTCTCCATTTCCAGATATTGTCTATTTGATGCGTAGTTGGCGGGCTCCGTTCTATTTATTGTGAAGATAAACTGGCGACTGCCGCAATTCCGAGTGATTTTGAAATGTAGGGGATAAAAGAGGCCAGGACCGCTGCCGAACTTCCGACCGAAAATGGATCGAATACTAAATACAAGTCCAATGTCGGCCTCGGTGGAGATCCAGAAAATAGCATAATCTGCTTACAAATGTTGGCATGGAGGATCTTCCCATTTTAGAAAGGCATGATTCCTATGGCCCTTCCATTACAGGCCCTTGGCAGCCAGAGACAGCAGGTTCTCCGAACCAGGGCTATTCTGCGCATATCTAGAATTGAACCCCAAAACTTTCTTCACACGTCTATATGTATCAATGTCAAGATAGAGATTGTCCTCAACAACATGCCACTTCACTCCTTCGGAGCACGGCGGTGTGGTCAACGAGCCGTCGTAGCGCGCAACACGCGAGTTTGCAACGTGTTGTTCAAGTTCGGAGAAGCGTAGACGTTTTGTCTTGGTTTCGCTGCCGAGTGTTTCGGGGATGGAGTCGAAGACGGAGGTTAGGAGGCGGGATGGTGGTGGATTGGATGGTGTGGCTCGGCGGGGGGAGGACGACGTCGTTAGTTCGATTAATATGCCTACTACGGCGAGTGAGGCATCTTTATTCATTCTACTTGTCAGTATTTTGTATTAGCTTGGGAAGACTGGGAGGTTTTTTTTTTTTACCTTCGGCTTCGAACACGAAGTGGGTTTCCATGGGGAAGTGTTCGCCGTTGAGCATGTGTTCTGATGGTGTATGAAAGTGAAACTGGGCGAGTTTGTATCCCTTTCCGTCAACTGACAAGTTCCCTTGCACGCCAGCGACTTCTACTGTGGTACCGAGGTTTTGTAGTAAAGCGCCCCAAGGCGCGTCCGCCACTTGATAACCCAGAGTCTTGCCGTCAACGAAGAGAGACGATTTGTCTTCGCTGTAGCCTTTGGCCTCGCGGTGAATGTTGATGGGGGACTGGTGAGTGCCGTGTCCGCAAAGGGCGTTTGCGGGCGATAATGTGTGCCATAGTAAAGGGCCGGTTTGGCCAGTATAAGAAAAGGAAGGCGCTTGGCCTGCTTCGCTTTCGGCGCGACGGTGGAGAGTAGTCCCGTGGTAACAGCTTGCCCATGTAAGAGGCGAAAGAGCCAGACAGAGTATCAGTGTGAACTTCATGGCGAATTGTGGCCGGGATGAATGAGTGTATCGGTCGTAAGTGAGGCGAGAAGGAACTGTATAAGTGAAGCAGAAGGGAAATAGAAGAGAAGGAATCGGCGGGGTTTGTTCGGAGAGGACCGGGAGGTGAAGACGCAATCTTGTCCGTTTTCGCTATATCATCTGCTTGATCCTATGGCTGCAGATATTACAAAGTAATAAATGCTCGGAACTGGAAAGACGCCAGGACAGACGGAGAATCGGGACGTCGTTATCAACCGCCGGTCTTCCTCCAAAGAATGGGGATGCTACTTGTACAAGTAGGCGTCATAAAATGCAAGGATCTGAACACCAGTCACGGCAGGAACAACATGCACAGACAATCGTGGCACCGACGGTAAGCATGTACTAGGATTCTGCACTGCCTACGGGAAGAGGGAAAGTCTCTTCATGAGTGCAGAGGGTACAACAGAACCTTATACTATCTCGACGACAGTCGCACCGAGTCCTGTCATTTTTATTAAGTAATTTTGACATCCCTTTTCCTGTATCCCGGCTTAAGGCTTGCCCTTCAACCCCCGCACGTTCTTGATTGTTATTCTCCGAGTCTGCCGCCGAAGCTTAGTAACGACCGGGGGGGGAAACAGGGGAGCTCTCCCTCCACACACAAAGTAAACTACGCATACCTGAACCTGAGCTCTCAACGGGCATACGGAGTAAGTACTTGTATTTGTTATTACGGAGTAGTAGAGGGTGGGGGCATGCACAGGCACCAGGGGGAGTTGGTTGGATGGGGGGCTATCGACTTGGCTAAGTAGTAAGCGGCGTACGGAGGCTTGGCTCAGACCTCGTTTCTGGGGGGTCTAATTTGCAGTGAACATTCCAGCCGCGTTCTTATTTCCGTGTACTCCATACTCCGGATTTCCCAAGTACAGTAAAAATTCGCGATTTTGTGCAATTTATACAAAGTGTGCAAAGTACTTTGTATAAACTTGCACAGAATAAACGGACTACTTGTGCTTTGGCATAAGCTTTTCGTGTAAACTATATAAACTATTTGTACGGAGACTCTGAAGGGCACGATGCAACATTTGAAAAGTCACATTTCCAACGATGAACTGGACCTATGTAGTCTCTTTTTCCTCTGTTAATAATAGTATCCGTTGGCTCAAATATAGTTTACTCCGTACCAATCCTACGGAGGCAGAAAAGAAAGAAAAGAATCCCCCCCCCCCCCCAGATCCAGTCTGAGCTTATCTTCATGCCCCTGTGTGTTCCATCCAAACTTGATAAGCCTACTCCGTCGAGTACCTGAGTATAAATTGAGATCGTCGTGCTATTAGCCCTTGTGATGAGCAACAAGGAGTCCCTGCAAAACCACCCCCAACAACTTTTAAGTTGACTTGATTCCGTCGTTATTATCACACGGTGTTTTCTCGTTATCTCGACATGAACTAATCTGGTTTTTGTACCATTTTACAAGGTATTATTACTACTGTGTTGGGGGCCACAACCGTTTTAGGAACAATATTGACACAACCCTTTACCCTCAGCCTCATACCTCCGTCGGCAAGGTTTTTACCACCTCACTAAGACTTATGGATTTCTCCAACGCCACAAGTTTGGGTGTGTAACTTTCGTTCTTCTGGTGCTATTGGTCATAAGTGTGTCTCGCTTGTCCGTCGTATGGCGTACGATAATAGTAAATAGCAGCCTGATAAAACGCAGGGTCAGGATGTCGACTGATAATACATAGCGATTGGACAGATTTGACCATCCCTTCGATCTATGGTACTTGTATGTATTTTCTTATGGGATAAAGTTCAATAGAAATATACCAAAGCCATGGAGTCTACGGTATGTCTCCATTCCGCTATTCTTCTTGTTTGTCCATATGATCGGCGTCGCTGTGTCCAAATCCGATCAGCCCTGATAACGAGACTCAACACCTGGTAATGGTCCCTGCGTCGTAAGTGAAGCATTTAAGCTCCCATAGCTTGCATTGCTGCATGCGTAGCGCAATGGCTCACCGGTGAACAAAGGGTCTTCAACAACGGGTCGACACAACGTTGCTCTGCAGGAAGACTTTTTGCTCTTCGTATACGGTAGGTTTCCGATAGGCTTGTTTCTATTATACCTAGATTGGTGTACGACGACAATTAATCGTACGTTTGATCCTGCTGTACTCAACTTGAAAATATCCTTGGCCTTCGAATGAGTAGGCTAGAATATATGACGAGAGGCAAATTGTGTTGGTGTTACCCGGGGTTTGCCTCAACAGCCAACAACGTCCGAGGTATCAAACCGCGGACATGTATCCTAGGAAAGCCGTGGAGGAGACATTGGACCCTGAAACTAAAGTAACGTGCTCTAATGGAACCTTCTGTTATGGCATGATATAGGCGTCCGTGGCTGCTGTCACCGCATAGCTGTTGTGAGACCGTTAGCCAGAAAGCATGCGGGCCTAATAGGAGGGCGGGATCACCTGAGTTGTCACAGCAACCGGTAAAGAAAACCCTCATTCGAAATGCATAGAACCGAATGGAAGGCAAGGCATTGGTTCGTGTACTGCCCACAGCTATTCGACAGAGGGAGGAAGCCAGAGCGATGTTGATCACGGGAGATTGCTTAGAACACGATGATTGTATTTGTTGTATTTCTATTATCTGCCTTAAAACCTACTTTTTTTTAGCTATCAATACCCACTCAAAGTCTGCTGGCATATAATAATATAATATATCCTACAAGAGAAGTTGAGCTTCTCGTGTCATTGACACCTATGAACCGCAGAAGACTCAATGAATCAATGAAGCAAATATGGTACGATTACGTCGGGGCTATACCAGGAACACAACCTTTTGAATAGTTTAAATAGATGATATGTTCAGTTACGGGCCACGCTCTGGGGTGTTGTGCATTGTACTACATGTACGCTGTACGCGTGTGGCATTAGGATAGCTTGTCAACTTGAAGCAGTAAATGAGTAATACGAGTTGGCCGTCAAAGTCACTTCGTATCTCAATATTTCGTTCTACGTTGCTGGGGGAAAGAAATGATACCGTGAAGCTTCAGTTTAAGGGAGGATCTGGTTGCCATTTACCATTTGCTTCTGTTTAAAAACCAAGACGACTACTCTCATGGACTGGAACTGAAGGACCAACGTAGGGAATCTTGTGTGTCATTTTGTATTCTCTATTTTACTATTTTACATAATAATATATATCACCTACACGAAGTTTGTGGGCCGTCTGCATGCATCTGTACACCCATACCCAATGCGTCTCGCCTCGTTGCCATTCCTTCCCAATGGAAAGGCCAGCGTCGTGATTTTCTGTCCTCATGACCGGCGTCCCTTTGCCCAGCCCCCTCCCCTCCCGCTCTCTATTTTCTCATCTGCGGCAGGAAGCGAGACGAAGGATACGAACCCACTGTTGTCAATAACCAGAGGAGGGATGTCGGACATTTCTGATGAGTAAGTTACATAGCGGGTGGACTTGGTGTATGTTTCCCTGTAGATGAAGGCCTCCTTGGATCGCTAGGGGAAGTACGGGAAATATTGACCATGGCTGGCTCTCTTTCGATCCATCGACATTTCAATGTTAGGAATGCATCTTTGGAAGCCCCTGAATTCTCCAAAAGAATGATTTATCAGCAAGCAGAGGCACATTTCCAGTTCTCACATTGGCCTTTGACCGCCAGTATGCACGAGTTCAGACTGGGAAGGTGAAAAAAATAAACGAATGTCACCCCTTCTCCCCATTGCCCCTCTTAAACCCCCTCTACCCTCCATCTCCAGTCCGAGATCCCGGTTTTTCCTGTCCGGAGGACCCACGAAATGCACACGAGAACGCTGCATATTATCAGAGGTAACAAGACGGGATGAAGGGGGAGGGAAGGGTAATCCTTGGCGAGGGTCAGACTTTCAGAAGCCGTGGAAGCGAGGAAAGTAGTGCATTCTGGACGAGGCAGGATTGATATTTGGAGAGAAAATATGAGTGAAATATGCGGATGATAATGGACCCCAGACCTTCAGCAGAGCGCAACAAGAGCAAAAGGTAAAAGATCATGAACAAATAACAATACAAGTTTTCGTGCTATCCCCTGATTTCTTCTCTCTCCATTATTACTCTGGCCAAGGAACAATCCCTCCTGGTATCCCATCTCAAACTCAGAAATCAAATTCTAGAAAACGATATACTCACTGCCGATTGGAGGGGAGCAACACGATCCCAAGAGGGGCAAAAAGTGGCCATGTATCCCAACAATGCAACAAATCGTAAAGGAGGGGGAGGAGGAGGAGGAGGGGGGGGATATCACATTGTGGGTTGAAATTTAGGGACGGCGACATGAAAACATACTTGTAATCAGCCAGACAGGCTTGGAACGGCTATATTGGGGCTTTCGATATTGGGCCGCTCCGAGATACTGAGCAGAACTGGTACCGAATAGACACGAGAAACCAGAGACCAGGGTAAAGCGGTTTGAATGGCCAGTCTTCCGGCTCAGTGGACATGTGTAGCATATTTAGTGACATGCTCTGGAGACATGTTTGAAGGAGTGAAGTCTTGTGCATATTGGTGGGCTTCGAGTGACCGCTAGATGCGGGAGGGGTACGCAAGCGGTCAAGCAGATTAAGCGGCGTTGATTACGCAAGTGCTCCGGAGGGATACGCCTGTGGGAGATAGATGTACAAACAGCAATCATCTTTTCTGACGCAGGGTAATACAAGTAGATGGTAGAAGAGTTAGGGTTGGGCCAGGCCTATTTCAGCTACAACTAAACTACAAAATGCAATGTCCTGGGATATCAAGACGTGGCGAACAAAAAAAAGCCACCGACCAGATTGCAAGTCAAGAAGACAGCATGATGGGTGGCTCAAACAGGATCGCCGGGACATTAACGGGGTAAAGGTAAAGAAAAGAAAGACGCACGGTGTGGAAAAGCATCTCCAAGAGCGATACAAGTACACTGCATACGGAGTATTTGGAGTATTTGGGGGGGGGCGCGTGAGGCGTCGTCATCTACTGGACATTTGCAGCTTGAATCTTGACGAGGAATCCAACGAGGCTTGCAATGTGTGAGGGCTTCCCCGCGAAATGGCGTCGAGAGGAATGCAAGAATGCAAGAATGCAAGCTTCTTTGGTCTCCCCGCCATTTGCGCACGCACTTGACCCTTGCTCAAACCAGAGATAAATTAACAAGCACTCCATAGTGTTGGTGCTCTAATAAATTGAAAATAGAGTACTCAATGCTCCGTACAGAGTACTTTGAAACTGTACGTACTTGGAAAATGCCATCCATCATAATACTTGTACGGAGTAGAATCGAACGGGTCCTCCTTCTCAAGCTTGGGCTTGGCTCTCCACACATCTCCACCGAAAAAAAAAACAAAAAACCGACACAGTCCGTCTCGACAAGGTTCAGGGCTCGAGAGAGCGAGCCTGATTTGGGCTTAATATTAGTAGGGCGAGCGAGACGAGGTGCCGGCGTGTTTCAACATGCGGCTGTTCGCTCCAGGTCCAGCTCACGACGACCGAACATGTCCACTCTTTGGCCAGCCAGCCCTGCTCGATCTTTTTTCCCCCCCTTTATTACTGGCCCTGCTCAGAAGGGTTAAAGAGGTGTTGGCGAGATGGAATAGTGCGATGGGGCTTTTACTCCATTTCTTCAGCTCCCTTAAATAGCCTGTACTCTGTATCCACGAGGGGAGCACTTTTTTTTCCCCTCCTTTCTTCCCTTTTGAAACTCTAAATGATTTATGGAGTACGTAACACGTACTCGTGCAAGTATGCAGCGACTGTGGACCGTCTTCTTTTTGGCTGGCTGGCTGGCTGGCCATTTGGTCGGCGCACGCAGTTGCACGCGATCATCACATGATTTGATGTTTGCTCGCAAAATAATACGGAATAACTTCACCGCCTTTTTTTTTGCTTCGTTCACGAGGGGATTCCATGAACTACTCCGTACGCGCCGCCCCAGTTCTCGACGCGTTTTTCTCTAGGTTCCTATGTGTTCAAGTGCGGCCGAAGGATGAGATGATTAGAGTACAGAGTAGCTTCTCTTTTAGTTTCAATTTTTTCTTCTATTCTTTAATCCCTCATGTGGCATAGGGCGACTTTCTGACAAGTTTGGGATCCTCCGGCGTACAAGTACTCCGTAAACTACAAGTAGTACTATTCTGTAATACGGAGTAGTGCACTGAATTTAGTGTTTCGGTAATGCCATTAGTGCAGTGCACCCGGCTCCGTATCTGCATAAAATAGATAGAATACTCCGTAGGTAAAATAGTTTACTTGTAGATACGGAGCAAAAATATTGGACCAGACATTGATCGGTCCAGAGTATCCGTTCGTGGCGCCAGAATCGACAAAGGAACGGAAGGGGGAGGAAAACAAAAGCCAATAAGGGAAAGACTGGCTTTTTTTGACTTGACGATGTTTTTGTCTTGGCACACGTACAAGTAGGCCTGCATTTCCCTTCCCCCTTCTTCCCTTCTTCGAAATCTACCACGAGGCAAAAAAACGAAAAAAAAAAAAAAACGAAGCAGCACTCTAGGCGGCTAGGGTTCCCGCCCATCTCGTATCCAGAAAATCATGCATATTGTCCAACCTCACACCTCGAACCAAAACAAAGTATTACTCTGTACTTGTCTGCTGAATGGGATATTGAACCAGGTCTCGTGAGGAAACACCAGACAACATGGCAAAAAGCCCCGATGTTTGGTCAATCATTTGTCTGGCCATCGTACGGAGCATTATCGCCGTTTGATGGGTCTGGTCCAGGCCAGGGGAGAGAAAACTAGGCTGGAACGAGACAAGCCTTCCATTCCGTTATTCTACCGGAGCATCTTGTCTCTTCCTGCCCCCCATCAAAGATACCAATTCATCCAAAACTAATTACGGAGGAGAGCCTTTCTTGCAAAGAAAAGAAAGGGGGGGATGGGGGGGACAGACAGAGAGAGAGAGAGAGAGAGAGAGATATCCTCGTAGCAGTCTGGATGGGTCTCTGCGAACGGACTGAAAATGACGGGATGTCCTAAAAATATTCACTCTCTCCGCATCCTCAAAACTCCCCTTCCCTTCCAGCCAAATCGAGTCTAGGCTCACCATTCTTAAATACTACAAGTACAGAAAACAAACCTGGCAGCATTCTAGTTTACGTGTACGCCCGCCGCGCTGTGCTCCCGTCTTCGGGTCCGAGAAACCGTCAATTGCAGAAGAGAGGAAGACGAACGAAGGGTCCCAGAAATCCACTCTTGAAGCTGCTGTGTCGCGGCACAGTGTCATTGCACACGGGTTGAGTATTGGTAACATTTCGCTTGGGATGGAGGATACTGGTTGGGGTGTCTAATCTTGAACATCTGCAGCCTGCATATCCGTAGACATGATTGAGTTGATTGGCATGGCATTTACGGAGTAGTATGTAGTTTAATTTCTTTTCCCATTGTTCGATTGGTCTTGTAAAAGTCAGGCTTGAACGGTTGGCCAGGCCAGCCAGGCCCCCCCGTCTTCTTGATCATAACTGGTCCCCCTCCCCTCCTTTTTTAGTTTATTACACTTTGGTGTCACGTCCTCCCTCACGTTAATATCTGGGTGTCCAGTCCCAGTCACACTCCCCGAAACATTCGCGTACTTGCTTATTACTTTCTAGCCCTATTTAGCGATTGATCGTTGAGGGGCAAAGTCATTACTCCGTACTTGTATGCAGGACACAGGCGAGGATGATCCTGAAAAGACCCTATTGGTTCCTATTCCTTCAAAACACGTCGGCGAGTGTGTCACTTGGTTCTACGGAGTAGGGTACATACGGAGTAATAATAGTTGCCATTTTATCTACACGTACTCCGTATTAGTTTACTTGATCACCCCTTGTGGCAGCTGGCAATGGGCAGATTGGTTCCCGAATTCCAATTCTCCAGGGTGCAATCAACAGACTTCCTCGGTCTGGGAAAACCTGAAGCTAATGGCACCTGTCACGCTCGTAATAACATACTTGTAGGGTAACAGCATATGTTTTTTTGTATGAGCAGCCGAATGCGTACTCCGTATTTGTACATACTCAAAATGACATCTGTTGACAATTACCGTGTCTTGGACCACGTTTGCTTTTCCTGGAACACTTGGGGGCTCTGCACGCGCGACAAATCAATTAGCTTCCGAAGCGGCAAATACAGAGTACAAGCAAGCACCCCAAAGTAAACTACGGAGTACTGCTGCCCATTCGAACTTGAGCTGTCCATGTTTCGACTTGTGGTCCAAAGGTCGACCGAGAAGCGCCGGGAGGGAAGCCAGTATGGAGTACTCCGTACGGAGTACGGAGTAGTTGGCCTGCCTTTACGCCATACGGAGGACCCCCTGTAGGCAATTCGAACAGCCTACGGAGTACGTACTTGTACTCCGTAAAGATACCGAGAGTGCGAGGTAAACTATGGAGCACCTACTTCTCAATTATGGAGAAGTGATAAAAGGGGAGTCTAATCTGACCCCCGCCCGTATTCCTCTTTGGACAGGCGGACGTCATACTACTCCGCTTCCTTCCGATTAAAGGCCAGAGGATATTACGGAGTACCTTTTAATATCGTGTCCTTGATTTCCCTCCGTTCCTTCTGAGCGTTTTGAGCATACAAGTACGGCGCACAGCATTTGGATGCAACGGGCCAGGCTTCAACACATGTACCGAGCAGTGAATAAAACGACCGTCCATTTCGTCTCGGAGAGGTTTCTGTTCCTTTCCTTGGTCCCCTGTCTCTCTACGAGTCTTTTCCCCCCCTTCTTTTTTGCCTCCTCCAAACTAGATCGGCGGTACTATGATTATTTGCAGATCTAAACCATTAATACTCCGTATTTCTGTGACAACCTCATTGGAGAGAGAGACTGCGCAATCCAGCACATGGCCAGGCCAGGCCCAGCCCAGTTGGCTTCGTACGGAGTAATATTATGAGAGAGTCCTCTTTCAAAGTGTCAAGGAATAACGCCCCCTGTCTCATTGTTGAACAAGAAGGACTGGGTGCTCTGGTAATTGGCTGTCTTCTGGACGTGGCATTAATCACTGCCACGCTAAGAATCAACTAGACATGGGCACAACTCGTAATGGAGCCCCATGTGTGGAGACGCGAGAGAGGGGAATATGGAAGCTTCAAAGAAGGAATCGGGTTGTTCGATAGGCGGATGGAGAAAGAAATCGTATTCGCGGAGGCTTTCGTCCACTTGAGGGGGCCTCTGCCACCCCTGGAGATGAGAGAGAGGCGGATGCGAAAAACGAAGCCAAGCACCAGGGGGCCTGGCCAGTTTGAGAGTAAAAATACTCCGTACTTTGTAGTAAACCTACTCAGGGGTTTATTTTGTTAGCTCAGAAACTTAACCAGGGTCTCTATATATACATAAAAAGTACATTTTCTCTTTCTTTCGATTCTATTCTATGTCACTTATGATATAGATTTATATAAAATATTTTTGTTGTACCCTACCCTATAACCGAAGTCATTTATCCCTGCGAAGCTAACAAAATAAACCCCTGAGTAGGTTTACTTGTGGTGGATAGAATCCACGGCGACGGGCTGGCAATTTCGACGTGATGGTTAATTAGCTAATGAATGCAGTTTACTGTGTGTGCATGTACGTGTACGGAGTAGTATTCAGCGCTTGGATTGAGCCTGGCTGGCTGGCTGGCCAGGCCAGCCATGCCCCAGCAAGGGCTTTTGAACCGTATTCCACACTGTCCGTCTAGTGGACTGGACAGTTTCCAGTGCTTTGTTCCGTGCTTTGTTCCGTAGACCACCGTCGAGGAATATCATCGGCTCGTTTCATCTATCGCGGTTGAACTTGACTCGGCCTCACTTTCTGGATGAGACAAACTAGTGCGGCGTGACCAACCTATGCACTCCGTATTGTGGATTTTGTGCTCAGCACTCTGTAGTTTACTCTGCACTCATTGTAAACTACTCCGTATTACACTCCCCCCACCACACGCCAAATGCTTTGTCGCGATGATATGGTGTTCCGTCTTTTTTCTTGTACTCCGTATTTTGAGCAATGCTTGCTTTTGTTCTGCATTCTCCCATGTTTTGGTATCGAACCAAGTCTGATTCGAGGACGCGTCGGTCGTTGGGGCATGCATGGTTTAGCTTGCTCCTGTCGTACGCACGTCTGAGACTGCATGTCTCCCTGTCTCCGCGAAGGGTAAAAAAAATCCAACTGAAATGCGTCGTGTCGGGCGTGTTGGGCGTGTCGGGCGTGTTGAGTACTACGTATTGAATCCTCACCACAGGCGAAAACTAGGGAAAGGGAGTCGAGAGAGCAATTCACTTGGCGTAGTACTTGTAAGTAAATAATGCTGTGTGTACTACTCCGTAGCCCTGTAACCAGCCAAGTGACAGCCGGGAAACCAGACTGAATGCGCTAAAACCAGGGTCGCTAGCCAAGCCACCTCGCGAATGTTGTCTGTTTTGCCCTGTGCATTGCGTGTAATACGGAGTAATAAACACTGGTAATGCATAATCAACAGTACGTACCGACCCTACGGAGTACTCCATACTGGACTGGTACCTGGCATAACATCAGATTTCGCGTTAGCTAATCGCCCCATGGACCCTAACCGAAGCCACCCCTGTCCCCTGGCCTCCGTTCCCTCCCCCCCCTTTGCGCTATTACTGGTGGATGGCCTTGGCTGGGACCGTTTTAGTGGCCCGTATGCAGCCCCCATCGCATCGTTTCCTTCCCTTAAAGAACACTAAACTACTGCACAGTGGCGCATGCAGCATGCACCTTGCAAAGACCCTCCCCCCACCGAGAACGCCATACTCCGTACAGAGTAGTGTTGCCTGGCACCGGGGATAAAATACTACAGCATATTACAGCACATTACAGCGTACGAACAGCCTGTAATCAGGCTCTGTTATGAACGCCAGGGCTTTCGAATAGCATGTAAAAACGCATTCGACTTGGGAGGTACACACCCAAAACAGAGAACGCCCGATGCTAGGTATCATTTGCCTGCCATGATTATTACCACGTACGAGGTGCATTACTTGAGCACTGCCTACTCCGTAGACAATCCCCCCCCAAAGCATTAGCCCATACGGAGTCTCCGTACACACCCTCGTCTTACCTCGTACCTTTTCCGTCTTTCCTCTCTTCTCCCTCATATTTCCAACTCCTTCTTTCTTTCCCCCCTTCTTCCCCTTCGAACACCTTCATTTGACCAGCAGCCCTGATCTTGAGGCCTTGCTTTCCGTTTTACGTCCCTCGTTACCTCCTCACCCCGTCCCTTCTTCTTTTTCTTCTCTCCTTCTCCACCACATATTTCTTCCCCCCCTTTCTTCCACGCCTCCATTCAGCCTGCCCTTTCGCCGGCCGAACCTCCTACAACCAGGGCCCTGAGCATCCACGACCGTTGATCCGTTCTCGTCTCGCGTTCCTTGCCTTTCCTTCTCTTACGAAATTGACGACTTTTCGTCTAGTACACCTGGTCTTGTCTTTGCTGTGTTAGTTTCTTCTTTCCTGCTCAAAATCCAATTGTGGCAACTCGAACTGCCCACGCCCCTCCCCCCCAAAAAAACAACCAAAAAAAACCGCGATCTATCCGACCCTGAACGTTCTGTCTCGACTCGTCTTATTCTCTTTCCTGTCAATCCGATATACGTCTTGTTTGTTGCGTCTTGATTTTACTTTCCTTTCTTGGGTGGGTAAACCGAAAAAAGACAACCCTCAAGCAAGAGCCAATTCACTCTTGAGTCGACCACCTTCCTCGTTTCCTTCCCAGGCTCTCGCAGCCTACACTTGTAATATTCATTTTTTCGACCGTTGCATACGGGTAGACGACGAAAGCGAAACCGGCAGACTGTCTTAGCCAAAAGCAGTCTCCATTTGCGAACCGGTCGTGCCGCAGCCTTCCACATCGATAGACGTGAAAAAGAAACACCATTCTTCCTTGGGCCGTTGTGGGAAGTAACAATCCCAACGAGAATTTGAGACAGGTAGGTGTAAATTGTGCCTATTTGTGGTACACTTGTCAGGGTTCCTGGGCCTTGAGCCCCGTGTGACCATCGCATCATTCATTCACACCCACTATAACTACACTCATTGCTTTGTCTTGGGCTTGAGGCTGTAGATGTCCGCCCTTTTTATGTGAAGAAATCTGCTGACATTTTTTCTTTTTAAATTTTAGTATCTTGTCTTTTGTTGCTCTCCCGCCCTGCAAAATTGTGATCCGTTGCCATTAAGCCTGCTTTTCCAGCATATCAAAACCGAAAGGCAAATGGCAGCTCTCGTACAGACAATTCCGCAAGGAACCATGCTCCAACCCCGATCTATGCCCAGCACACAAGCCTCCACTGGCCAACATTACCCTATAATTTCCGCGCCACGAAGCAACTTCCATGGCATGCCCGGAGCACCCATGGCAAGCTCGACAGCCTACCGTGGGAGCACTGCCCCGATCCAGCCCTACGCCTTCACAAGCACTCCCGGCCTCAACAATAATGGAAATCAATGGCAGCAGTTGAGCCATATGCGAGCAATATCGTCCCCGGCAGTGCCTACTGCGCGGGTTGTCGAAGCCGGTTCCCAACATCGTCAAGCCAATAGTGTATCGACATCCAGCACTGTGTATAGCTCTTCCATGGGGTTTGGAGTTATGGGATCCCGTGATGATTCCTCCCTCACTCAACCCCGTACCGTCACCCCCGCACAGCGACCACAGTCGGCATATATGGCCACTTCTTCGACTCAAATCACGTTTGCACAAGCCACCCCCGTTAGAGTATCTCCTGACCGGTACAGGAGACCTAGCGGTACACAGCAGTCTCGTGCCCAGAATCCTATCTCCTCTTCGGGGACAAACACACCTCCTGTAAGTCAAATCTAGGCATCCAAACATCTTTCCTCACATCAGCATATCTTCTCCCGTTGCCTGTACTAGCCTAGCATCTTTGTTGGCTTTCTGCAGAGGATGACACAGGGAAACCTCCACCAGGATGCAGTTGAATGTCTTCGTAGTGGTAGCATGCACACTATGCGTACTAGCTATTTACCCTACCTATCTTGCCCACATTCACTATAGCGATGAAACAATTTTTGTTCGACGTCGGGTTATAAGACAAGTTACTGACCGATAAATCAAGTCGATGCGGTTTGTGCCCCAGGCTTCCATGGCAGACGGCAGCATGAGAAGCCGTAACAACAGCTCGGAGAGTCTTGCTTCGAGCAGGAGTGGTCACTCTCGCCCGTCTTCGGTAAGTTGCATACCCTGAGACCAACTAGACGAATTCCAGAGCGGCTGTAGCATGGATCCCATTTCGAATTGGTTGGTTAGCTAACATCAATTAGTCTTCCAACCGCAATGCAGCCTCTGGAGGACAGTTCCGCCCAGGTAGCTCCAATAGAGAGGATACGATAGGTGTTCGACATGACCAGCCCCGACTAGTCAATATTCCACCCCGATCATCCTCTTCAGATGGGTCGAAGCGATTCATCAACTCCTCGCCGCTCTCTGGGCCTGTAACGACTGGTGAGGCCAGCCCTTCGACTACTGGCCCGCCCCAAGAAGCCAAACCGAACAACCCACCTGTCAATCTCCAGTCTCCCGCCGCCAAGCAGCTCGCTGCAATTAACAAGGGAGCACGACCAAAGAGCAAAACATCTAGACTTCGCCGAACATTTTCGTTTGGCAGCGCTGCCGAGTTTAAGACGGCTGGCGTTGATGCAAATACAGAAAAGTCGGAACCGTCGAGGTTGCATAAGGAGCCCACCGCGGACGAAGCCTACGATGCGGAGCAGGCTCGGATTGCAAAGAAGCAAGAGGAAGGCGGCCTTGGTACTAACATTTACGGAGCCCAAATGTTCTCGAGCTCTACAGACAATATCTCAATTTCGTCAACTGCATCGTCTGCTTCGATTATGATTCGAAAGATGGGCCGTGGAATGAAGCGAGGTACCCGGTCGCTCGTGGGACTCTTCCGTCCCAAGTCTGTGGTAGGGGTTCCGCCTCCAGACTCTGTCGCTGGCGGGGCTAGCGAGGCTACCGTCTCCATGATTACTGTCGAGGCCGAACGTGAGAGAGTCAACGTTGACCCGACGCCCTTGGCTCAAACTGGCGGAACTGGGTTCCCGCACCTTGAGAGGAACTCTATCGATGCGGCAAGGGCTCCCTCTACCATCTCCGAGCGCCTTGGCAGTTCTGGTACAGATTCGTCAGCTGCCAGAAAGAGCATTGTTGGCAGTGACCGTGACCGTGCCGAGGTTCTTGCCGCCGTGCGCAAGGGCATTCTCAAACGTATGATGCTTCCCAGCTCAGTATACCTGTATGAGTCATATTAACTGACATTCCTCAGATTCTGGCGGTTCACCCACTCGATCACCCGCCCCCCAAGAAAACCTCAACGAGGCTTTCAACCTCCCCGCTATCCCCAATGTTACGGATTCACCCAACTCTAGTGCCCCAAGCACTCCAAACGACGACGTGCATGGCCATAAGCGCAGTGGTCCAATCGCAATTGGTAGCGAGGACTACTTTGTCACCGCACTAAGACTTCGACAAGACACAAAGGGCGCGATGAGCACGCCTGTCAAGAGATCTGCCACTTTCTCGCCTCGCATCGTCTTCCATGATACATGGCCGCCACAAGAGTATGACCGTCGAGGCGAGATTGCTACGTGCAATCGGCTCACGCCCACTCTCGCCCAACAGATCAAAGAGGAGTTGAACTCATTTAAAATGGTAAGTTGGAAATATAATTGCGAATGATTCAAGATGAAGATTTGTGATCTAATATATGGTTTGCAGGAAATGGAGGTTCACGAAAACTCGAAGATCTACACACACTTTTTCTGATGGGTCAAAGCTATATTGAGCAACGGATCTCGAGGCTTTGCCCAATCATTTTCGGAACCATTTTCTCTCCTGTTTCACTTTTTCTGAAGGATACGTCCTGTCTCATCAAGTATTGTCTGTTGTTTTGAGTGCACTTTTTGTTCTTCTCTCTTAGCGGCGTTTGGTACTGCATCGTACGGTGTCTGGGCGTTATGATTCAATCCCCAACCCCTTTTCCCTTTTCCTTTCTTTGACCTAGCTGTCTTCGCTGTGGTGAGGCCATGGCTGGCAGCTTAATTATTGTTGACAGAAAGGTGTTTGTCTGAAGAGTCACAGGTACAGTGGTAAAGCCCATGTGCGATGTGCATAGGACTGTCTATCGGAATCTCCGGTCACAGCTATGGTGTTTTAGAGGTGGATAATTGCGTTGGTGGTCGACTGGGAGCACAATCGTGCCCCTGTGACACGGGATAGAAATATATTGTTTACTAAAGCAAAAACCAGAGTCTGGAAACCACTTGTCTGAACGTGAACAATTATGGTGTACCGTTGTGGCTCCTTAGCTGGCAGTTGCTTTGATTGAATAAAGGGCAGTGACTTTTGGTATTAGTCAAGTTTGATATCTAAACTTAAGCGATCCTTTGCTCAGTAACGAGGCAGACACGAGGTCAAAACACATTACGTCATAGCACCCTGAAGCTGTCAAGCTGGTTGTTTAAGTGGGTCAAAAAGTTGACCAATAGCATGGGGCCGGGATTCACTAGCCTTGTGCATCGGAGGATGAGGCTGAATGAACGTGGGGGTGGGTCTCTCCGAAAAAAAAAAAAAAAGGCCTAAAACATCTTTGCGAATGCCACTTTTGCAGAGCCCTTAACCCCTTACTGAAGCGCATTAAAGCTAATATTTTTCTAAAATTTCCGATACTCTGTCCATACTGGATGCCATTTGGAGACGTCTGGAACGCCTGAGGCTTCCAGCCTCCGTCAATCTATTCTCTGCTTCCTCGGCCGTGCTTGGACTCAAACAGATGTCTTCTACAAGCGCCGACGGCGCCGCCACAGGTGTGGTCGAGGGCCCTTTCCCATCTATTCTACGAGGAAGAGCTTTCTATGAGAGTCTTGGTAGTCCCAAATATATCCTGGCGCCCATGGTTGATCAATCCGAGTTTGTGAGTTTTTGACCCTCGTGGCTCTTTCTGTTTGATGGGGGGGGGGGGGGGGGCTAACTCCTTTCCAGGCATGGAGAATGTTGTCGCGATCTTACCTACCCCCCGAAAAGCGAACCTCCTTGTTAGCCTTCACCCCTATGTTACACGCACGACTGTTCGCCGAGACGGAAAAATATCGACTGTCGCATTTTCAGGCTTTGAGATCGCCAGCAGCGAAGCCAGCGGAAGCCCAAAACCAAGAAGAGATAGCTTCGGAGAAGAAGGAAAGCAATAAGTCTGGCGATTGTGGACTTGAAACACCGTGGTTGGACGGTAACCCTGATATGGACCGCCCCCTATTCGTGCAATTCTGCGCCAATGACCCGAAGTATCTCCTCGAGGCTGCCAAACGCGTCGCGCCGTATTGCGATGCTGTGGATCTAAACCTCGGATGCCCGCAAGGAATCGCGAAGAAGGGCCATTATGGCTCTTTTTTGCAAGAAGACCAGGAGTTGATTTACAAACTCATCAAGACGTTGCACGAGGGCCTCTCTGTGCCCGTCACTGCGAAAATCCGCATATTGGAAACGAAAGAGGAGACTCTTGCGTACGCCAAAAATGTTCTCGCCGCGGGCGCTAGCATTCTTACTGTTCACGGACGACGAAGGGAGCAAAAAGGCCATATTACGGGGCTGGCCGACTGGACTTTTATCCGATACCTACGCGACAATCTACCCCCCGAAACCGTACTTTTCGCAAACGGCAACGTTCTCCAGCACGAAGACTTAGAGCGGTGCCTTGAGGCCACAGGCGCAGACGGCGTCATGAGCGCCGAGGGCAATTTAAGCGACCCAGCGATATTCTCCACACCGCCCGCGATCGGCTCCGAGACACGCGAATACTGGCGCGGCGCAGACGGAAAAAGCGGGTGGCGTCTCGACGGCATGATGAGGCGCTACCTAGACATAATCTACACCCACGTACTAGACCAAACCCCGCCCGCCCGCCGCCCCCTCTTCCTACCCGGCGACGACGAATCCTGGCTCGCAGACCCCGACCCCTTACCCGAACCCTCCCCCGAAGAAACCGAAGGCCCCGCGAAAAAGAAACGGCGCACCACGGCGGGCCAAAACGACAAAAAGAAGCGCGACCAGGGCGTTTCGAATCCGAATCTCGTAGCTATGCAACCGCATCTCTTCCACATGCTCCGCCACCTCGTGTCCAAACATACCGACGTACGAGACATGCTCGGCCGCAGCCGCAAAGGCGACATGGCAGCCTACGAAGAAGTCCTCCTCGCCGTCGAAAAGAAAATCGCACAAGCTCTCCTCGAATACCGACAAAAAGGCGACGAAGCCCTGGAACTCCAAGAGCCGAGTGCGGGCGCAGACGAGGCGGAAGGGGAGAGTTCGGCCGAGGCTGTGAGGAGGTGTCGGAGGGCTTGGTGGGTCGCGCAACCTATTGTGCGGCCTTTGCCTGCTGAGGCCCTGGCCAAGGGAAGCATCCAGTTGGGGAAGAAGGCGAAGAAGGAGATGGAGGAGCAGGAGAAGAAATGACGTAGACATTTGGGTTCCAGTATAGAAAAAAAAAATAGTTGAAGCGATATGCAAAAAACGATATAGCTTCTGATGATATATTTGATTTATGAATTCCTGCGGGATGTAATATCGATACATGTTAGTTTTTCTAATAGAAATAGAGACTTATTGAGAATGAGGTGGACCTCCAAATTCAATCTGTCAAGGCTAGCTGATATGATCCCAACGCCAAATACAACCTGTTTTTTAGGCAACTTTTACAAGAGAATGGAAATTTTGAAGTATTATCGCTTTGCCATTACAAATGACAAATGAAAAAAAAAAAAAACCACCTTTCCCTTGAACCGCTATTCCTTCTCTTTCATCGAATTTAGTAGACATCTCTCTTGCCTCGTTTGGTAGGAGGTGGTGAGGGCGATCTCGAAACCGAAGAATACCGTCTCCTCCTCTTGCCTTTCCCGCCTGGCGGGCTTGGAGAGCGGCGTCGGGGCGGACTGGGGCTGCGCGAAAGCGAAGATGAGTTACGACGTACGTCCCGGCCGCGGGGAGGTTGGCCGCGGGACTGTTTTGGTGAGGGTGAACGCGAGTATGAGTCGCGAGACGGTGATCGGCTATCGTGGCGTCCACGATCGCGTCCGCCTTTGCGCGGAGGACTTCTCGTCAACGACCTGCGACCATTACGCACTGGTGATAAGGACCGACTCGGCGACCTGCTTGGCGACACTGAGGAGCGACGTTGGCCAGATGCGCCTCGCGGCTGTGGCGGCCCAGCTTGCTTCCGATCCCCGCCTCGGGCGGGAGAAAGAGATCGTGAACGGGAGCGCGAAGGGGATCGCGACCCCGAGTAGCTAGAATAGCTGCCCTGGCGGCGTTTCCGAGAAGGGCTCCGAGAGTAGGAGTCAGCCCGTCGGCCACGGCCACGTGCACGTGCACGTGCTGGCGAAACCGATTCACTGCGGGATCGCGAGCGCGATGAGCTTCGCCCTCTGCTGTAAGAACGACGACGCGATCGCGATTGTCTGCTGCCCGAACGGCTCCGATCCCTGCTATCGTCTCGCCTTGGTGAACGAGTTCGCGACCTCGAGCGGGAGGAGTACGATCCAGAGTACGAAGAGTAACTGGAAACAGAATCTGAATCCGAATCGTGGGCAGCTGGGGCAGGGAGAGCAGGTTTGGGCATGTTCTGAAGATACTCGCGCATTTCTTCCGTGAGAGCACCCATGCCGATACTGGTGAAGTAGTTGATCGAGAACCGAATGTTGCGAGGCTCGTCGTGTGGGAAAAGACCTTCGAGGCTGGGTCGAAGTATAGGGTCCTGCATGCGTTCCTTGAGTTTAGGCATGCCCATCTCCTCAGAGATTTCCTGGAAGAGGATTTTGACAAAAATACGGGACGACGAAGTCGTGTCCTCCTCGTTCATCCGAATCGCCGAAAAGGCGTGCCACCCCAAGGCATCAGAGGCAAACATGTGACCGAAAAAACGAGCGATGTTGCGCAGGCGATTCGTTTCATAACGATGGATCGTCTCGTACGTCTTCATGAAAAGCTCTTCGAAAAGGTCGCACCAGAGCCGGTTGATTTTGGCAAATCGTTCACCGATCAGTCCAAAGAATTTGCTGTACGTTTTTTCTTGCGAACAACATTCCATGATCATAGAGGGCAATTCTGGTTCCTGGCCTGGTGGCAGGTTGATCTTCATCAACTTGTGGACGGCTTCTTCGGGGTCGACACTGGACATAAGGGTGAGATAGATGGTTCGTCGCAAGTTAACAAGGTTCGCGTTGCTCTGATCCTTGATCTCCATAGCCTTTTGTTCTTCTTCCTCCTCATCGCCAGAACTCTCGTCGTCGTCATCATCATCATCATCATCCCCGCCACTTTCATCCTCACCCAAAATCTCAGCCTTCAATCGGTTGTAGGCCTCTTCACCCTTATCCCAATCCGGATCGTAGCGGAAGATGTTGAGGGAGTCTTGCACTTCGAGATCACCATCCAGATCAATCTGATGCGTTATCATGTCGTCCTCTTCGAGAAGGTCGAGTTCCTCCTTTGTGGCGGGATTGTCTTTGAAGTTATCTTTTCGAATCTGGAACATGACTTCAACTGTGTATTGTACCCTCTTATCAATATCGGCCTGGTGAAGGATCTCGCGGAGTCGGTCAAAGATGATGTTCGTCGGTGCCGGTTGCATCTCTGATAAGAACTGTCCCACCTCGCGCAGAAGGCCAACGGCGATCTCGACCGAGTCGTCGGTAGGTTTGTTAAGCAGAAGCATGAGCATTTGAAGAGCAGCCATCTCGTGAACCACTTGCTGATTGACAAGATGTGCGATGAAGGTGGTAGAGGCGAGGCAGACTTTCTTGTCATTTCTTCGAAACGCCTTGCGGAACTGGACCAAGAGTCGCTTGACCAGCAACTCACCAACAATGGGGAGTTTCGAATTGACAATCGATGCGAGGGCTGCGTATACGGGAGTAAAGGGCAAACTGGAAGCCTGCGCCTTCATTATAGATCGGCAGAATAGACCGCGGCCCTTGACTAGGTTCTCGGCGAAGAGTTCGGGGACGAGGTTCTTGATGTTCGAGACGTTGACCTTGTTGATAAGACCATTGATAGACTTCTTGAGGGCCTCCCATTGTAATTTTTGTTTCACACGTTGACCCTCCTCACTCGTATCCTGTTGAATCTGAGCTTGCAGGGCGCGCAGCCTCGCAGGCGGGATGTACGTTCCTCCAGACCTCATGTTGAGGAGCTTTTCAAACTCCTTTTTCGCAGCAGCCTGCTTCTCCTCCTCTGTCCGCACCGGAGGAGGTGTGCGCTCGCGCGGCGCCGGCCGGTATGAGTCGCCGCCATCTCGGCGAGATCGATCGCGTCGGGGTGAGGTCGGGGCGTTTGGTGGAGGTGATCGGTCTCGCAGCGCAGGGGCTGGCGAGTCGACTTCCGCAGAAGCCATTTCGCCAAAAGATAGGAAAGGAAGGAAAATAGATTATAGCTTCCCCAATCGAAATAGAATCCAATCCCGAAAGGCTTTGGTTCGGTTTCGAGCTGAGATAGATGTCTTGATTTCTTTTAGATTGGGGGGGGGGGGTGTTCATTTTTTTCTACATTGTTGCAGCCTTCCTGGCAATGCAACAACAAAATTTGCGCCACATTCATATCATTGCTTCAGCACCCAGCCACACAACCCGAATTTTAGCGCCCCACGCTATGCGCGTTACCTACTCCGTACACATACTACTACTTCGTACGAAGTAGTACTTGTTTTAATAGTACTCCGTACACGAGAACCACGATCCATTAGCTGAGACTTTTCAAAAAAGACCAGGTGTCGATTAAACAATCGTCAAAACCTCGTCTACAAACTTTTCCAACCATCGCAATTCGATACTATAGCCCTATTTGCTTCCCGTCATCTCTAGACATCTACCTGTTTCAGAGCGGCTTAATTTTCAAGGAGGCGCATAAACGAGCAACTAGACCGAAATCGTTCTCCTTTCACCACCACCAGAATCCAGCCAGATAATCGCCGACCACTATGGTGAGTTCCCTCTATCAAACCACCGCACGCACTGAGTCGCCTCTTATTTCGGCCTACAAATTGCAATAGACATTATATATTGCTAACAGACCCTTCTTAGCTCGGGAAACTTGTCGGCCTCGCCATGCTTACGGCAGCCATCGTCGTTTACCTTTACTATAGTATCTGGGTCCTAGTTATTGTATGTCCAATGCCCCAACTTTTGCCAATCATCTCAATGTTCAGCGGCTGGTGTTAACATTGCCCTCGAAATAGCCCTTTGTCGACGACGATCACCCGCTTCACGGCTTCTTCCCCCCGCGCGTCTGGGCCATCCGAATCCCCGTCATCCTCATTCTCGTCGGCATCGCCGTTGTCGGTACTTTCCTTAGCACTGTGATGATTCGCAGTAATCGCAAGAAGGCTCTCAAGGCTAAGAATGCATAAACGAAAAACGAATGTCGCGCGAACCATCAGAACGGGGGACCATGACGACGATATGAAACACCTCTGCTTTGCTCACTCCACAGCGAACAACGGGAACTAATTGGGATCAATGAAGCTCTTGTACTATTAATTATACACACGTGTTGAATTTAACACTATTTCCTTAGGGGCATTATGGCTAATTCTTCCCCTGGTTGAGCAGAGACAACTCAGCTTCATGTAGCACATCCCCTACAATATAAAAATAACAAAATTCTAAACCAAAATATTGCCCCAAGGGCGTATGTTTGTGTGCCCTCATGCCTCATGGTTTACACTTGATACGCATGCACCACCCATCTTGGCATTTCCAGGTGGAATCAACTCCCGATGCACAATGTCACGGGCCGTAAGACAGCGAGGTATAAAGGCCCTAGTATTTCCAATGGCCCCAAAATCGAATGTACTATCTCGGGTGCACGCAGGGGAACCCTCTTCGGAGTGAGATCCGTTTCCAGGATCTGACAGGTACAATCCTCAGAGTTTGACCGCAAATCAATAAACGAATGGATCGGCAGAAACAGCAAGGATGAATCAAGAGAAACTGCGGAATAACAAAACCCGGAACTAGCCAGGTGGCAAGGAGGAAGACCAACTCAATGAAACAAAGTCCGCAAAGCCTTGCCCGCAACCCGGTTCTCAATTCCTAACACTCCATTAAACCCTCTGGTCCGCAAAGTCCAAGACCTCACAATCGTCCTCAAAAAACCCATCGTCGTCATGTTCTGCATGTCGCGCCCCACGTCTGCGCCGGGTCGTGACTACGATTTGCTCGTCACCGTCCCCGACTTGCAAGACCCGCTCCATGGCAGATGAGGGCAAGGCGCGATGATCGTCGGGGGACAGGTTCTCGTCTGCTTCAGCAGGAAGACCAAGATCCAATTTCGTGGCAATGATCTTCTGCCCAAACGCCCACTTCTGTGAAGTTGCAAGCGCCTGGGACTGGCTTGAAGCTGTCTTGCCCTTCTTCTGTTTCGATGTCACGGGTGTCTCCGTAGCCATGTCCGCCGGTTGGTAGGTAACTGAAGCAGAAACCACTTGTGTAGTCGACTGTATAGCCCCGTACTCCAGAAGGGCAACGCGACGGTCTGTGTGGAATGGCTGGTATGGCGCGCTTGACTCTATCTCGGCCTGTGGAATCGAGGCTTCGGGGCCCACCGGTACTCGGGCTGTTCGTGGCGGCACTTCCAATGTCACAGTGTTCCCAGCATCTAACTCACGGTCCGAGAGAACAAGCTCATCATCGCCGTTGAGGAACCGTTTGACCGACTCGGCAATAATATCATCGGGGAGAGCGGGAACCTTGTAGTCTTTGTAGAGGTTTCCGCGCCGTGCACGGTCGTGTCCGTTGCGACTCGACGTTTGCTGTCGCGACTTGGAGGGAAAAGCCCTTACAAGCCCGTCTGCGGCGACAAACAAATCATGGCGACGCTTGCCGGTGATCCAGGTTACACAGGAGGGCATGGGAGCCATGCGACTCTGTGGGAGTGAAACCCTGTTTTCTCCGGTGTGTCGTAGTTGATTGATGGCATTGCCGGTTCTTCCCAGCGAGCTACTGATACTTGCCGCCAGAACGCGACCGCCGTGACTGGCCGAGTCGACAATGGCGGCGCTAGTCAACGCCTGGGAGGTCATGCTACTCCTCCGTGGTCGGCTCACGAGAGGCCGCACAGCCCCGAATGCACCACCAATGGCACTGGAAGCGATGGAGACTGCGGAGCTTTGGGACTCTGAGGTCAAGGGCGGAATGACTTCCTTCGGTCCCCTTCGCCGCCTGGGCGGCGGCCATGTGAAGGCGCTAGAGGGCATGTCAAGTAGATGCACCGTCCCGCGTTCCGTAACCATTGCTATACGCTCTCCGTTCGGCTTGGTCCAAGACACATCGACGATGCGAGCTACCGTTAGTCGGGAGAAGTGTGCAATTTGGCGAACGCGGGTTCCAGGCTCCTCCAAGGCCCCAGAAGGTTGTAGGGGTGAGGATTTTGAGTACTGAATGCGCATCAAGTCCCACACCGTTTGCACATCGCCCTTAGAGCTAGCCGAAAAAAGTGACAGGCCAGAAGGGGAAAAGGAGAGGAAACTGCAGCCCAAAGGGCTTGAAAAAGTCGCGACCGGATGCACAGATGAAGAATTGCCCAGAACCTCCATATCGATGATGGATATGAGGCCAGGATCGTTATACACAGCCTGGCCAGGGGTTCCGTGGGTTGGGGGAAACTGCGAGCCGTCGTGTCGTGGAGGGTACGATGCTCCCCACTGAGTAACCGGAGGTGGCGGGGGTCGCGCTTGTGCATGTGGCTGGTTCGAGGACTTGGTCCAGTATGAATTCCAGGCTTGCAAGCCCTGCTGCCCAACCCACCTTGCACCTTGAAGAAACTCCTGCGTCGCCCCCCGGACAAACTTGTTCATCAAGCCTTCGATTGGAAGATCAACAGCCAGCGACGGTGTTGGCAACTGCGGGGGGGTGACACTTGAGATGCCTGGCGCTTTGCCGACCAAGGGAACCGAGACTTGGGCGCGCAATGCTATTTGCGAAGACGGAGCCGGGGGCGAGTATGCCAGCCAACGGCCGCTCAAGCCTAGGATGGGGGAGCGCGTGGTCGTACGCGAAGAGGCAGTAGGTTCACCGTTTCTGACCGCCTCTTCGCTCACATTGGCCTTCGGAGCCTGTTGAATACTCGTCCAGATCTTGGCCACGCATGCAAACTTCACCGGCCCGTGAGGTTGTACCGGTAGTTGCCGGAAAATCCAACACTCACCAGAAACCCCAGACGCAACAACGACAGAGCCCGTATCTGCTTTGACAACGAATGATCCGGTGGGCGACGGTGCTTGGAAAATACGGCTCGTCATGGCGAAAGGATTGTTGAGAGGAACATTTGGAGCGCGGAGAAGCACATCCACTAACTGGCCCGTGGTGAGCGAATAAACCTCGACTGTTGTCTGGTAGTATTCAACAGGCTGGCTCAACCGCCCAGTGTTGCCCTCTCGCGGTTCCCCGCCTGGGCGAGGACTTCCAGGGCTACTGCCCTTTACAGAGGAAGCTCCGCTGTTCGGGAGTGTTGCCGGCAACTGATCGGCCGAGTGGTCAGCAATGACGGGACCGTGTATCACAACAGCCACCAGTGGAAAGACATCAGGGACATCGGTTGACGAAGTCCATGGAATAATTTTGGCGTGAAAAACGCCGCCCCGAAGACCCTTCAGGCTAGCCACGGGCTCGAGGCCTCGCTTCGTCACAGCGTGGACCTCGAGACCGCCTTCATATCCCGCTAGAACCACGGTGTCGGTCCCGGAGGCTGAGTCCGCTGGGTGTCGGGGAAGTGTGTCGTAACCGAAATAGTAGCCTCTCTCACCCGCCTTCAGACCAAGGTGGGCCGGTGCACCAAAGTCTAATTCTGGGGCGCCGTAGAAGTGCGGTTGGGGGTGGTGAGGGAGAGGAGGGTGGGATCCCGTTCGGACGTGTGAATACTGCGAAGCCATAGACCCCCTACGATATGCGGCGCTGGCGGGAACTTGGCGACCGCGTGTTTCGGAAGAGGCAGGAGCAGGGACGGCGTGGCCGTCCATCTGGAAATTAAGTAGTCCTTGCCCCGCTGGCGGTGGCGATCGAGCAGAGGGAGGACTACCATAAGACCGGGGCGACCACGCAGTGTGTAGGCGATTCGTATCCTCGTAGGAAGAAGGTTCGGTGGGGGGCCACTCTGCAGCGAGGCTGGTCAGATTTCCGGGCGAGCAACCAAGGCCGTCTGCCCAATCGAGCGTACTCTGTGCCGTGCTCGCAGAGATGGAGGTAGTAGACAGAGCATCTAGGGCAGGAGAAGGTTCCGTTGATTTTCCATTCTGAGGAACAGACTCGGGTCGGATCTCTGGAGAGCAAGGTGACGGCGAGGAGCCGCTAGAAGGAGGGGTCTTGAGCGCGTTGCGGGACCTGGCAGCAAAATGGCGAGTTAGCTTGAGGTAGCAGCGCAAATGCGACCGTCACCGTAGCATTCTCAAGTGGTCTCAGGCAAGCAGATAATTCGAAGAGAAATGGGAGACGTACGTAAATTTTCCAGCCGCCTGTTTCGTCACAGCGGCGGCGATTCCACCATCTTTCGGGTTTCTGGTCTTCTTCGAGCCTGTAAAGCAAAGACTCATGTAAGCCGGGACTCTAGTAACGGGCGCCGATACACAGGCAGCGACGACGGGGGAGGACAAAAAAGGAGAGAAGAAATACGAACTGGGCATTCAAGTGACTGTCACACAGCCGGAGCAGCTAGCTGCCCTAGATGCCGTGCTCTTCGTGGCAGGGTACGAGTATTGGGAGGTACCGGAAGGGGACGCGGGGTAAAGGGACGTCGAGTGCGTGGGACCAGTTTAGCGGCGGCTTCGGTTATGGAAGGGAGATCGAGGGATAGGTAATGGCGTTTAAACTCTCTTTGGCTCCCGAAAATCGAAGCCCGACAATCTCAAGACAAGTTGTGGCTTCGGAAGGTGCTGTAAATTCGCGCAGGGTGGAAGGGAGAAAGCGAGAAGTTGGTAGCCGGTCAGGGTAAGAGTTGATAAAGAGTACTCCGTACCATGCAGCTAACCCCTGGATCGTGGGGTGTACAAGCACGCGCGGGGGAGATAGCCAACCGATAGACAAGCCGGGAAATAAAAGATGGTCAGATTTCCACCAGGGAAAACAGAACGCGAGAGAGAGCGGTGCCGGAGTCTATTGTCTATTGCAATATTATGTATCGAGAAAAGGACGCGAGATCGTAATAGTTGTTGGGATTTGGTTGAATGGTTCGTTAAGTATGTAGAAGATGAAGAGAAGGAACGGAAAGAGGTCTGGAATTAGAGGCGGCGCGTAGAATAACATGAGGGGCAAGGGAAGTGGTTTAGTGAGACAGGTGGTGGGTAACGGCATTAATGGGGGGAGGCCTGTGACTCTCTTGCCAGTGTTCTCTAGGCGTCACTAGCGGTATGAGTGTTGGATATGGAGGGGTATCTGCGAAGGGGGCTTGGGGGGAGGGGGGAGGGGGGAAAGTGGAAGTGAGAAAGTGGAAAGAGGGTGACCCGCCGTCCACCTGCCCCTTGGCTGTCTGCTGCAAACGTCACCGGCGTCCCTTGTTGAGTGACTTGCCCATTCATTGTACAAGTAGCAATACTCCGTAAGATGGCTACTTGGCTCAAAGGTACGCGGTACTTGCTAAAGGCAGGAAAAGCTGTAGAACTCCGCCACAAATTATGGGGTGCCAACTTCTCTCAAATATGCATTCGAGGTATAGAGTACTTTGTCCACAACACACACTTGTGCTATCATTTGGTCATATTACTCCGTACTCCGTACTTTGTAAACTTTACCAGTACTACACCCACAACCGCTTATCCTGGCTGGCTCACCCGCCTTGCCCATGTTACTCACGCCGTCGGAAAGTATGGGCGGGAAAGTATGGACGGACTAAGGACAGAAGAACAGAGCTAGAAGCTACCCTTTGGATGTTTATTCAACCTGTTGGCAAATAAGTCTTCGGGAGTCCGAGTGAAATCTCATCATTCCGTGTCTTCTGAGACTCTCCAGTGTTAATGTTAAACCATTACGACGTGTGACATCGACACCACTGCGGATGAGCGAATAGTTCTTGTGATGATGAGTCACTGCAGCATGCACCGGCAGGCACGCGATGGCCCGCCTTCCACCTGTTTGGATTCCAGGTTGTTCCAACAGAATCTAAAGACTCTACTCCGTACTTGCAGATGCTAGACACTTATGCATGCAGCTCGCCTCGTCAGCCTCCATGCCTTCTCCACGCTGCCAGATAGGCTCTTTCATTGGAGCGCTCCCACAGCGGCATGTCTCATCCCCACTAGAATGTCCGGCAATCATTTGTATTCCAGACTGCATGTTTGCTTCCCAGTATCTACCCTCTACCTCTCAAGATCGCCCACCCAGCTCTATTTACATGTACAAGTATTTAAACTACAAGGTCCTGCACCACATGGTCAGCCACCACTTGCACTCCGGCAGTGTTCCTTTGCAGTTATCTCACCATTTAATTGGGGAAGTAGAGGGTCGGTGGTGACAGCATACGGAGTACATGATTAGTCGATTAATATCGTACATGCAGCATCGCTCAAACAGGCAGCTTGCTTCTGTACACTGCGAATCACCAAACCTAATCAGTGCATGTCCCCAGCTCCCAGAAGCTGCATCGAGTAACCACCTTTTCTTATTCCTTTGCCGCAGCAGGCACAGACTAGCCTTGATTTGTCCCATCCACCTCTTCCACACCTCTCCAGACACCTCTCCAGACTGGCCCTTTGGAGATCTCGTTGGTGGGTCAGGCAGGGGCCGAGAATATGGGGATGCACAGCACACACACACACACACACACACATACGCACACACACATACGCACACACACATACACACATACAAGTATGTCGGACCTCGGGCTCGGTTGAGCGAGCGGTGGCTAACCCTCCGACCGTGGTGAAAACTGTTGACCCTCCCTTTTGAGTATGCAATCCCACCATTCTTATTCAAGTCTATATCCCTTGCGACGATGCTGAATGGGCACCGGATGCCCGTGGTGACCTTCCTTTACGTGTGGGTTTGCAGTTGGGACGACTCTGGTGTGGTGGAAGGGAGAGGAGCGTGGCAAAATCCCCCAAAGTCCGATTCTGATAGCTGGTGTCTGGGGGGCATGACGCCAACGCTCCCTTTGCCGACAGCTTACAGGCGAATCTCGCGTCAACCGCCATAAACCTCTCTTGGCCGGCTGACGAACTGATTCAATGCTTCGAACCAACTTAGTGTCATTTTGCCCAGTAGCCCCTCTTCATTCAGCCATGTGACCCCTCGGCTGGGCTCACTCACCATGCGTGTACTCGGTACTTTATGCGCCGTAGGATTGCTCATTGCAGTACTTGTACTCCGTAGTTGGTTTGTACAACGTGTTTTATGCCTCTCCCAGCCACACACATCCACTCAAGCCGATGCTTGGACTGAGGCGGCCGAGTACGCGTAGCTTCAACTATTCAACTACTACGTATCCGTATATCGCCAACTCTTCTATTCAGGGCAGCAAGTTCGAATCGAAGCCTCATTCCACAGACGCAGTGCCGATTCTTTTATTGGGCCATTGCTAGAGCTCTTGAGTTATCTTATATCACATGGCTAGGCTTTATCTAAGACGACCCATCTGAGTTGCATGGCTGGCCAGCCCAAAATGACAAATGAGGCGATAAACCGCCTTACAAGCCAAAACGAGCCATCCAGCTTAACAGTAGCTCTACACATTCCCAAGGGGAGATATTACGGCTTCTTTTCCTGTCCTACTAAAAGTAAAACGTGCTGATTCAATGAGGCTAATGGAACTCTTACCTACCGTTCTTGTAAACCACAAAAGATATGGGAAACTATTTAAACTATGTTGCCTCATGCACATACGTTTGTAGCCCACCCCTGCGAAGCATTTCGAATCCCACATAATCATCAGTTGCAATTCCAAACAAACCAGCTTGAAAATTTTCCCCAATTTTAACATACCACATGCTAATCACACCTCCTACCCGGGAAAGAAATAGATACAATGCAGCTTCCGCGTTATCCAATAATTCACCTCCCCCGCCTCCCCTCTTGAGAGTAGCTGGTTGTCAGTTTCAAGTACATAAATTCCAAGATTCAACTTCAAACAGAAATTGGGAGAGCTATCTCTCCGGAGATCCTTGTACTTGTAGACATCGCGAGAGGGCTGACAATAAATGTGCACAGCCCTACGGCTGGCCATCGTCATTTTCAGCTCAGCAGCTCCACCAACTCAGATAAGGCAGACTGGTCTTCATGTGCAAAAACCGCCTTGACATTACTCCGTACCCTTTTCTTATTTGCTCCTAAATATATAATCGATTGTGATCTAAGTGACCATGAGAAATTGCTTATTTCGTCAGAGGACACATCCTCATCTTCGAGAGAACAAATACTACTGGTCCAAGTCGACTAAGCGGTCATCAAAAGTATCCTCATCATGTACGTAAAAAAAAAAAGAAAAAACTCCAGCTAGCCTTCTTAAAAATGACCCAGGTGGGTAGTAGTGAGCAAGAAGCAGCTACTGCCCCTGTTCATCCACTCCCATAACCCCCGAACCAACCGTGCCATAAGACATAGAAATACGAGACGAAAAGATGTCGTTTTCCCCTTCCACCGTTACAATCGCCAATGGGTGTATTGGGTACCAGAATCCATCCGGAACCGCCGCTTTACGGCCCAATACTACATTCGCACTCCCCGCGCACTAACTTCCCCCTTCTCGCCAATGTTCAAAAGCACACGGCACTCGGGACAGTACCACTTAGTTGTCCGAGCCGGGATATCTGTTAGGCCGACACACTCTAGGTGGTACCATTCGTTTTTGCAGTTCTATGGCGGTTTGTCAGACTATAAACTCTTGTGTGCACTGCGCGGCATTGTCGCCCGACTAGGATCTCGCAGAATCCAAGAGACGAGTTGAGCGGCGGATGGCTTTAGCTCACCTCAGTGTTATCACATTCAATCATGGTCCCAAAGCTGACACGATTGCACAAGCAATACCTTGGCTCATTGGGGTCGATAGGGTTTCCTTCGTCGTCGACCTCCTCCATTTCAATTTCCGACTGCTGTCCCTTCTCTTTCTTCGATGCCCTGGCCTTTTTCCTCGGTGCAGCTTTTCTCTTACCCACGGCGCTACTACCGCCGGAGTTGGTGGTGCTCACAATGCCTGGAGCTGGCCTCCTTGCGCGTTTACCGGGCGGTTTCGTATCGGGGGCTGGTGTGATCCTTGCAGCACTGGCTCGCCGGGGTCGATCGACGGCCACTGAAGATGGCGGTTCCTGACTTGGTGCCTTTCCCCATGATACGGGACGACGCCCAGCGCCATCAGGCCCCGGGGTTGTACGTGGAGTGGGACCGCGGGAGGACGAACCGGCTCTGCCATACGACGTCGTAGTCTTGGCTGATGGTGGCATGGTTGTGGATGTTGCCGTAGGATTTGATGCGGAAGGGGCGGTGGAATTTGCGTCGGCGTCGGCTTTTTGGAGTGGCAAGGTTGCGGGGTCGGTGGTTAGATGTTTACGAGCTGTATCCTGCCTCGTTTCTCTCCTAGGCTGTTCTCTAACAGGAGGGGGTATAGGGGTGGTGGATTTGCGTGCCTCTACTATCGGCCGCGGGATAAAAGTTTCCGCGGGTGCTTTGGTAGGGATGGTAGTGGTAGTGACTAGAGCAGCTCCGGTGCCCATAATAGGGGGCGAGGCTGATGTTTTCAAGCGTGAGATGCCTCCGGAGGAATCGGGGTGGAGGCGCGGGATTGGTATAGGTACAGGCGTCGTTGAGTGGGGTACGATGGGGGTAGATGTAGAGAGGGTTGGCTGAGGAGGTGGGATGGGGGTTTCCGATTGGCTTTGCGAGTTGTTTGTGTGAAACTGAGGCGGTGGAACGGGTGTTTCGGTTTTAGCTCGTTTAGGTAGGGGTTTTGAGGAAGTGGCCGCTGCGTCCCGAGCGGCTGACTCGTCCATTTCTCGCTTCCGTTTTGCTCCAGCCCTCGACCGCACATTCTTAGCGGAGCGAGGAGGTTCGACAACACTGGAGCTCGGCGCACCGTCTCCCCAGAAGAGGCGAGCTGCTTCGGCCGTCTTACGGGCGGACTCCTCTGCCTCTTCAGCTGCCTGTTTGGCCATGGCCTCTCGCTTAAGCTTTTTGGCCTCGTTTAACCGCATTCCTTTGTTACGCACAGGCAACTCATCTTCTACAGTGTCGGCGCTGATTGCTCCTTCGGGGAGTAAGTGGACGCCTGAGGTTTTATCGGCAACAACGGTAGGTAGCGGGTGAAAATTGAAAGGCTTTCCCTCTGCCTCTGCGTTCTGCTTCGCGGCCTTGAAGGCATCCAGTCCGCGGCCAAGAGCCTTGAGCTCCCGCGCAATCATGGTGTCGCTCGGGGTCCAGACGGCATTCTTCTTCATGCGCTTTCGTAGTTTAGCAAGCTCGTACTGCGTCAATTGGAGCCACGGTGCATCGGAGCTCCCAGCCACTGCATCGGCAGGCGGAGGAATGAGCGCACTTGGAGAAGGGTCACTAGTGTTAGGAGTTGGGGGGGGTGGGAGTGTGTGTGGGGTTTGGATAGGAGGGATTGGTGTACTACTGGCTGGTTTTGGCGTCTTTGGCGGTTTGCTCACAAGCCTAATTCTAGTGGCCTGGCCATTAACTGTGCGGCTGGGAGTGTGTGATCGTGCCGGTGGGCCATCAGATTCGTCGCCAGTCGACGTCGCATCGCTGTCATCCGAGTAATCGTCCATGTCCAACTCATAAGGAGCCAGGACTTCGCCCGGGACAGTAATTCGGGGTACCTGGCGACGCCGAGGCTTCTGCCCGTCTTTGCGATTCGCAGGCTTGGGCGTCCGAGTCGCGTTAGGGGATTTGGAAGCTGCGACGGGGCTTGTCGGTTCTTCAGCCGTCGGGTAGTTTTCCATCATTGTTTGCAATTTGAATAGTATCGTCTTGGCTCTTTTGTAATGCCGGTTCACGTTTTCGGACATGCGTACCGCCTCTTCGTGGGAATATATACGCGAACTTAGCGCGCGATCAAGTGCGTCAGATATCTGAGCCCGGAGGTCGGCCGGAGCGGGGCAATCAGCAGCCGGCAATTCAGGGAGCTCGGCCCAGATTGTAGTGAGGCGGTCGAGTTTGGCCGACGCATCGCAATACGTCTCGTCTAGCTTTCCGATCAGCGTGAGAGAGCGAACCATATCTGACGGTAGGTATTCGGTGAAGTCGAGAAAGTCGGTGACTGTTGCTTGGGCATCTGGGTCGGTACGATTCTCCATAGAGCTTATTGAAAGGGCGGACGAGGTGAGCGATCTATGAATCGCTTCCTCGATAGGTACATGGCCCTTTGGGGAGATAGCCTCAGGCTCGGCGCCAGGGGCTTGAATGACGGCACTCATGGTCGTAGGTGAAGGCGGGTTAACGAGTAGCGGCAAAAGACCATTATGGTCTACAAAAGAATGTTTCTATAAAATCATGGATGCGTAGTATCTGGTAAAGCTATGCCTTGCATCGGGCCGCACAGGAAAGTGAAAGGAGGACTGCGCTCGGAGCCAAGCGATGAGATGCAATCGCAAGGAAGTCGCGAGAAGCCTAGTCGTGGTTGGATGTGGTCCGTGCGAATATGTTTTGGCACCAATAGTGGGCGATCACGTGCTAGTACAAGAAACACGTTGCGTGGGTAATACCGCCCCACCAGCAATGGACGATGTGATGGGGCGTCGGGCTTACTCCGTAGTTTACAGGCGGCTGTCGCTCAGCTGAGAATTCTTTGTCTCATTCGCAGTCTCTTCTTACTCTATCAATCATCACAGCTACTTTTTAGGCATTTGTATTTCGGAAAAAAAAAGCCAATAGCACTGATAGTACTCCCGACGTTACATTGTAGACGGGAATCATCATCTTGTCATGCAACCCAAGCTGGGCTGACGCCTGGCTAGGCCTGGCCAGATCTCTCATCCCCACGCTACTCCGTATGTAAGAGTGACTACGGAGTAGCTGATGCACATTCACAGCCGTCGGTGGTGTAAGACGATGCAACCCTAGTCCCAAGTCCCGGGCGTGCGAGGTTCCGAATCCCCCACCCAAAAGAGACTCTCTTCGTATCATATTCTGGTGTCCATCTGAACGAGTTCCCACACCACCACCCCGGAGAACTCCGTTTACCAACAGCCTTAAGAGTTCAGCCATATTAGCTCATTTTATTTCGAAGTGGTCTAGTTTGACAAGAGACTTCCAGAGGTCTTAAATCTGTCTGAACCAATCAAAGAACGTGGACGTAAAAACCAACATCTCAGACACCCCTTACGGAGTAATTGAAGCTCTAGCCAGTCGGGCAGGAGGAGTCTCTTCCGAAAGTTGCCCAGTGGCTGTAAATACGCATTTAAAGTGATCACTATCGCAGGTTGCTTACCCTGGCTCCTGGGTCTTGGGGGCGCAATCCCACATGCACACCCTTGAGACGATAAATGCCACTGCATCAAGAGCTGTGCATACTAGGCAGCCAATAAAACGGCTTAAATGGCTCTTCGCGGGGCATTCCCACCATGGAACAGTTTTTACAACCAGACGTGCAACTAATGGAGTAGGATTCTGGGGGATTGGATTGACTTCTTATTTCAAGGATCTGCAACGGTCTAATTGATAAACCGTTGTCGTAGGTAGTGAGTGATTAATTTACATCTATCTGATGGGAGGGGGACTGAGGTAAGAAAACAAATGAGTGCCAATCCTGCATTACTTGGTACACACCAAGCGCACTGTCTCTTTACCAATCGGTATCGGTGTCCCGGATTATCTTGGACCCCCAAACCTGCTCTGTACCCTCGACATAATACCCCGAATCGCTTCCAATGAGAGTAAGGGATCCGTATAATGTCAAATTTCGACATCGCCTAGATTGGGTTAGTAATTGAAATACGTTGCCATCTAGGGGTTGTATAAAAAGAATGAACGAACAGGTAGCCATTGATTGTGGTATCCCCGTAAATTTCAAGGTCTGTGCCCTCGAAGTTGCCCGAGATTCGCAGTTGTCCCCAGCCTTTGAGTTTGTCACTGTTAACCGGTTTTTCGTCAGCCTGTTTCTTTCAACATGGAGGTAGAGCGAGCCAGTATATTGGATGAAGAGCGGCGCGGGGAAACCAACTGGGCTTGTAAATATCCGACGATCTCGATATTTCCTGCCGCTTTGATTCTTCCTCTAATAGTAGTAATCTCATATCAGCAATAGTATAGTGGCGAGATACGATAGAGCATGTAGTGTTATTGAACTTACCCGCACACAACGCTCCCGTTAATATCAATACTCCCGTATGCCTCGAGTTTATCCTTGATGGAAAAGTTTCCGTTGAGAGTGATGTTACCTTCTGATTTCACAGACCCGGAAACTTCCATTGGGCCTTCAAGTGTGATTGCGTCATCACTCTTGATAGATCTGGACTTGCGAAGGGGTTGGTTTCCTGTCGAGGAGCTTCCCGAAGCACGGTGTGAAGACATGGCCGGATATTTGGACGTCAATAAGCCCTTACAAGGTAGCACGATATTGAGAATATATGAATAGTGGGCTTTTGAGGATAGACAAGGTGAGCAACCAAATGCACTGGAGAGGTTTACTTTGTGACGAGAATCATGGGCAAGAAGGCGAGGAGATGTGATGTTATTTAAATACTAGACACAACAGTTGGACATGAACTCACATTATCCTTGACCATCGGTAACATCAAACCCGTTACTGGTCGTGACGCTATGAAATGAAGAGCTCATTGACTGAACCTCTCCGCTCGTTCAGCTCGACGCTTATTGTTCACCTATCGTACAGCTTTCCATCTTGGGATGCTAGGGCTGAAGAGTCTCTCCAACTGAAAATAAGCCATTGCCTAGACATTCCGTCCCAGGAAGGTCTGGAGGTAAAGAATGTATCTGGCCCACAATGCTTGCTTGAAAGGAGCCTAGCCTAGTCCGCCACTCCCCTGTATAATGGTGGTATTATGGCTGGCCACCTTTTTTTCTTATTCGAGGAGGGGTGGAAGGAAAGGGAAAGGGGTGTTTACGACTGGAGGTTACAAGTCGATGGTGCCAGGTAGTCGAGAGAGCGTCAAGAGAAGAGGCTTGGCTGCTTTCATTGAGACGGGGGGGTGACTACACGCCGCTAGCAAGATAGAACAGGGAAATAGCTTCATAGCGAGAAAACCAAAACTTCACCTCAACAGAAGCTCATTGGATTGTGGTTGAGGCGCAGGCCGTAGGTTGTTGTTCAGTGGTGGCTTGCCTGGTGGGGCCCAACTTTCGCCCTCGCTAATTCGCGAAGTCAGCCGCGCCTAAGATGGAAAGGTTGCACACCTCGAAAAAAAGTCGCCTGTTTTCGATAAGACCTAGGCAGCGCCTCACTCGGAACCGAGCCGATTGACACAGAAGCGAAGGCCTAGGATGGAGAAGCGAAGGCCTAAGATGGAGAAGCGAAGGCCTAGATGGAGATGCACGGCAGGACGAGAGAAAAACATGATGCGTCAATTGTCATTTGACCAAATAGAGAACTGGACAGTTCAGCCCTATATGCAGCCACCGGGATCCTGCCCACCAGTGCGAATTGCCAAACATTACAAAAAAAAAAACAAGACAGGCGCCAGGGATGGGTATCACGGCGTCTCATGGTCATTTATCCGCGCTCCGTATGAGTGGAAATAGGCAGACAGGGACCCATCCTCACAAAAATAACAAGTACATACGCGAAGAAAGCTCTGGACGACCAATGCCAAGACTTCCTTCTGGGAACTCCGGTAGTCTCGACTAGCAGGACTAGGCTGCCAAGTCCTGGGCTATTTGTTCTTTGGGCCGGCCATGGTGCCGTAGATGGTCATGCGAACTTAATTCACTGGGTATACCAATGGCGTATAACAGAGCGAGCAACTCTGATAGGAGAGACCAAGCCCCCAAAGAAGTCTGTCAGGAAGGCTGAAACCAGGGATTTGGGGAAACGAACTCGACTCAGCGAATACTTAGATTAACCGGCCTGCTGGATCAACCCACCCTAACTTAGGTGGGTGCCTCGCCAGCAACGCGGAATGCCTTGCCCAAAACTACCCTTGTCCAGCCTCTGATCAATTCGGTCACAGGTCGGTTGATTTGTGAGTTGGTGGTCTACGGCCGCCCAACGAAACCAAGTGCAAGGCCAGTGAGTGCTGTCGCAAGTGCCCAGACCGTAGCGTAAGTCGCGGCGCCAAAGGTATCGACTCCACGGATTTCAAAACACTGTATAAACACATTGATTCCGACGGCGACGGTTGCAAAGCTGGTTCGTTGGATGCAAACCTTGGCTCTCCATGTATAGCCCCAGATGTTGTAAATTAAGGTCTCTTTGAGCGATGCCTCAGCTGGATTGAACCGGTCGAGTTCTTCATCCTCCGGCGAATCGCCAGCAGATGTGACCGGAGTGAAGAAAAATAACCTCGCGGCAAGGCCGAGCATTGCAGTAGCGGGAAGAACAGACCAATAAGATGCGGTGTAGGCAGGGGTCACAGACGCGAGCCCATCGAAATGCAATACCAAAACTGGCGGTAGGAATGTCTGGAAGGAAGACAAGAGAGCGACAGAAAAGATCGATGCCGACAAAACTACAGTGTATGCCTTTACTTGAAAATCGATAACCACATCTCGGTCAGGAAGTCTTGAGGCGGCGGAATGTGCGTTAGATAGCGGGCGGAGAAAGTGGACTGGGACAGCGACCGAGCCAAGATCGATCGCTAAGGTAGCTAGGAGTGTGACTGGACGGATGCCGTAGAATGTATTGAGGAGGTAGGCCTGAAAATCGGCGCGATTAGAGACATGCGATTCCGCATTGCAATATATAGGAAGGATTAAGGGAGGGCTGTTCAGTGACGTCTTACAATTGGGACACTGCTCAACACACCAAGACTGGCGAAGTCCAAGCTATCATACCCTAAAAACCATTCGCCTGCTAATTGAGTTCTATATTCATGTTAGAAAACAGGGGGAACACATGGAGGGCCTAACACGCTGGCGGGGTAGTGGCCATAGATAGACATACATCTTCCAGAATACTACAAAAGCAATATACTGCCTCGAATCGATCGTCTTGTGAACGGCAAGTTGCTCGCCATTGCTCCAATAGTTCCGGAAGGAGTACGCAGCTGAGGCTACGGCGAGCCTAATTACGAAAAGAAGGATAAATCTGACTGGCGAAGATAGCCGTGATCCGCTGTCCTGAGTGTGCTGGACGGGCTGAGGATCCGGCTGGGATTCTTCAAGGCTATCTTGTAATGATTCATCAGCATCGCTCGGTAATGGTTTGACGAGATCGACCGGCTGCTCATCTTGCGAATTGCCGTTGTCAGAAGAGCTCTCGACATCGGGAGATGGCTCCTTAATGTAATCGGCGGGCTTCTGTTGTCCTCGTCGGACTCTGGTGGATTGTCGGGTAGCTCGAGGAGGCATGGTCGAGTGTATGGGTTGCCGACAGTGATATTAGAAGACGAGGGGTTCAAGTGTAGTTGTTGATCGCGAGAGTTGAGGGCGTTGACAAGGGGGGCAAACACAAAACAAGTTTAGTGGGACAGAAGGTAAGATATGTAATACTCCGTACTTGTACGAGGTGAGCTCATGTACCAATGTTGTTTGGTGCGCGAGAGGAAAAAAGTGGACCGATCGCAAGAAATGTTTCGAGCGCGTGGTGACGTACTATGAAAGTACTATGTAAACTAGACCCGCCGTCGCACCTGCTTGCGCGAATCTAGTTTACATCAACAGTACGGAGTACATAGCCCTAAATTTTCGTAGGAATTACAGGAATTGCTTCGTAGAGTAAGCCCTCGGCGATTAATTACAAGTACACTAGTTGAAAAGAGCTTGGTACTTCTAGTATTTATTATCTACCCATAGAATGGGTGCAAAGCATCTCTTATGTATGAAATTTGCATCCATCAAGCTCATCACAAAGCTTGTTAACTATTTACAACGCCGAGACACTGTCTCTCCCTCTCTCATGGTTATTACCATTAATGGCAGGTCCTGAGCTGATCTGATTTACAATTCCAAGCTGAGGCATTCAACAATTCGGAGTACACCCTTCTTGTATATATGCAAAGTGTCAAAGTGTGTTGGAGAAATCAAGTACATACGTAGTTTACATCCCCACGCACTCCTATGGATTCTTCCATGAACTTACTCGAGGATTAGATTGTGCCAGCCCTGCGACAACCATCGGAAATACAGAACAGTTAGCAAGGATCGGCAACAGACAAATAATACTCCGTAAATACTTTAGATGGAGATTTCCCCCACCTCTTTGATAGCGTCTGGTGGGGTGGTTGAGCCAGGGCCCCCAGTTCAGAGATATGGAGTATTAGGGCGTATCAAGGTAGTAACAATGAATTGGCCTTACTTTCACTTGTACGGTTAGCTATTGCCATATTCGTTATCTATTAGCCCAACAATCAGCTCGTGATTTAGTTTACTTGTATGTGCATTGCTCTTCCCAACTCGAACCAAATACATGATAGTCTCCTCGAGTTGGCCCCGGGCGCATAACAGCTGTCCTCTCATGGCATTCAGCACTCACCAATGCCAACAATCTTTTGTAGGGTACTCTCGCGAGTCAAAAAAAAAAAAGGGTCCAGGCCTAGTTGAAATGAGGTACTTTGCGTATAGTAATAATAGGTCAAGAACCATAGAGTAGCCCCGGAATCAAGATGTCGTTTGAGGATCAGCAAGATATCCCACACTGCACGTGACTGTTCATTGGAGATAACAAGAGGAAAGAACCCCCGTTGTACAGTTGCAACTGCCCATTTCAAAACACAAACTTACTCCGTATGCAGCGGCAACTGTTGCTATTGGCATTATTCTCTCCCCAGACATAACAAGTAATGTGGCACATCACTTGAACCTGCCTTCTTCTTGTAACCCTTCTTACACAACCAAACATGGAGATACCACACCTGGGTGTTAATCAGGCACTTTTTCGCTGGTATTCTACATCTCCCGAGGATCCCATAATACAGACAACGATGGAAGATATTTGACACAGCTGTGACTTATTCATCAGCATCATCTTGTTGATTCACGCTATTTAACTACGGGCGAATGCTCGACGCTTTTTCGACCCTCACTTTAACCTCGTGGGTAGGATAGAAGCGCACCCCGCAAAGTCGAAGTGCAGTGCAACGACTATAAAGCGACGAAACATTCTTTTCCTTCCCACTCTTCGGTGCTAAGGGCCCGGGCAGCGGAGCAGAACCACCCTTGATTTTTTTACAGGACATATGGTCCAAGTATGTCTTGGTACAAAAGAAACAGCAAAAATAGAGTTTTGCATCCCGTAGAGTCTTCATTCCATCATTCGTTCCCAGTTCCGGCAGCTCCGGCTTGCTAGCGGAGGTCTGGCCTAGTGTCACAACAACACTACTCTTCCATACGCCCGAAGACGCCGTCGTCATCTTCATCGCTTCTCGCCCGGTATCTTGCTTCGTCTTCATCCTCGTCCATGACGCTTTCGCCACTTTCTTCCATCCTAACGTCGTCGTTTCCAGGGAGGACCTCTCCACGCGTGAAGCTCTCGGGTTGCCTGCTTGGGAAACTATTGATAAAGGTGGTGCTCGAGAGGGATGCAGCTTGTCCCAGGTACTGCGCCGGTAGCGGGGGTACGGGTGGGGCATCCGCCGGCAGACCGCCGTTTCGCGGTGGCATGCCATTATTGCTGTTGAAGCTCGAGCTCAGTATATCCAATGCAGCAGCGAGATCCTGGTCTTCCTGGCCAGTCATATTGAGGCCAGAAGAAGAGGGTCGGAACTCTTGGCTTGGTTGCCGAAAGTGGCCCAAGACACTGCCTGTAAGCATGGATTCGGATGGTATGGGCTGATAAGACTTTGAAAACATATTACCATCATGTGGTCTCTTTTTCTCGTCTTGAGGGGCCTGGAAGTTAGGGCCGCCAAAGGGATCGACCTGGGGAGGAGGGGTTGTATTGACAGAACTCGCCCGATCAATTGGATCCGAGTAGCCGGATTCTGGTGGAGATACTGGCTCCGACTCGCTGTGTAAATCTTGGGCCGAATCGGGAGGCGTCGGGGTATCGGACCCCGTCGTCGTGTTCATAGCCACAAGGACGCTTGCGGCCTCGAGAAGCTGGACTTGCTGGTGTTTCGAAATCAAGAGCTTTGAGGTGAGGGTCCATTCAGGAGTATGCTCCCACCTGTTCCAACACGGTCAGCAAACCCTCTTTTTGTCTTTCCATCCACGCACACTCGAGCATTGGGGTGGTCATGAAAGTGGGGCGGGCCTCCATGAGGGGACCGGGGAAGGGCAGTACGAACAAGTGCTTTGTCAAGCAGCTGCTGTGCTTATATCCCTTGCCACACTTCTCGCAACGAAGCTCGGCGCGGTGGCCCTTCTTGCCATCCTTGGAGAGGGCCTGGCCATAGCTGGCTCTCCGAACACGCGAGAGCTGGGCTGGGTCAGCCTCATCTGGAGACATGTCATTTGGGTCATCATCAATGGCACTTTCGGATATATCCCTCTTTCCGGCCGGGTGAAATTTACTCGAAGACGGAAGGCTCGAGGGGGGCGAAGGGAGGCTGTGCATTAGGGCTGAGCGATGAGCGTTGCTGCTCCGAGAGACTGTGTGTCGGCGGGGATTGACAGTAATGGGCAGGGCGACAGCAGCGTCGCCGTCCTGTATAGCGGCAGCCACAGCTGCAATGTTTGTCGCGCCGCTCGTCATAGACTTCCTCCTAGTGACTCTATGGGAACTGTGTACGGGAGCCGTGAGCGAGTGCGAGTGCGAGCCACTTCGCGAGTGGGGTTGTCGAGAGAGAATCCCGGAGGGGGAAGCCGTCGATACAGAAGGTCGATGGGTCAATGGTCGCGAAGCGGGGTGCATCTCCTGATTTGACGACGTCTCCGGTTAAAACAGAGGAACTGGTGGCCGTGGAGGCGAGAACAAGCAACTGGCGAACTCGGAGAGGGGTCAGTACCTTGGATGAGGCCATGGCAGGCGGCCTCGGTCTGTATTGAACAGATCAACACGGTCAGCCGGCTTCAGAATGGCAATGAGGATTGATCAAAACTGAGCCCTGGATTGGGAGGGTGAGAGGGCGTGCTATCGTCGTCAACACCAGAAAGGAACGAGAGCGCAAGTTGTCGTTGCTATCGTGTATGGCGGTGGTGAAAAGGGGGTCGCAATCGTGGTAAGAGAAACAGACGAGAAAATATTTTTTTTTGTAAAGAATAAAAATAACAAGGGACACAGCGCAACAAATGGCACACCAAGTAATGTGGACGTATAGTGTGGTACGGAAGAATGGTGAATGAGTGTGTGAGTGGTGTCTGGTGAGTGGTGTGTGGTGTGGCTGTTTGTGTGTGGGTGGAGCAAGTGCGCGGCTATGTATTGGGACTGGGTGAGGGCATGACTGTCCTTTGGGTGGTGGCATCACAAGATGCTAATAATGCGCGTTCTCGGAAGATTGGTAGTACTCTCCCTAGCCTATACTCCGTACCTGCCCCAGTTTCCTTATGTACTCCGTAGTCATTCGTTCCCTAGTCCCTGTTTTCTTTATTCTACTCTGTAGTTTACTGGACAAGAGACCAAATAACAAGGGGAAATTGCGGCCATGATATTTGGCAACTTTCGGTTGACGTGGCAAGCCGACACGGCGGAGTTTTTGGCATTTTTGTCTTCAGCATGGCCGAACCATTACCCCCTCCCAGCATCCTTCTAACAGGCTCTCATCCTTGGACACCCTCAAACCATACTCCGTAGAATTGAAATATGTGTCTCCTTTTTCCAATTCGAACCTAACAATAGTAAGGAGACTCATTAACCTTAGCATGCGTGAATGCTCCGAGCCACTACTCTTTAAGAGGGTCTCCGCACTCGAACAAGGGGGGGAATGAGTTGAGGGATGGACAGGGACGGACGTGTCCGATTGTGGGAAGCGCCCCTCTTTTCTTCTCTCTGATTCTAAACTACTCCAAAGTGGGGAGGAGACACTGCTGCGCCCACCCCCCTCTGGACAAGGGTATGAGTATTGTTCGGATAAGGTACAAAGTATGAATACTTTTGAATTGGTTAAAAGGGGAGGTACTTTTACTCCGGACAAAACCGTCCTGGAGATGGAATTGGTGGCCCTCAACATGGTCACGTTGAATGGGGCTTACGGATATTTTGTAGTTTATGTTTCTGTTAGAGGAGCCATATGCTATGTTATTACCTTATCCGAATGCACATTGTAAACTAGTTGACATACTTGTATTCCACCTATTTTTCCATTCTCAAGTAATTGCCAACAAGAAGTCGTTGGTAAAATATGGGGTACGGAGTACAGGGCTTGTGTGGGACTCCTTTGTACGGAGTACTAAACTAATAGTTTACTAACTTTCTCTGTCAACACCCCCTTCCCTCTAAACCCTAGGTTATGGGAGGACAAGAAGGAAGAGAGGGATGGGGTTCAAGATTATTATGGATTATTGAATCGAGTTAGATAGCAGGGGTGAGACGCAGCTGGAAACCAAAGAATCAAAGCACGTTTTGCAACTCGAGAGTGAAAACAAATAATCGGTATCATTTTTTATTATTTTTTTGGGTGCTTGACACAAAACACAGGGTAAAGAAAGACGATGATTTTAAAGGCGTTCACTAGCATCTTTTCAGTAAGAGTTAGGGCTGGGCAGTTCAGGCTCGAAAGCAGCGTCAAGTCTATGTAATGCCCGAAACAATAAGCAATACGGAGTACTCCGTAAATCCCACTATACCTTTTTATTTCCTTTTTTATTCCACAGCTTATGGTTGCTACATACGGTGTACGGAGTATATGTTTTGTAATTTGCAAGACAAATGTGAGATACGGAGTAGAGGTGTTGATACGAGAAGATTATTGTTTACTTGGCCTCTCTCACTGTAAATAATTCACAAAAAGGAAAACCCCCATCTCATCATGTGGCTCAGTCGGTGGGATTTTGCTTTGTCTTGCTATGAACACCCAAGCAAGGCCTAATTGGTTTCTGGCAATTCCTCATGTGTCCGAGATTGCCCAAAATTACTCGGCACAATCAAGTCTCTTATTGCAGGGACTTTGATTTCAATTCGGTCGGAAAGATGTACGGAGTACGGTAATCGACTGTTTCCGACCAAAGTCTGTGTCTCATTGTCCAATCCAAATATCGCGAGGGTGGTGCCCCGTAACCCTAAAGAGAGCGCCCCTTCTCCATTGACAGGTATTACTTGGTATGGCGTGTGTACCCGACCTAATAAACTAGCAAAGGTTCAGCCGATACACAGCCCAATTGTTCAATTCACCCCTTGATACGATGTGGCAAGATATCAATGATCATGTTTGCCTATTTGGGATTTTTAGGGTTTCCCAAGATTTTCAGCCCGCCGGAGATAGACTTCCAATTAGCATGTTTCTTCGTGTTTAAGCTGGAAATAGTTTCTTAAAAGAAAAAACAAAAAACAAAGGTCAAGATAGGTCGGGTTCTCCCTGATTTCAATTCAAGTAGCCCAAGAAAAATATAAGTTGTTGGGAATCTCAGCTACCCCGTACAAGTGAATGCCGACGATGTGGCGGCAAACCGCATTTTTGATGAGCCCTAGCGCTCTTCTCTGGTCTTTTGACTCCCACGGTAAACACTCCCAGGTAAGACACGGTATTTTAGTCAAAAAAACAAGGACCCTCTCTTCGGTCTACGACTGGATTCTTTGCTAAAGAAAGCCGAGAGGTGTCCAGCTGACCGAGTACTCCGTACATGCTTGTAACCACTCCGTAAGAAGATCACGAGACTCGGAGGTCCTTACTATGCCCGAATCAACATGGCGCACCAACTAATCGTATTGGCCCGCACTGTACGGAGTAAACCCAGAGCGGTTGCCTCATTTATTATTGCAATGATCAGTCCTTGACCAAAAGTGCATTATTATGCTTTGCAAAAGGAAAAGTAGTTCCCGTCTGATGCCACATGTAGGCACCTGTCGCTTGCAGAGACTCGACTGCCAGGTCTTGTTGGACTGGAGCCTAATTTCCTATCTCTTTTGGATTAGAGAGACTCGGCGCGGCAACCGCTTCCCTCACACATGCTTGAAGGGCCCTCTTGTGCAAAATAGCGCACACGATGTCTTCATCTTGTCTGGGAGACTTCTCAATTGTGATTTCACGGGCCAGGTAAATTTTTTTTTTTGGGGGGGGGGGGCGAATTCGCTTCCAAGCTTTTACTGTCCCATAGAGATCATCAAGCTTGCCGTCAGTCGACACACAGGACGGATAGATTCAAACTATTCGAGATATCCCGCTTGACACATCTCATAAACTCCCCGATCAGAGAGCCTGCCATCATCTCCTCATGCTTGCTGATGTTGCAAACCTCACTGCAAGGGATCTGATAAAAAGTTGCAGGGTCCCTGTTCAAGACCCCAGTCGACTACTCCTCTGTAGTAAATAGTTTACGGACTTCGCTAGTATCCATCATAAGGGCGGGGAAGCAGATAAGATAACTGCACGCCGAGGACGGGTGTGCTCCGTACTCGGTACTTATTCTGACACAGGGGAAGACTTCATTGCCTACGGAGTATTAATCTCACTCTTGAATCGCTCAATCCAAAAAGAAAGAAGAAAAGAAGAGATAAGGGGACCCTATCCCTGCCTCCACTTAAAAGATTACGTGGGGAGTAATAATATTCACTAATTTTCTTTTCTATTGATTTGAATAGAAGGAAGTAATACTCAGTAGTAATAGCCCAAAGGGTGGACTGAATACTCCGTAATACTTGTACTGAATACTTTTCTCTATCAGCTCCCTTTTCTCTGTGTGCTACACCCAAGTATCCAACTCCAAGGGAGGACAAATAGGATGTGGTCAAGATTAATAGAACTGATAAGTCACTGTTACGTATTCAGCAAATACTTTGTACGGAGTGCTCACATTAAATCGACTCTGGAAGCTCGGCTCGACTCTAAAACATTGTTGATCTTGCCTCCAAAAACCCCAAAAACCTTGATTGCACCCTAAATTTCAAGTACCTATTTTTGAGCCTCGATTGAGTGGGCACATTCCTGGTAGATAGCCCGAAGCAAGCAGGCATGCTACCATCTCCTTCTGGAGCCATCTTAACCGGAATACCGCTGAGCTCTGAACATCCCGACTGAGAGAGAGTATTGAGGAGACGTACAGCGAGAAGAGAATCAAGAAAAAAAACCAAATCGCTTACTGAAAAGGGGGAAATTTTTCCACATCGTCCTAAATAATGTCCTCGGACGCGTTTCGTAGGGTTGGCCGTGGCGGCGCAGGCAACTTTTTCTCAAAGAAAGACATCGAGGCAGCGATCCAGAGCGAGGTATCCCCATAGCCCCGGCCGTCTGCCTTCTTCTCTTATTCATCTATTTGTCCACCGAGTTAAGTTGAGCTGGACGTCCTCTAACCCAGTACCAACAGATTGCCAAAGACCCAGAAGCCCAGAAAATCAACCTGCCGGAACCAAACCCGACACAACATCCCAGCCAAGGCTATGCCCACGTCGGCCGTGGAGGCGCCGGCAACTTCTCCCAAGCAGCAGAGCTACCGGTTGCCAGTCGCAAGGAGCAGGAACAGCACGAGCAGTCTATTCGCAACGCTGTGACGAAGAGCATTGCGAAGCCCAAGACCGGACACACTGGTCGCGGAGGCGCGGGGAATTGGTCTGATTCGCCTTCGGTTTACGCCGAGGTTGAGATGCAGAAAAAAGCGGATCTTGAAGCGCAGGCTGTTCACGAGGTTGATGCTGGGCTAACGCCTCCTCCGAAAGCATACCAATCTCATTGATTTTGTTGGATAGTTGATGGGGAAATGATACATTTACGACTATCAGGAATCATGGCGGTTGAGAAAGTGCAGGATGCGTTGTAGACACGATAGAACTACCCAGTATGCTCCGATGCGCAAGATTGGCTTGTGAACTCGTCAAAAAGTCCGCTCGACTTTATCCCTGCAATGGTCGACAAAGGTCCAAAAATGTCGTTGTGTGCAAGTCAGATGATGCAACCTTGAAGGATAAACCAGTTGTACGATATTACGGTATTACGGTATGTTGGGGCTGCCAAGGAAGGTGAACAGACACATGGGATACTACTTTTCATGTATTCATAGAGAAAATCGAGTTAAAAAAGAACCATTTTTGGAGCCAAAAATTTCCAGCCTAACGCCAAACAAGGACCAGCACAGAGAAAAAAGAAGCAAGGATACAGAGAAGCAGCAGTCTGGGCATATGCCCTTTAGTCCGCCATCATATCGATATCCTCGTCCCCGTCACCGGCAGATAGGCCGTCATCCTCATCATCCACCCATTCACCCTCACCTCCAGCCTCCTCAACCAACTCCATCCCGTCTTCGGTCTCGATCTGTGCGAGTCTCCGCTTGGCCTTTTGGCGAATCTTCTCCTTGCCCATGACCTTGGAAGTCTCGGCTTGGGGCTCGATCTGTGCAATCTCCTCCTCGGTAAGGCCGAGTTCGGCAAGTCGCTTCTTCTCGCTGCCACGCAGTCTCGGGAGGAGGTGCTTGTTCTCTTCGACGAGTTTCCTGGCGTTCTCGAGCTCGCGTTGCCGCTTGTTGGCCATGCGCTTCTTGTAGAATACACGCTCGCGGCGGGAGCGGATCTCGGATATGCGCTCCATGGCCTTGACTGTCTTGGCCACGAGGTTGCGGTCGTAGCGGATGGGCACGTTGCGGCGGGCTTGGAATTGGAGGGTGCTGTCGACAACCATTTCCTTGCCGGCGGCTTTTCGGAAGGCCTTGGTCCATTTGAGTTTGCGGGGGTTACGCTTCATCTTGAACTATATTCCCAGTTGGGTCAGCTTTGAGCGTCTACTTGGTAGATGTTGTTTTTCGGGTACGCACGTTTCGGTGGCATTTTGACCGGCAGAATCTGAAGACTTTGGCATCGTTGCGCACGAACGTAATCCCCTTGGAGGGATACGCTGGCCGACTACAGAAATAGCACGTCTCGATTCTAAAGGATTAGAAGAATAAAAGAGTTAGATAAATATTAAATCGCAAGGGCACAGGCTGCATACCTCATGGTAGCGACGACTTGAGAATTCTGATAGCAAGATACTAAAAAGGTAGGCGGGCTCTTTTTTTTTTTCTTTCTGGTGAACTTTTTTTCCTTATCGATGAGGGGAGGTGGGGCGATTTTTTTGAACTGGGCCGAAAGTGTGCGTGCGCCCAGCCAAAACGTGACCTCGCGTTAATTAGCTTCGCTCGCTAATTCATCTCGAGTAGGCGACTGGAACCTCGCGCGTTGCCTGCCTAAACGTCCTCTCCATTAAAGCACCACGAATCCAGCCGTCCATTTTCAATTGTAGATACTCTACAACCGGGGCTTCTTCGACACCAGATTTCCCAGTTGTTTCCCATACTGTCCTCCTACTTCTTGTACGCAGTCGTCGTCGGTCACAATGGCTGAGAAGGAAGCGACCGTCTTCATTGTCGACCTCGGGTCCACAATGGCCAACTGCAACAGTGGCCGGACCGAGTCAGATCTGGATTGGAGTATGCGGTTCGTTTGGGACAAAATTTCTCATATCGTGTCGTTGAATCGCAAAACGGTTTGTCTCGGTGTTATTGGACTCCGTACAGATGAAACGAAAAATTCCATGGCGGGAGAGGAAGGATATGGAAACATCTCGGTCCTTCGACCTATGGGTCCTATGGACATGTCCTCACTGAAAGAACTTACTCGGGTGATTAAGCCGAGTAATACGGAGTCAGGAGATGCGATTTCGGCCATTGTCCTCGGCATTGAGATGATCAATAATTATACGAGGCAGCTCAAATACAAGCGCAGAATCTTCCTCATCACAGATGGGCTGGGTTCATTGGACGCGGATGACCTGAATGACATATCCGACCAAATTAATTCGAAAAATATTTCGCTTACTGTCCTGTATGTCAACATGTTCGGCCTTTTCAGCCCTTTCTAACGTTTTGCATAGTGGTGTCGATTTCGACGACTCGGAATACGGATTTAAAGAGGAGGACAAACCATCCCAAAAGGTAGTTAAAGCCCTCCGTAATACAGTATTAATTAGTTGTGCTAACACACACAAAAGGCCAAGAATGAGGCTATTTTAAGAGAGCTGGTTGGTGCGTGCAACGAGGGAATGTTTGGTACCATTCTTGAAGCAATTGACGAGCTAGACGTGCCTGTCGTAAAGCCCGTTCGGCCGTATAAATCCTATGATGGCGCCTTGACGTTAGGAAACCCTAATGACTCTGCGGCAATGGAGATCGAGGTAGAGCGATATTTCAAGGTACACGCGGCTACTGTCATGTCCGCAACAACGGTCGTGGCCAAGACGGAATCTTCTGCCGCTAATGGCGAGGAGGAAGCTATGCAAGGCGTCGAGTTTTCCGCCGTCAAACAAGCCCGTACATACAAAGTCAATGATCCAGATGCTCCTGGAGGCAAACGTGATGTCGACTTCGAAAGCCTTGCCAAAGGGTACGAGTACGGCAGGACAGCAGTGCACATCAGCGAATCAGAATACAACATCACGAAACTGGAGACCACAAAGGAGTTTACGATCCTTGGCTTCATAGAACAGAGCAAGGCAAGTTTTGACTGGTCGGCTCGATACTCTTTCTCCTTCAGTCAAGCTGACAGTTTGTCTCTAGTACAACCAAATTCTAAACATGGGCGAATCTGGCGTTACAGTTGCGAAAAAATTCGATGTCAAATCAGCAATTGCTCTCTCGTCATTTATCCAGGCTCTCCACGCCAGCAAAGCCTATGCTGTGGCAAGGCTCGTAGCCAAGGACGAGAAAGGACCCCTTCTAGTCCTCTTGGCTCCTGATCTCGCTGAGAACTGCCTTTACGATGTTCCTCTTCCTTTCGCCGAAGACGTGCGGAACTACCAATTCCCCCCTCTTGACAAAGTCATCACTCTGACCGGCACCACAATAACAAAACACCGATTCTTACCAAGTGATGAACTGAACCAAGCCATGAGTGACTACGTCGATGCTATGGACCTGTCCACTTATGGCCGCGATGAGGAAGGGTGAGCTGAGCTCCCGGCCCCCATGATTCACTTTATACAGACTTATGCTGATGTTTGTGTGGAAATTTAGAAACGCTGCAGAATTCTGCACAGTAGACGAGAACTTCAACCCCACGATCCACCGCATCGCCCACGCAGTCAAGAACCGCGCCGTATACCCCAACGGCCCGGTCCCCGCCATCCCCAAAATCCTCACCCGCTTCTCAGTCCCCCCCCACGACCTTGCATACTCCACACAAGCCGAAATCGACGCCCTGATTCACGCAGCAGAGGTCAAGAAAGGTAAAAACAAAAACAAAAAACACTCTCATGACCACACAAGAGACGAAGTAAGCCAAACTGACACCGAATTTAGTGCCCCCGAAAGCGAAAGGGAAACGCAAGCGCGAAGTCGCAAAACCCCTCTCAGGTCTCGATGTGGACGCCCTCCTCAACCAAAACCGCAGCACGACCGAATCCGCCGCCGCCGCCATCACGCCAGAGAACGCCGTGCCCACCTTTATCCAGGCCCTCTCGGCGTCCTCCGAGATGGATCAAATCCGCGACGCCACGCGCCGCATGGGCGAGATTGTGCGTAACCAGATTAGCGATAGCTTCGGCGATTCCCTGTACGCCTCGGCTGTCGAGAAGATCGGCGTTATGCGAAGGGAGCTGATTGCGCTCGAGGAACCTGGACTTTACAATGATTTCATCCGCGATCTCAAACCCCGCATTCTCTCAGGCGAGCTCAACGGCGATCGTCGTGATATGTGGTGGGAGCTTCGCATTGCCCGCCTGGGTCTGATCCACAAAGGACAGTCTGAATACTCCGACGTCACACCCGAGGATGCTGATGAGGTACGCATCTTACCATTTCCTAATATTTTTCCCACATCAAAGCCTGACTAACCCCAAATCTCCAGTTCATCAAGGCACGGTGAGGGAATGACCGCGTTAAATGAGCAAAGTGATACATTAGAGAAAGAAGCCATGGGCTTATGTATGATATCGATGGAGTAGAAGGGCATTGGGAAAGAACTGTATTATAACAAATTTCCTACGGGCCTTTTGAAAGGCATAACCTTTCCTCCTAATACGGCTACCAACTCAGTCCACACAATTGAAATGCAAGGTCTGTTCTGCCGCTGGCTTGAGATCACCGCCATCTTCGTCCTCGTTTTGGCCAGTCTGCTTTCGCTCAACGTCGTGTTTGAGACCCTGAATTCCACAAGCAATTGCGGCGCGTAAAGTGTACGCTGCATCATTGCCTGCATTGTGAAGATTGCTAAAGTCGATCTCTAAATCTCTCAAGACATTTTCCAAGCTCATGCCATCAGGCAATCCTCGCAAATATTGGTGTACGCGCCGGGAGTCGACAGTCTTATGGCAAAACTTGACGATGTCAAAATTGATTGATTGGAAGTATTCCACATCCTGCTGAATGTCATGGCCGACAAGGATCACTACTCGACGGCCAGTCGTTTGATCGGGCTTGACAAAGGTTGCATAGCTCTCTATAACTTTCTGGACAGCATTGGCGAGATCTTTCGTCGGGCAAAACTGGCTCTCCCTAAAAGGATGTAAGTTGTTAAGTGAAAAGAGGTGCTAGGAGGTCTGCATCGCAATCATACCCAAAATTGAACATGTCTGGACAACCATGAACATAACGGCTGTTTCGGAATGTGGAATATTCAACCACACGCAGATGCTCGTCTTTGATCATTGGCCACCAGTTTTCTCCAAGTGGACCAGGAGGTGTACTCTTGAGCTGATCAGTGCACAATGCCGAGATTCCGACTTCGGTAATCAAGTTTCGGGCACCTTCGAGGGCCTCGATATCAACTGAGACGAATGCTGCAGGGCAGGGTGGCCAAAAGCTTGGAGGGGCATTGAAATCAACGACGTCAGGTACCTCAGAAGCATTAAGTCTCATTCCCAAGCTGGTCTGCAGTTCCATCATCATTTCCCTTCTCGATTGTGCAGCCTCGCTTCTCTTGGCTGATGACTTCTTCTTGGTGCCTCTATGAGGAGAGAACCGGATTACTCGATCAAGAGTGCGTCGAAGTATCTCACGTCCTCCAACAGCTCCTTTATGAAAGTCGGTGGGATCCGGAGGTGGGATATTCTCCTTGGATGTCAGCTTCATGAATGCGTCGTTACTCGTAGCCCGTCCGAGGTAGCGAGGGCGGCATGTTCCCCGATGGCCAAATCTGAGAGCAAAGATAGAACTGTTGATTCCCACTGGAATTGTCAGTTGAATTTGCAACTTCTCGTTTATGTAATCGAGAAATTCCGTGAATTGGTCAGTTGGTATGAAGAGGTGTGGAATTTTTCCCTTCTTCTTTGGGTCGTGCAAGTAGAAACTGGGATTTGATTGTTAGAGAGAGAATTGCCTGATCAAGGAGAATTGCCCTTACATATCACAGGGAACATGGCAGAACATGGACTCGAAGAAAGTTTCGGCCTATCCTCTGGTTAGCTTTGGAGTTGAATGGGGACTTGTGGTAACTATATACCTTTGGGCGGTTGGTTTTTCCAATGAAGTTGGCAGTGTAGGATTGGATAACTTTCCATGGGGTAAACGAAATATCCTGAGGTGCCTCCCTACCCAAGTCGCCCATAGCTGGCTGGTGGGTTTCGTAATGAGGTTCAGCAAACATTGCTATTTCTTCTTTTGGGCTACCCTTGGGGAGAATTTCTTCTCTTAAGCTACCCTTAGAGAGGTCGTCTTCTTGTGGATTACCCTTAGAGAGGGCTTCCTCTCTCGGGCCAAGGCCTTGGGCTGTCTCTGGCACTATAGACGAGTCTATGCTAGTGGCGGTCACTGTCTCTTGATTAGGAGTATCATCTTCGTCCACGAGAACAAGGCCGTTGAGCAACCTATCGATTGGTTCCTTTGCAGGCCACACTTCTCTTAAGCGTTTGAGCCTATCTCTGAGCTCCAGGTCCTCCATGTTTGTCCTATAAGAGGAAGAGGCAGAAAAACTGACACAGGTGAGTTAGGGAGGTGATGTGGCTTGCCCTTTTGTAGAGTTTCTATGCTCTGGGCTGTCTTCGAAATATACGAGTTTTTTTGTACTCTTCAAAGACTTCGCGATTGTTAGAGAAAAGTATTGTGAGACTTCACTGATAATATTCCTTGAGCAAAATTGGTGTGAAGGGAAGGTGAGGGATTGAAGTTGGGGGAGAGAGTGGAAAGAAAGAAAAAGGAGGGGAAGGTGGAGAGTAGTGTATCGCCGAGCGTTGCTTCCCAGCTAGGTCTTCTGCATTGCTCTTTTTCTGTGAGCGTTTGCATACGAGGGAGCTAAATTACAACAAACAATTCTACGTAATTCAAGACATATTCATCTAACCGCAGACAAACGAGAGCTCCTATGGAATATCTTCATTGGCAGGGTTTGTCGTTTGTTTGCGTAGCTGCCAACAGATAATGGTCTCTTGTGAGTGCCATATGCCACCGTGTAAGAGCAAGAAGACCATGCTGAACTCAAGGGCAAGATGCAAGATACCAGGTGGAATAGTGATAGAGGTTCAACATGTTTTTTTCCTCAAGGCATGTCACCATCAACATAGTGTCCAGCAATACCTGGTTTGCAACGAGAAACAAGAACAATTTTTAAAATTTGTGAACATTAATGGACGATGCTTGAGTGGAAATGGGTCGTTCTAAACAGGTGAAATGTTCTATAGTTACAAGTACAATGAATAAAGCAGAAGATCCCCAACTCCGCCGCTTATGGAACATGATAATAGTACACCAGTTGGACTGGAGGGCAACTTTTTATGAGTATTGTTTGCGGAGAGGGCCGTCAAGAATTCTTTTCTAGAAATTCCTTTGCTTCGTTCACTTTTGATGCGAGGTATGGGCTACCTCCTCGATCGGGATGGTTGAGCATCATCATTACTCGGTGTTGCTTTCGGATCTTGTCTTTGGTAATGGATCGCTCGCTGTGATTAGAGATTCAGGTTAGCAGTGTTCAGTGGGGCAGACGTAAATGTAGTTCAGTCGGAGGATCGTACTTTAGAGATAAGATGAGAGAAGCCTCTTTTTTGTTCATTCGGGGCTCAAATCCTCCTTTGTAAAAAGCTTTGCCCATCGCGCCAACACCCCCACGGGACCGGCGCCATGCAACAAGGCCTGCTCGACCCTATTAGACAAATTGAGGTTAGCAATCGCTGACATGGCGGCACTTCATGTTCCGGGGGAAAACATCATACTAGAAATGCGGCGACCGCGACTCCGGCACCGATACCAAGAACTGAGGCCATATTGAGATAGGTACGTTATTCGTTTGTGTGTTTGTCGTGATCTTGAAGAGTGGCACTTTTTTTTTCTACGAGTACATTATAGCCATGCTACCGAAGGCCATAGAAAACCGGATAATGTTCGGCAATAACCAACCAGGCTCTGCCCCACTTATCACCAGGTGTCGACAGTGGCATCCCAAGTCAAGTTTCTATACCATTGAATTTATGAATTGCCTGTTTGCAATCAGACTTGTTGCGATATATGCAATTATTTATTCAAGTATCGGCATTCCGTTTAAAGATTTAAAGGAAATAAAGGAAATATTTAATTCCTCCAGAAACGATCAAAATGGCGGGTTCCATTTTCTGCTCCTTGGCGCCATATCACATCCTCTCGTTAGTCGCCACCATCCCTTTGACTTTTTTCTTGAAGCTGACATTTGCGTTGATTAGCTATGGGACTCTTCTTGGATCAACTTTTTTTCATGTCAGTCCAGTCCTAATGCATTGGCTAACTTTTTCTCCTTGGCTGACATTTGACTTCAGTCATTCATTAATGGAATCGTCTTGTTCAAGGCTTTAGCCCGCCCACAGTTCTCTGCTGCACAGTCAAAGCTGTTTCCCATCTACTTTTCCTTGCAGACTGCAGGGCCTGTAGTCCTCGCCTTGACCTACCCAGGTGGAAGTGGCCTTTTCAGCGTTCCTTCTGGCCTGGCTGGTGTCCTTGAAGAGGGAAACCGTTGGGGTGTGCTTATGCCACTTGCGACCATGTTTGTCAGCGCAGCTGGTAACTTGTTCATTCTCCTTCCTGCCACCACCAAGTGCATGGCTGAAAGATGGGCCCAAGGTACATGAATCAATCTACCTACCACTTAGATCTAGCCTTGCTAATACCTGTGATTTACAGAGAAGAAAGACGGGAAGAAAAGCTGGGATCCTGCCCCACACTCCCAGGAGATGCAGGCATTGAATAGGAGGTTTGGTAAGCTCCACGGCATATCCTCGCTCCTTAATCTCGCCACATTTATCTCCACGGTTGTATATGGGTTTCACCTAGCAGGACGCCTCCAATGAGTGGGTACTAAGTTGGACCTGATCTGTACTGAACCGCTTTCTATTGTCTATCTGCCTTGCAGCTTCGCTTGTGAATATCGCTTTTTGTTCGCAGACAATCCAATCTATGAATACCAACTCCCCCCAGATCGCTCATCGCATATTGTACTTGGGTCTCTATCAGCTCACCCAGTAGCTCTTCTTGGTATTACTTCAGTGCTTGTCCTTTTTGGCGTGGGTTTCGTTATCTTTGGCGTGAACCGCCTTTAATCGAGCGATCTCTGCTCGAAATAGCTCTTGCTTCCTGATGGGGCATTCTTTTTGCTTTGGCTCATTTGCCTCTCTCTTTAACTGGTGCTTGATCGAACCCTGAATGGAGTATCGTGTAGGGTTTCGAGAGAGCATTTCATCAACGTCAACCGGTCCAGTCGGCATAGGATATTCCCGAGAGAGCACGTCCGGTGGGTGTTTCGGTTCTTGTGTTGTAGCCGCCTGGTTTGTAGTTTTCTTATCTGCAGTTGTCTGGCTTGCAGTCACTTGTTGACGGGGTGGTTTTTCCTTATTCTCGGGCAGAGGTGCCATTGTAGTTGGCTTCAGAGTCTCGTCGTTCACTTATAGTTAAATACCGTATCCGTTGCTTTGGCTGGAATGAAACTGTGCAGAGTCACGAAATATAACGATTGTTTTGAAGATGGATGGTAGGGATAACACAAGGAGACTGCAAACGAGAAAGATTTCTTCTTGACAAAATTTATAGGCGTCCTAGGACGTTCTTTCTAGAACGGGATGCACATTGTTGGTCAATGGTAACTGAATTCCAACTCACGTGCCACTCGACATCTATCTTGAAGGGAATGTAAGAGAAGTATGCGTCGAACAGCCCGAATCAGCCGTCGCACTTACATCAAATAAGAATGGAAGAAAAATACATTCTCTAAAATTGACCAGTAGACTTGAGAAGAAAATCGTATATTCCCGCCTTTCTGGGTATTCTCTACATGGGATTTCTAAAGGTATATGTCCCATATTTCTCTACAACTTTACTCTTTCTTTCCATTTTCAAAGATATCAAAATCGCACCGCCTCTCCTGCAGCCGGTCGACTTAATTGGCAGCCTACGTCTTATAACGTCTGTCCTAGCAGGATACCGATATACCCTGCAGCTTTGGAGTGCTCGGGATTGTCTTAAAGCATTTACTGGGGAAAAAACCTGCAAGGTAGACTTTGAGTACAGCTTCTACTGCATTCATAGACTCTCAAGTTGACTTACAAGGCCAGGTAAGGGGTATACTTTCTGTTGGTCTTGAGAGAGGAACCGATGGACAGGGCTGTTGTACGCTCATATTGACCCTGAAAGTTCAAGACATGGCAAATTCGGAGATAGATTCTTAGAGTTTCGAGTCACCCCCTACTTCTTAAAAGCCACAAGGAAATGTTGTGCACGAGACATCGCGAGTCAAAGAGGGAATGGCAGCTGCACACAGCTGGTCAGCTAAAGTCCTGCAAGTGGGGGTGTTTTGTCTCCAACGTCCATCGAGACTGTGTTTTAGGATTAGCACTTGATGCACCTGCATAGCACTATTGAATCTTTCCAACTTTATTATCCTGACCAGATTCATTGACTCCTAATAACAGTGAATACCGAGGGCCGAAGACGCTATATACTTGATCCTTGAACTTCATTGTATTCAAATCCACCCCGCGGCCCTGGACCATGACCCCACTACCAAAATACCTCACCGGCGACAGTGCTGCTATCAGGGAGTTTATAGACAAATTTGATGTGCGTTGTAATTCCCAAGTTCAGCTTGGAGAACAGACCTTCTGACATAGACACAGACCTTTCTCTTTGACTGCGACGGTAATGATTTCCCTGTTGTTGTGACAGTATCAAGTCGCTGACGTAGTAAGGTGTCCTATGGAGTGGCGACCATGTATTCGAAGGTGTCCCTGAGACCATTTCGCTCCTCAAAAGTAAAGGTTGGTTGGAGTTTTCCCAGTTATACAACCCAAATGTTCGTCTGCTAATACGAAGCCAAGGGAAACGAGTTGTCTTCGTGACCAACAACTCGACGAAGTCTCGTAGGGAGTACCGAGAGAAGCTCTTGGCGCATAAAATTGAGGCTGAGGCCGACGATATATTTGGCTCTTCGTACTCAGCGTCCATATACATCTCGCGCATCCTCAAGCTTCCTCCAGGAAAGAATAAGGTCTTTGTCCTTGGCGAGGCGGGCATTGAGGAGGAACTTCGGTCGGAGAATGTTCCATTCATTGGTGGCACGGACCCATCATACCGAAGGGATATCGTGCCGGCCGATAGAGAAGGACTTGCCGACGGGTCACTTCTCGACCCGGAGGTTGGCGTTGTGCTAACCGGTCTCGATTTCCACATCAACTATCTCAAGCTCGCGTACGGATACCACTATCTCCGAAAGGGTGCGATCTTCCTCGCCACAAATATAGACAGCACACTTCCATCGAACCACACTTTCTTCCCAGGTGCCGGGTCTATCTCTATTCCGATCACACACATGATCGGAAAAGAGCCTCTATCCCTAGGCAAGCCAAGCCAGGCCATGTTGGACGCCATCGAAGGCAAGTTTCAACTTGACCGGTCTCGGACTTGCATGATTGGCGACAGGCTCAACACCGATATCGAATTTGGCATCAACGGAAACCTTGGAGGTACCTTGGCCGTTCTAACCGGGGTATCCAAGAAAGAAGATTGGGAAGCTGAAGGAGCGCCAGTTGTACCAGCCTTCTACGTGGATAAGCTGAGCGACCTTCGTGTTGGTTTAAATCAGTAAATATTGATAGAGGTATTCCTGAGAATTGCGAGCACACCCTATCTAGCAAAGTTCGTTGCGCGATCGTAGTAAGCAAGGACTAATATAAAAACAACACATTATTGTGAACTTCGAGTGCCGTGTGCCGTTTCGTTCCCCAAACCTCTTCACTGTTGTTTCTTATCCTGCCTCTTTGAGGGGTCGCTTCCCTGGGCCAATTTGACACGTCCTGGGACAGCTCTGAAGGGCCGCAGCGATTTTGGAACGAACATGCCGACCTGCTTCTTGTACTCTGCATACTCTGCATACTTGCCACTTGAGATGGCTTCGGTGAGAACTGTGGAAGCTTGGAACAGAACCATCAAGGAGCCGGCTCCGACAAATGCCCAGCTGTAAAGAACACTGCTGGCAAGACAACTCCACTGATACATGCAAAACCAAACCATCTGTTCAGCGGCGCAGTTGGGGTGGCGTATGTAAGCCCAGAGCCCGCTGGTGATGAAACCCCTGTCGAGGTCAGACTGATGGAAGTCTTTGGGCAATTTCGCATCTTTGAGGTATTTGTGCTTTGCATTTTGGTATCCTACAAATCGAGTCAGTACCATGGCGTCGTATATTGGAGAGCTCAATCCACCTACTCCACTGTTGTCCATCAGAAACCCACTCGGAAAACACAAGAGTCAAACATAAGAGTGCACAGCTCCAATCTGCTACCGTCAAATCCCTCTGCAGAGTCCCTGTCAGGAGAAGAGTGTATGCCGACAATGAAGAGAAGAGGAAAAGAAGGATGCTCTGGCCGAATGAGATGAAGAACAAATTGAGAAGGAAGAAGGCAACTGGGTGTATGCGCGCCTTCACGATGGCCCTACATGATGGCCGTCAGTATTAGACAGCTTGATAAAGTTCTTAAGAGAGAACTTACCAACGATAATCCTCTGACCCAATATTATAGCCTCCTCTACGCCAGTAGTTGTATGTGAGACGAACCTGCCAACCCACACATGAATTAGAGTCATACGATTCGAGCCCATGGCCACGGGTAAGGGTTTGCTTACGCTCCAAATGAGAGAAACACCAGCAGCCAAGTCGATCCTGTCGTGAGGCAACCCGACAAGGCGTGCCCAAACTGCCATATGTGTGATATATAGTGCTGGTAAGACACTCCATGCCCGATCGACCTGAGAATAGTTTCGATTTACTTCAGAGAACACGAGGAACAAGAACCCAAGGACTATTGAGGCTGCGCCAGCAGATATGAGAGGGTTCGTGCCAGTATATATTTGGAGGAGTGCATCTTTGTTCATGATATTCTCAGCGACGAGTTGAGGGAGAGCGTAAAGCTGGGGAATGAATGGTTCGACGGTCACCCGAAAATCGGCACATTCCTCAAGAGAGGAAAGAAGCGGTAAAGCCATTTCTGTGACCATTTTTGCAATGTGCAGTTGTGTAATCAAGCACGTCGTTGAAGACGACGAGGATGCCGTCGGAAGGTATGGTGGCGATTGACGTTTGAATTATGAGAGGCGTGACGCGTGCTACTGCTGAGGAGTCTAGGAGCTATGTCATAGAAGCCATGAAGCTGTCAGGATACCAACACGCTAGTCTTCACAAGGTCAAGATCCTGAAGCCCAGTGAATATCCAGTATTGCGGGGAAGGGTTTAGAAAGGTTTAGGGGGTATTAATATTCTCTGTTTCTCCGTTTCAGGTCCACTCAGGACGCAGGGTTCATTACCTAAGTCAGGGACAAACAACTCCCCACCACTTGGATTGTGGCCAGCCAGGCCCACTCTTACACCTACAACTTTCACGTAGTATTTTTTTCCTAGTCGTGTGTTGTTTCCTCGCTTTCTGATAGTGCATGGCCATTACCCAGTTGGTACTGATTAAACGGACTGAAAGAGTATCGAGTCGAGTTTTCGGGAATACCAGTCGGTTCCCTTCTTACTTCGACTCTCTTGTCCATGGATCGTGCAACTCTCTCACAATTTGATAAGCACTCGCGTGAACTTCCCGTCTCGTGCAAGTCTGGATAACGCTTGGCCATAGCTACGACAATGCTGGTGATTTCACGCACTCGACAGACGTGCCGTCATTTTGAGTGACAGTAACTATTGTGTCCTCCTGGCCGAGGAGTGAGGGGGTGTCTGGCTTTCGTTTGGAGTTGTGTTAGGCATCTGGACCGATTGTTCAACAGTAGAGTGGCCAGAAGCTGGTCGTCCGCATATCTATACTCATTCCCCCCTTCAACATTGCGAGAATAATGAAGGTTCTATGTGTTGCTGAGAAGCCATCGATTGCCAAGGCAGTGGCTGGTCACCTTGGTGGTGGCCAAGTCCAGACGGTCCGTGTCGGTTCTCACGAGCAAACTATCAACCGACTAACATGCAAATATAGAGGCCTACAGGAAATCAGTACGTCAAGAACTATGTCTGTGACTTCGACTTTGGAAACCCGTGGGGTAATTGCGAGGTTACCATGACATCCGTACTTGGCCATATTACGACCATGGAATTCCCCGACGCGTTTCGAAACTGGAGACACCCACCGCCAGAAGCTCTGTTCACCGCGCCGGTAAATACCATCATTCCGGACGTAAGCTTCTTCTACTTTCTTCGATGAAGATGCACCCACTCACGATTTTGGTTGCAGGACAAAAAGAAAGTGGCCGACAATATAACGCAACAGGCTAGATACTGCCGGCTACTCGTTATCTGGACTGACTGTGACCGAGAAGGGGAGTATATTGGACACGAAATAGTGGAAGCTGCCAGAAAAGGGAAGCCAGATATACAAATCAAACGAGCACGTTTTAGCAACATCGAACGAGCGTACGCATCCTTTCCCGAAGTTGAAGCATCTGAATGCCACTTAGCTGATACTTATTAGACATGTCCTCACAGCGGCGAGGCGACTGGTGGCTCTCGATGACAAACAGGTCCAGGCTGTTGCGGCGCGTATTGAACTAGACTTGCGGACAGGGTTTGCCCTCACTCGATTTCTCACTACTAGCCTGCAATCGCTGGGTGGTCCGCTGGAAAACAAAATTCTCAGCTACGGTTTGTCGCTCGGGCCGTCATAGCACTATAAGGAAGTAACATCTAACCATATGCAGGATCATGCCAGTTTCCGACTCTAGGCTTTGTCGTCGATCGATACTTTCGCGTGCAGAATTTCAAGCCTGAGCCCTTTTGGTCTATTACAGTGATGCATGAGTTTAAAGGCATCAAAGCAAGCTTCAACTGGAGCAGGAATTGTCTGTTCGATCGAATGGCCGTTACGATTCTATACGAAAGATGTTTGGCGGCTAAGATGGCCCAGGTGACAAAGGTGGAGGAAAAGCCAACGAGAAAGTATAAGCCCTTACCCTTGACTACTGTTGAGCTTCAAAAGACTGCGACGAGGCTTCTTCACATGAACAGTCAAAAAGCCCTCGAGGTCGCCGAGAAACTGTACCAGAAGGGTTTCATTAGTTACCCCAGAACGGAAACGGATCGCTTCGACAAGGGTATGGACCTCAAGGCTCTGGTCCAGAAACAGACTCAGGATACTCGATGGGGCCAGTTTGCGCAGAATCTAGTCAACGGCGGCTTCCGACAGCCCAGAGAAGGCCGCCATGACGACAAGGCACACCCGCCTATCCATCCCGTTACCTTTGCTGCCCCCAGCGTCCTGAACGCGGAAGAAGGGCGCATATACGAGTATGTCGTTCGTCGCTTCTTAGCTTGTTGCTCCGAGGATGCGACAGGTGTAGCCACAAACATCGAGATTCAGTATGGGGACGAGAAGTTTCATACGCATGGCGTGGTTGTGTTGGAAAGAAATTATCTTGACGTTTTTATATACGAGAACTGGTCTACCAGTGCCGAGCTCCCCAAGTATACAGAGGGCCAGAGGTTTGTACCAACATCTGCACTTATGACAACAGGCAAAACATCAGGCCCCAGCTATCTATCAGAGGCGGACCTCCTGGCGCTGATGGATGCCAATGGCATTGGGACCGACGCAACAATGGCCGAGCATATACAGACAATCTTACAACGCGAGTACGTTGCCGTTGTGGATGGCAAAGGCAACAAGGATTCCGGTAGCAACAGTCAAGCCAGTGCTGGACGAGGTTCACGAGGAGGCCGCGGCGGCCGTGGTGGTCGAGGTGGCAGTGGCGCGGGTGCGGGTGCGACTGGCGGCCGAACAGCCAAATACTTTGTTCCGACAAGGCTCGGCGTTGCCCTCATTTTGGGATTTGACCGAATGAATTTCGAGACGAGTCTCGGCAAGCCGTTCCTCCGTAAGGAGTTCGAACTCAAGATGAAGGCGATCTGCGAAGGCCGACTTTCTAAGAGAGAGGTGGTTCGAGAAACTATCAGCCGTTACCAGGAAGTCTTCATCCAAACCCAGGAGCAACTCTCCGTATTGAAATCCGTCAGTCCTTTGGCCCAACTCTCTTGGCTCCCAACTGTACTAATCAACCCGCACAGGCATGTCGAGAGTTTGTCTTCCAATAAGCGACCCAATAAAAGCCTTTACCTCGACGGGGAATTTTCACGGAATTTCTTATTGACGACGACTCAAGCTTAAGCCACCAAATTACGAGCCAAGGTCGGGCGCTGGTTTTGCGATGGAACCTGATACCGGAATAGGACAGTACACGCTCCCAACATTTTGCAGCTCGCGACAGTTTGTCGATACAAGTATATTGGGCAACAATTTCAAATTGGGTATGCACTGCAAGGCTTGTACGTCAGGAAATTCCAATCGCTGTTGCCGTCATTTCCTATGTTCTTACGTGTTTCTAGCGGACATGAGGGAATTTGAGGCTGGCCACAGATGCAACCGTAAGCGCCAATACCTTTTCCCCGTAAAGTGCTCGCTCGCTCATCCCATTACTCTGTAATACGCAACGGCAGAGTTACCCGCGAGGTATTAATATCGCGCATTCGACGGAAAAGAGGGGGAGGAAACGCAACCAAGAAAAAAAAAATCGGATTGCGCAAACCTATTATTGGATGGACCAGCTGCAGAAGTTGCAAATGACCACAATTGCCAACGTGGCTTGGTATTTGTGGGCGAGAGGCTGTGTCGATGGTCGTTGCGGTACCACATTCCCAGATGGGCGCATCATTCGCACCGGCACCAACCGTCACGGTTCTTTGCGACGAATGCGCACTCGGCACAAAATGACTGGCCAATAACGTCCCTTAATCCGAGCGCGAGTGGCTTTATTACGCTTCGATGAGACAGTTGCTCGTATGAGAACCCCCAAAGCAGGCTTTGAGAAACAGAAATCTAGCCAATCAGAAGATAGCCGACCAAACGTGATAAGGATGCCCACCAGTTCGGCGCGGGGGGATGTGGATTTTACTTGTACGCTACAGAGTACATTTCCATGCTTCAAAGCATGCTTCATGGGACGCAGGGTCCGTCAAAACCCCGCACCACCATTTCTATGACAGGTTTATTCGACGGTGCCCAATACCTCCCGAACTTGGGGTGCGCCGGGCAGCATATGGCGGGATAAGACGGAATCGATCATGGAGGGTTTATGGTTTGTTACCACGGGCTGGCCACCCAATCTCGGGCGCCACAATTTGTCCATCCCACCTGGGTATAGAGGTTGTATTGACAACAACTGGGCGAAGCGATGGGATGGGGGTGCGTGGGATAGGATCATAGGTCCAGTCCAGGCAGTTGCCGAGGGACCCCTCGCACAGTGCGTACACGACGAAGCGAGGTGTGCACGAGGACCTGGGCAGATGGCGACATTGAAAACACGTAAAAGGCAGAGGTGCAATCGAAGATGGAAGGGTCGCGAACTAAACTACACGTATCTCGAGGTCAAGAAAGAAGATTAGGTTCCCGAGTACTAGGAGGTGTGTCTGGTCTATGTACCCCCCTCCCGCCCAAAGTACTAGTAATAAGCAGCGATCAGACCAAACACTTTTTGACGTGACACGTTCGCGCACCAGGCTGAGTTGCCTACCTCGGCGATCGCTCATCGTCCATGACCGAACACTCGAAATCTTCCCTTGTCGTCATCACTAGAGATGGAGATGGGGGAGATGGGGCTACGATTTTGGATGCAAGGGCGAGTATTATGAAGTCCTGATGACGTTTTCTCATCAGGATTAGGGCTTAGGGGGGGGCAATTACGATGTCATACAAGAGTACGGAGTACGGAGCGTTATTAGAGCAGCACTAGCATTTACACTCGACTTATCAACGCCATAGTGTGCGATGGCATAGCGTCTTGGAGAACCAGCAAAGAATAGTTCGTAGGGTTAGGTCGACGCACAAAAACAAATCCCCCTTGCCAAAAATCCAAGATAAGGAAAATCAAGCTTCGCCCATCACTAAGAACAAATGTTGTGTTGTTCCCACGTTTCCTCTATTTCGACCCTTGTTCGTGAGATTAGCACTTGCTCCGTACTGGGGGACCAAAATAGGGCTTTTTTGTCTCCCCACAGGGAACCAGCTGAGGGGGGTGAAGAGCACCATTAGCACCTTCGTTATGTAAATACATACTTGTACGGATAGGAAGTAATTCACCTAGCATTTAGACACCCCCCTCTGCACTCCCTAATTTTAGTGCGGATTCTTGTAGATAAAACCGCACAATTTTGATAGCATACAAGTACGGAGTACTTTTGTGTTGAAATTGTGTATCACGGCACAGTGAACGCTGATACTGGTCCCTTTGTATTTGGCCGACCGCAGGGTTGGAGACAGATTCCATGTTGGAAAAATGGAGGGGGAAGAAAGAAGAAAAGAAAAAAAGAAACCAAAAAAAAAAAACAATAATAGGGGTAATTGTGATGTTTTTTTTTTCTCTTTCTCAAGATAACGAGATTGGATACCGTACCAGAGCCATGTTAGGGGGATCTCCATAGGGTATCAAGGGGAGTTTAAGTGAATGAGTCACTCGAGACCCAGCGCGGAAACTACCCCAGAGGAGACATTTTGCCATGGATATCTAGAATTTTTAATGTTTGATATTTCTTTTTCATTGGGTTTTCCTTTTGTGGTAACAAGAGCCCTCTCCTTTTCGCGACCATGGTTGAGAAACGCCAAACCTGTGTGGATTCTCTTGGTTTTCATACTCCGTAGGGCATGCAGAGCGTGGGACGGGAACAGACGAATGGCCGCTCCATCTCTGTCTGGGGAGATCGCGAACCGTCGTGCTGCATGGGAGATCCGAGGCATGATTGCGTACCGACGTGTCGTGCAGTGCGTAGTACGGAGTCGATGAGTCGCCTGTATTTTTGGGTTAATGTGTGGAGAAGACGCAAATCAAGCACCATGGCACCGGAACAGGGGGTGAATGACATGGTCTTGTCCCAGAATGCCCGAGAGCAGGGCTTTCGGGCTCTGACAGTACGGAGTACGGAGTGCCCATTCGGTGAGAGGGCGAATTGCGTCCTGTATTATTGGATCTTCGCTCATAACATAAATACTTAGGGGCATGTAAACTAGTGGGATGTAATACTCCGTGCATTACGGGGTACATGTACAAGCCACACATGACACAAAGCATCTCTGCAAATACTAAACAAGAATATCTATCTTGTGTGTATTGTCATACTTTATCGCGTGCTCCCGGGTCTCTCTTATTGGTGCTTTTCGTACAAGTAGTACTTGTGTGGAAGAGCCAATTGGCGGCGGCGGGACATGTTGCTCGATCTGCTCGCCTCTGCCCCCCTGATGACAGTTTTTTTCCCTCTCCTTTTTGCACCCTTCAAATCCTCAATCTTTAGGGGGGAAGGAAACCTTAATACCTCGAGCTAAGGCCAGACCCTGGGCTTTCTTTTTTGACACTGTAAACTATTAAATCCTTGATCAGCTCATTTCAATTACACGACGGATGCACATTTTTTACAAATAATGGATCCCATGCTAGCTGAAAACTTGTATCAAATTCTCGTGCGCTGTCCCTTTTACCCTTTTTTGAAACCCCTTGGCCTGCCACAGCTCGGTCTGTCCTGGCACTTCAACTTCTGCCCGCACATGTCCATTTCGCCCATCTTATACTTGCCCAACTTCTCTCTTACCAAAAATACCAAGTCATCACCTCACCTGTGAATTAAACTACTATCGCACAACTCTTGGAACTCCTAGGGCAAGGGTTTAGGGCGCGCTCGGTTTCGGTGGAGAAGGTTGAAGTTGCTATCTGCCTGTGGATTGTCCACGAGGACCCTGCTAGGGCATCTTGGAAGCTGTACTCCGTTTAGTTTACTCCGTAGCGCGTAAACTACAAAGCATAAAGCAAAATAGGGAGGTGTGATTAGAGAGTATCAATACTCTGTACAGGAGGAGGAGAATTTATGGGGATTGGTGGTGTTCTAGCTTCTCGTGGGCTGATGACAGTGGAGAGAAGGGATGAAAATGCCACTACGGAGCCCTTAGGCTGAAGATTAGAAGGGCTCGAGGACCCCGTGCAACTTCAATTTGAGGGGAAGTAAGAAGAAGCGGACGCTAAAGAAGGGCAAACACACGAGTTATCGTTTTGTACAAGTATCTACGGGAAGGAGTGCATTACCACAGTATAAGTGTTGTCCCCCCAAAGTACGGAGTACGGATACTCCGTACATACAGAAAACAATTCCCCCCCCCCCCCCCCCCCAATCAATAGCTGTACCAGTACCACTTAATTTTACAGTGTCTGCAGTAGTAATTAAACTACTTGTAGGCAAGTACGGTAGTTTACCAGAGTAGTGTTAAATGCTTAATAACGTCTTGTCCTTCACCAACATGAAAAGAAAGAGAGAGGAAACAAACCAAGGTATCAAATAATAGTACGGAGTAATAAATCTAACGAAATCCAAAAGGAATTTGGTAACAGCAGATAATCCTGGGATCCAGGCAGCAAAATTCTCCGCATGAACAAGGTGTCTTTCCCTTGGTCCTCCTCTCTCCTTTCCTCCGTACCGACACAGAACAAAGCCCTCTCCTCTTCCTCCCCACCCATGCTTTCAGTTCACAGTCGAGTCTGGTTTCCCAGTTCGCCTTTTTTGCCCTCCCTGCTCACTTTCGGGACCCACTAGCTGCGCAACCACACGCCCCTCCCTTAACTCCATTATCAGTACATTGCACACTAGTCTTGCCATGTACTTTACCTGAGATAAAGCGACCAGTACATGTCCTTAACGGCCTTCACATGCTGATTCACATGTACTCCACTGTACTCCTTGGGGAGGCGACACGTAAGCATGTACATGTCTTGGTCCAAAAGGAAGTTGGGAGCACCACGCCCCCCATTATTCTGTCGCATTCTGTCCGAATTTGTCCTTTAGGCATTCCGATGACAATGGAGAAGGCCAAAGTGTGACTCCGTCGTCTTGGGCATCAGAGAAGGTACCTGCTCGCCGCTCGTCTTGGGGTGTTGGTGTACCAAGTACAGAGTACAGAGTACATAGTTACCCAGCGAGGTACTGCGTACTTGACCTGTATGTTTGTGTGTGGTTTCCCTTCCTTTTGGCCTTGGCTCATGTACCCTGTCTGTACCTTCCCCTACCAAAACCCGCTGTAATGTACTGTAATGTACTGTAATGTACGGAGTACTGGCAACCTGCTACAGGGAAGGAAGTAGCGATGCACCGTAGCCTCCGGCCCTTTCCCTCTGTCGTTTTTATTACTTTACTTCCCAGTGCGCCGGTGCCCGGAACCTCTCTTGATTCCCCTTCTCCTCCCCAACATACATGAACAAGATCAACAACAAACTATTTTGAATCCAGAGAAATCTGTCACCAGTCCGGAATATCGTGTCGGTCCTGCCAGAATATACCTGGTTTTTAATTTTCTGTCGTTTTTTTCTTCTATTGCCATTTGGGATCCTCGCTCTCGACGACTTCGGCTCATTAGTTGATAACGTTTGTTAGTCGTTATCTTAATGTAAGTGAGAATCGTTCACTCGCATTCACTCGCACATTTCCCTCTCACTTTGAGCCAAACACTGCCCTCGCGTCTGCGTCTGCGTCTGCATCTGCCTCGTCAAATATTCTCGGCGCCTGGCCATTTCTGTGCTCGGCAGAATCAAAGGCTTGATTCTTTTACATTCCGGGGCTTCGCTTCTCCCTATTCAAGAAAGCACCCGTGTCGGCTTTGCGCCTTGCCACTCCAACCACCTCGGCACCACTTACGCGCATCCCTTATTCTCTTCACCCATCGTCATCTACTAACACTCTTCCTTTGTGCACCTCATCACAGCCTCCATCTCGAAATCTATGTGACCGCCGTACAGGGCCACCAAAGAAAAGAAGAACTCTCACCAGAAAATCGGAAACCATGGCTTCCTTGGTATCTACACCTCGCGATATCACCCAGGCCTCGGCGCATCGAGACAACTTAACTGTTGTAGCGGCGCAGAGTGTCCCTGCGACTGTGACACGACCTCACCCCCTCCCAACACCTCCCAACTCGATCTCGCCGGCCCTACCACCGCATGGCCTCAAGGCCCAGCTCCAGAAGGCGAAGCTCGAGCCCATCGACTCGGACCTCGACTTGCAGGACGATGAAGATGACGACATGGGAGCGTCTCCGGGCCTCGAGGCTACCGGCGCTATCACCGCGGCTCTCCTTGCCAAGTTCCATCTCCCCGACATTCTCCTAAACCACGGTCCGCTGGCCATTCGCCACATCATGGGCTATCTCACCTCGTCAGTGCCCGGCTTCTCGGGTATCCCTCCCAACAAGGCACGCAGGCTTGTCGTTGCCGCCCTGGAGGGACGCGGCGCGGAAGACGGCTCGCTTGCTGGCGACGTCGAGTTCACCAAGGTTGGCTGGGGACGCTGGGACGCGCGCAAGCGCGGCCAGGCGGCACGAAACCGCCGAGCCGTCTCACCTGCGAGCTCATCGGGTGGTGGCATCCCCATCGCCAAGAGAGGCATCCGAGCCGAGAGAGCCCGACTGAACAAGGCTGCCTCGAGTACCGGCGACTCGATGGTGTTTTCGCACGACGACCGCGAGATTTCGATGCTCGAGGACGAAGCTGACAAAATGTCGCTTGACGGTTCGGCGTCGGCCTCGTGCTCGGAAGCACCCGAGGATGACATGTATATGAATGACGACCCTGAAGATCTAACAGATGACGAAGACTGGGCCGCTATTGGTGCCGCCGCTCTCCGAGCGGACTCGTACAAACCGACGGATATAGGAAGCCGTGGCTTCCTCACCCCCCACGGATACAATGCTGGAGGGGTGCGCTCGTTCTCTGTCTCGACAGGAATGGCTCGCGCGCCCCAACCTCTCAATCTCGACTTTGCCAACTCGCCGTTTGGGACCGCCTCGAACGAGCAGGAGCGCGAAGCTGTCGAGGCTCTTATGCGCCTCGGCTCTGTATAATACCATCTCTTTTGTCCCTCTTTGCATTGCCGGCGTTTCCTTGGTTTTTTTTTCTTCTTTGGTTGGACCATTCAGTCGGGCAGGGCCCCATGAGGTTTGGCTTGGAATGTTCTCCCCTTTTCCTTTTTTGCATGTCATGGCTCTTGCTGGACCTGCTATCCAGCATCTTTTGCTTCGACCACCACTACGTGTCGACTTTCCATTTCGCTATTTCCTCGACACGCCATTTCGATCTTAAGGCCAGACCCAGACCGGAGGCTCATTTACCGGCTTCGTGAGGCCCCCATTCCTCTTTGATCCTGGGAAGCCACACCAGCATTCGTCATGGCATTCGATGAAACTTCGCTTCTCACGTTATGGCATTTTTTTTTTTTGTACTCGGGAAGGACGGGCGACCTTCCCAACTCCACGGTTTGACTCTCCATCTGAGTTGAAGCAAATGACGAAGACACGACACACAACTCGGGAATTTATTTATTACTCATATTACACCCGCAACTGCATTGGCGATTTGACGTGCCCGAAACCCTACGGCACGGAAAGGGCTTAGTGGTTGGGTATGTTGCTGCAACCATTCGTTCTTGGGGACATGATGCGAGATGTTGAGGATGGTTTTCACCCTCGACCTTCTGGGCGAACCTTTCACTAGGCTGCGCTGCATATTGATTTTTCCCTGGATGTGTTGAAAGCCTGCTGCGGCAAACCCACTATCCGAGTCGCCTTTTTTTGTTGGTGGACAGCTTCGTCTGGCTTTGGCCAGGTGCTACGCCTATTTCCTTATCTTTTTTTTTTCTTTGCTCGTGTCTCGGCGGGTACTAGACAACCTTCGGGACGACAACACGTTTGGACATGTCAACTTTTGACATAGAATTAGGTCTATCAATCGGCAGATACGGGACATCTTGCCAGGTATGGCATCTTTATGGAATGATGGGTTTTATGTTTGAGACATGGCCTTCAAAGGGGAAGGCCTTCAACATCGTCTCAAGGCATTATTTTATATTTACGGCAAGAGGAGGAAAGACGCCCTTCTTTAATTATATATTTATTTTCAGAGGCTCCTAAACCAAGAAGGCTCTTGGTTAGGCATTGCCTACACTAACGATGTTTGGCCAGGGGAGGGGACGATATGACTGCCAAACGAAAAAGAAAGAGGTGGATGGGAATGATGGCGGGAGTGGAATATTTCAGGGGTTCTTGATATTGATGGGAGAGCTCGGTGCGCAAGACCTGCTTTGATCATTAGTATAGTGCAAATAAACAAGACCTTTCATGATCACATCACATCTTTCTCCCTTTGTTTAGTCGCATAGATTGAATCAACTGCTCCCGATATTCTTGTCACGGTTTTGAAATGACTTGAGGGTGGCGCTCAGGCTCGAGTTGGGCAGCATAACTACGCTCCTGCGATCGCTGCCAGCAACCGCATGGAAAGATTGGCCTCTCCCAAGACCCAGCATTTGCGATCCAATACACAAACTATGAAGTCAGATGGGCATAACTAACAAAAATATTCCTATCGTTACTGACTAGCTAACCTAAGTGTCAGAAGAACAAGCCGAAACGCCTCCTTCCAACGCCCTGAGCAGTAGATAACGAAGAACCTAGAGCAAGAAAGGAAAAAAAGAACAAAATCAAGACTGACGGATCATACGACGAAAAACCGGCTCGTAACTAGCAATCGTATCATCGTGTTCCGTAAGTAAAAAAGGCAAATGAAATCCATGGGTATGAAGATCGTAAAGAGGGGAGAATGAGAAATAAAATAAAAATAAAAAAATGGCGCCTGGTGAAATCGGGGCCTCTGAAAGAAGGAGATAAAAATATTGATTGGGGCTTGATTCTCTTTTGCCATTAAAGGGGTCAACTCTTGTTTTTCCTCGTGGAAAGTTGAGCGGAATGGCAAAAGTGAGGGAATCTTTGGGCCCGCGGCTGACAGCGTTGGCAACGAGGGACCGCCTAGTAGTCCTAGGGCTGGCGGATAGAGGGGTAGAGAGGAGCCTCGGGCTTGGGAGGCGAGCGGTAGACCGAGTCCACGTTCATGGGCTCGTGGTGGTCTCTCTCGACGGTCTCGGCTTCGTCGACGTACAGTCGGTTCTGGAGACGGTGCGAAATCATTTCGCGGAGGCGCTCGAGGACGCGCATGTTTTCGACCCACTGCTCGTAGCGCTCGTCGCGCTCGCGCGTGGCCTCGCTGACGTCGGAGTCGGTGGAGCTTGCGGGCGAGGGCGCGGCGGCCGAGGTGGGGGCGCGCGTGTCGTTGGGCATGGGGAGGGGATGGCCGGCGCCGACGCGCTGGAGGAGACCGCCTGAGTAGCGGCGGCGCTCCGAGGTTTCGAAGGCGGGGCCGAGGGCTGCGGTCGTCGATTGGCCTGGGTAGCCGGCGCTTACGGAGGGGAGCGTGGGATAGAGGGTTGACGATGTGGTCGAGCTGTGTCGGGACTGCGGGGACATTCCTGACGACGAGGGGCTTGGGGAGTGGCTTGAGGTGTAGGAATGGGTGCTCGAGGGGGGGGTCACGGCTGGGGTACCTGTGGACGAGATGGCAGTCACGGGCGAGGCCATGGGGGCGCCGTTTACACCATAGGGGTCGTTGACGGCAGCGCGCTGCTGGTGGTGGTGGTGGTGGTGGTGGTGCTGCTGCTGCTGCTGCTGCTGCTGCTGATGGTGAGCGGCGGTGGGCGATGGGCTGTTTCGGACCTCGAAGGTGGCGGCACCATGAACATGAACAGGCATGTTATGACTCTGGTTTTCGTACACGGTCGTCTGCATCTGCTCGAGAATCTGGTCTAGCTGGACAAGCTCCTTCTGGGTGCGGGCAGAAAGCATGGGGGGCAGATAGTAATTCTGCGCCATAGCGGCAGTCGCAGGACCAGCGGAGGCGGCATGGGCAGGGGCATGCATGCTAGGAGCCGGGGCCTGGGTCATGTAGTCGAGACCACCGCCACCACCGCCTCCCATAGGGACGATACCGTGGAGGGGAAGCAGGGAGCGACTGATTTGGGCATATGAAGTCGGCTCAACCTGGCGGCGCTTAGCGTTGTTGAAGAATTCATCGACCATGTCGCGCTTGCGTGCGTCAAAACCACCGTTGGCAGCATGGTGGTTCATGTAGTCATGGCGAGGCGGCTGGGTCATGGCGTTACTATTGAAATAGAGGCCATAGTTGGTGGAGGGCTGCGGGGCGCCATAGTAATTCGGAGCCGGAGCCGGGGCGAAACCCTGGTTAGATCTCATGTGGCTATTGTGGTCGTAATAGCCAGTGGGTGCTGCAGGGCCGAATTAATATCAAGTTTGAGAATGGAAGGTTTTTATGAGGCCTGCCAAATGACAGGGTGGGAGGTACAAGGAGGAGGGTACCACATACGCTTAGGCTGGCCACGATAACCCATGCCAGACTGGTCCTGGGGGGACCGGACAAGGACAGAGTCATCTGCATGAGTCTAAACAGCATAATTATTAACAAGGGGCAAGCAAGCTTTATCGGCCGGCCGGCCAATGCCGGAGCGGGGCCGGAAGGGCGGCGGCCGGCGCACGACTGCAAACCGGAGCAAAGAACAGGACAAACAAACCTTTACATGCTTCTTGAGATCCTGAGGACGCTTGAATGACTTGCCACAGAAATCACATTTGTGCGGCTTCAAGGGCACATGCACTCGGATGTGTGAAGTGATGTGATCGCGCTTGACGGTAGTGGTTCGGCAGGAGGCCCACTGACAGGTCAGGTTGAGATTGTTAGTACTCTTGCGGCCGACATGGCGCTCACATAGATGCTCCTGCACAAAAAGGAAGATGTCAGGTTAGCCAATTCTGTGGATGATGAAACAAGCTTTTTGATGACGGGGCACTCCGGGGTGCACTCCGGGGTACAAACCGGAGGACATGCCCGGGGAAGGTGACTTACATAGAGGGCCTCGGGGGCCGGGAACTTCTGATTGCACTCATTCCAGCAGCAGGTGAGGTTGTCATCCTGACTCGAAGAAGCGGCTGGAGTAGACTGGGAGGTAGCGCTAGTAGCGGTAGAAGGGGCCGGCGTGTTAGTCTCGGAAGAGGCGCTCCCGGAGGAGGCCGAGTTGCGATGCTCGTCTGCTCGTGCAGACATGATTGATTTTTTTCCTTGGTGTGCCAGACTCGAGGAAGAAAAAATGCGGAAAGAAGAAGAAAGAGAATGAAGGGGGCAGACTTGTATTATTTTTTGTGGTAGTGGTTATTGCAATCGCTGACTTAGCGAAAGTGTTCTCTCACGCGGTCGCGGTACTGTTGAGAACGAGTTGACCAACTTGGGCGGGTATCGTGGGTCTACTTCAGGACAATGAGCGGAGATACTCCGTACTCTCGACAGGACAACCCCAAACCCACAAGTTGGAAGGAATTTGAGCACTTTGGACAGGCAAAATGGCCTGTTTCTCTTTCTGATTAAAGCCACCAAAAATGCAAAAATGGACAAAAAAGAAGAGATGCGCAATGTTTAGACGAGGGAACACACACACTGTCTCCTCCTGGGGCAGACAGCACCTTTATCCCAAGAACCAAGTGCCCTGCATATTTCTTGGCAAATTCTTGGCGTCTTGGCATTGTCTTGGCATTTCTGCTAAATCAGCCAGAGCAGCAGTCATCTAACAGAGAATTGGTATTTCTTTCCATAGCAGTACCTGATAATCTACTTGTTTCTCCTCTATTTTGAGTGATATAGTTGAACAATACCAGGTATTTATTAGCCCCACTATACCCACATCTGATATTACTGCAAAGTCTTGCCAAGAAACGCTAGGCCTTGGCGCCCAAAGATTTTGTCTTGGCGTGGTCTTGGCATTGGTCTTGTGAGCCGCTTCAACAAAAGAAGGGCGAGAGGGAAGAGGTGATGGGGGAGAAGCGATGGGGGAGAAGAGAGGGGGAGGGAAAAGGGGGGGTTTGGAGGACGGGAGCAGTTTTGTTGGATATTATAAACAATTATAAACAATTATAAACAAGCTCGGAGAGGGTAGAGGGAGTGACGGGGTTTACAATACTACGAGTGCTCCTGGAACAACTGTGTAAACTAAATGCGGCGCATCCGATCATCCAGAGCGAGTACGGGGTACGGAGTAGTACGGAGTAGAGAGCATTCGCACAGTGTGGCTGATGCAGAGGCTCGACGATTCGAGTGCGACAAGAGTGGCCCCGCCCCCGTATTGCCCACACTGTGCCGACACCTGCCAAAGTGTCATGTGATGATACACATGATACCATCGCACAGAAACCCTCACCACCTGCCAACGTGGAAAGTGGCCCGAGACCTGGGGCAGAATTAAGCGACTGATCGCCAAAGCCAAGAGGAAGCGATCTATACAATTACCTGACCCGATGGACCACTGGCGAACCTGGAGGG